>PVKB01001117.1:0-142201 GCA_004027205.1 Ctenodactylus gundi
TGTTAGGCAAAGGCCAGCGACGACCCTGTTAATTTAGGGTTGTGGCACTTTGTTGGCTCATGAATACATCATAGTGTGGGAAAAAAGGAGCCTGATGTGGAGATGGGGGCGAATACCAGAGGAAGGTGCTGGCTGGGCTGCAGTGTGGAGACCAGGCCAGAGCCCGGACGCCAGGCAGCCAAGGCGAAGGCGGGCCGGTCCTCCATGCCCGCGCACCACGCTGCCCCCGCCCTGCAGGTGACGCACTGGCACAGCCCCTACTTCTTCGCCTACTTCCCCACGGCCAGCTCATACCCGGCCATGATCGCGGACATGCTGTGCGGGGCCATCGGCTGCATCGGCTTCTCCTGGGTGAGTGTCCCACGGTCCGGGGTGACCCATGTGTGTGTTTTTTTTTTTTGGGGGGGGAGGCTGGCCCTTGCACACAGGATGCAGGGGAAATGGCAGGAGAGCCACCTTGCAGGGAGGGAGGACAGAGGGCTCCGTCCCTGCGAGGGGCCCTCTGAGGCAGGGATCCCCAAGCCCTGGAACACACACCATCACAGCAGATGAGGCCCCAAGTGGCGCTTCACTTGTGTTTACAGCCACTCCCCAGCCCTCATGTGGCCGCCTGAGTACCGCCTTCTGTCAGGTCAGCGGCAGCGTTAGATTCTCATAGGGGCAAGTGCCCTGAGGTTGGCAAGCGCTGTTCTCAAGGATGAGAGAGTCGGGATGCAGACACAGGCGGGTTTCTGTCACAATTCAGCAGTTCAAAGCCAGTTCTGCACGGGGCTGGTCAGCTATTCTGTTTTGTTTCATGGTTCTGAGTCCAGGGCTGTGGCACTGAGCCCTGTCCCTAGCGCATGGCTTTATTTTTTATTGTGAGACAGGGTCTTTGTCTTATTCCTGTGATAGTTACTCTCTCATCGCTGTGACTCAGTACCCGAAACGCACGACTTTATGGAGGGAAGATTTATTTTAGCAAACCGTTTCAGAAAGTCACAGTCCCTTCACAGGTGGGTGGAATCCCATGGTGGGCCTGTAGCTGGTCCAGGGCCATGGCTGGAACTCCAGAGACAGGTCCACACATCATGGCGGAGCAGAGAGAAGTCTGGAAGGGCTGAACCGGCACTCGCCCCTCGGGGTCAAGCCCCAAGCACCCGCCCCTTCCAGGCAGGCCCTGCCTCCCACACTACACGGTACCCCCTGGGGCCTGAGGTTTGCAGGACACTCCCAATTTAAACCCCAACAGTTTTGCTGAGCCAGAAGTTACCCAGGCTGGACTCAAACTTGTGATCCTCCTGCCTCAGCCTCCCAGAGTGCTGGGATTGCAGGTGTTCCTGACCACCTGTCCCACAGTGGTTGTTGCTATTGTAATTGTTGTATGTGTGTGTGTATAAAACAATTCCCCGAACTCTAGAGAATTTGTATGTATTGCAAACATACTAACACAAAATTTAAAATCTTAAATTGAGAAACTTCAGCGTGATAGAGGTAACCCATCTTTCCCTGGGCTGGCCCTCTTCCCCCTTCACCCCAGCAGCCAGGAAGGTGCGGGTGGCCTCCCCGAGATAATGGAGCCCCTGTCCCCACCCACAGGCGGCCAGCCCGGCGTGCACAGAGCTGGAGACGGTCATGATGGACTGGCTGGGGAAGATGCTGCAGCTGCCCGAGGAGTTCCTGGCCGGGAGCTCGGGAGAAGGGGGCGGAGTGATCCAGGTGGGCGGGACTGGGGAGGGGCTACGGGCCCCGGGTTGCCCGGGGGCGGGTGGGGGAAGAGGGCTTGCCTTTCATTCCCCTAATAAAAGGGTTGAGCTCCCAGAGCAGCTGCGGTGCCCTGGAGAGCCGGCTTCTGTGAGGTCACAAGGTCATGTGCCCCGAGGCAGGCCCAGGGCTTCCAAACTCCAACTGCTGGTTGTCCATAGCTGCTAACTCCACATGTCTGGGCAGCTTTTCCTTTGTTTTTGTTTTTTTTTTCTTTTTATCCCTCGTTTTCCTTTTATGTGGCCACTGGCATCGCCACACTTTTCCACTTCTCACTTGAGACAGGGTCTTACTGAGTCACTAAGTTGCTGGAGCTTGTGATCCTCCCGACTCAGCCTGCCAGACTGCTGGGCCTGGCCGCGGTGGCTTTCTAACAAGTTTATCATCTTATAGCTCCGTAGCTCCGAAGTCTGACCTGGATCTTATGGGGATGAACAGGTTGGAGGCCCAAGGAAACACCCTCTCTGGCTGCTAGAGCTTCCTGGAGGCCCCAGTCCTGGCCCCACCTGCCCGCCATCTTCAGAGCCAGCTCAGATCTGTCCCTGTGACTTTTCCTTTGCAGTCTGGTCTTCCTCTGAGCTCTGAGGCGGGCGGGGCACCCTGTGTGAGGGCTCTGTGATAGGATTTTATCCTAGTGGATCATCTCAGGTTCTTAACATAATCCCACTGCAGAGTTGTGTTCTGATCCTGCAAACACAGCCACAGTCACAGCTCTGGGCTCTGAGGCCCAGACTCTTGCCAGCATCGCAAGGGACCGTGTTCACAAGCAGGACTCCTACACTCTTGCTTTGGGCCCAAGACAATGAAATCTGATTCCCTTTAATGCAGAGACTTCCAAAAGGGCCGCCATGAGACTGACATCTCTGTGACCTGTGGTCACCTTGGTCAGGCTCAGAACTTTGTCCCCTGGCGAGCTTACCCCACCCCTCACCTTTTGTGATTCTTAGGAGCCATGCTAGGCAGGACATCAGTGGAAATGAAGTGTTAAGTGTCTTGGAGGAAAAGTGTCAACGGTGTGCTATGAACTAGAATTTGTGCACGTGTGTATGTGCACATGTGTGTGCGCATGTGTGTGTCTCTGGGGGCTAAACCCAGGGCTTTGGTACTGAGCTCCATCCCCAGCCCATTTTTAAACTTTTGACTTTGAGACAAGGTCTTACTAAGTCACTAAGTTGCCCGGACTGGGCTTGAATCCATCATCATCCTGCCTCAGCCTCCTGGACTGCTGGGTTGACAGGCCTGTGGCATCAGGCCCTGGCTGCACTTCTAAACATAGCAGCAATGATGATACGACATTAAAAAAAAAATACAGGAAACTTCAGGGTTTTTTCTTTTTTCTTTTTTTTTTTTTCTTGAGACACACGTCACAGGTTGACTTGGGCATGGGGCAGAGCTGCCCCTCAAGTCCTTACTAGGGGTTGAGCTACTTTTGGAATGAAAGCAGGCTCTTCCTAATTGACGGGAGAGGCCCTAGTTTGTGGCTGGGAGCAGTGCTGGCCTCTGTCAGCCCAGGGTCCCACACAGACCCTTCCCAACATTCCCCCTACTTTTTCCAGGGCCACATTTCAGCAAGAAGCTTGCCCTTTCTAGCTGACAAGCCTGATTGCCTGTAATTTGCCAAGCCCCCAAGAGCCTCACGGCCGGTGACAGCCCTGAGCCAGCCTGCAACCGTATCGATCCACTCAGAACTGTAATCAGAGTTGCCAGGCGTCTGTACCAAATGGCAAATTACCATTGTGGGGCTAGACAGGCGACGCCAGTAGAGAAAAGCGGTCTCAGAATTGGGTTGGGCGCTCTCCTGGAGAAAAGATGCCAATTTTTTGCTGGGTGTAGAGGTGACACGTGGAGCAATCAGAGACAAAAGTCCGTGCCTGCTCGGGGCATTGCCGCCCTGAGCATCTCTGTCCTCCTCATCCCTTCCAGTCTCCGGGCAACTCGCCATGGCAACCGTTGTCTGGAGGACAGCATCACTGCACTGTTACCAGAGAATGGCTGCCCTTCGACCCTCCCTCACCAGAGCCCCCTGCCGGCCTCGGGCAAGTTCTCCAAAACCTCCAGCTACACTGGACCGCCCGAGGTCCAGGCGAGTCCAAGTCTAACAGTTTATTTCTTTGGGCTTCTTGCTATTGTTTCAAAATCAATTTTGATCAGTTAAATGAGAATTTTCTCTTAAAGCACGGACAGTAGCCTTCCAAAAACCCATAAAGATCTGACATGATGGCTCAAGGCCTCTCATTGTTCTGTCGTAAACCTCTCTGTTTCCTATTGCCTATATATATATTTTTTTCTTCCTGAAATTTTTTTTTGTGTTTCTCATAAAAGAGAATCAGACAGTATTTAACCTCCTGTGTATGATTTATTTTGCTAAGCATGATGGTCTCGAGGCACATTCACTTCCTTACAAATGACTCAAACTGATCCTTCTTTATGGCAGAGTAGCACTCCATTGTGTATCTACACCATGTTTTCCTTATCTGTTCATCCACTGATGGACACTTAGGCTGTCTTCAAGAGTTTGCTGTTAGGAATTGTGCGGCGATAAGCATAGCTATGCATGTATCGGTATAATAGGATGTTAAAGATCCTATTTTCAAAACACAGAGGTGACTTCCTGAGATCCTGAATTTTAGAATTGTAATGTATGAATTTGGTTTGTGAGGGCACATTTTGGTGTGGAGTACTAGGGACTGCAAGAAACTCTCCAAAACCCAATCTGCTTCTCAAGGAATACACCTGTGTTATAGAAGCAGACACAAATTACTCCATGCGAGTGGCTGGGCCCTTGTGCCCCAGGCTGGGTCCTCTTGGGCTGGACACAGGGACAGCTGGTGCAGAGCCAGGTGCGGGGAGCCTGTGAGAGTAGGTTGTGTGTAGCCCTGAGCATGGTGAATTCTGAGAAACACAAAGGCCTCCATATAGCTTAGATTGGTCCTGTGCATGAAAGCGTGTTCTTTACAATCTCCAGTCCATCTTCAAGGAAACTGTGGGCACAAAACAGTAAATGGTTCCTGAAAATTTAGATACTGAGTCCTTTGCTGCATTCTGAAGACTTTTTCTGAGAGAGGGTGTTATTATGTAGTCTAGGCTGGCCTTGAGCTCGTGGAGACCCTCCTGTCTCAGCCTTCTGAGTGCTGGGACTACAGATACATTTTGAATTTCATTTGGGCTTTTTTCTTGGTTTTAGGGAAGTGCCAGTGAAGCTACCTTGGTGGCCCTGCTAGCTGCTCGGACCAAAGTGACCCAAAGGCTTCAGGCAGAGTCCCCAGGGCTGACGCAGGCTGCCATCTTGGAAAAGCTGGTGGCCTATGCATCTGACCAAGTGAGTTGGACAGTTGGGTGGAGGGTGTAGCCCGAGCCCCAGGGGCCTTCAAGATCCAAATCCAAACAAAAGCCTGCATCATCTCAAATCTAAGGCCGTAGAATGGTGAGGACAGAACGCTGCTCAAGCTCCGAGTAGGGAACTTTTTTCATCAAATTTTTAAAAAAATTGTTCTGCTAAGGATCTTAGCTACTTTCTCGTTGTTGGGATACAACACTGGACACTCACAGCCTAGGGGAGGAAAAGTT
Organism: Ctenodactylus gundi; assembly: GCA_004027205.1. Taxonomy (NCBI): domain Eukaryota; kingdom Metazoa; phylum Chordata; class Mammalia; order Rodentia; family Ctenodactylidae; genus Ctenodactylus; species Ctenodactylus gundi. The sequence continues at coordinate 5,311 of PVKB01001117.1, forward strand.
TATTTTAGCTCAGAATTTCTGGAGGTCTCAGTCCATCCATGGGCGGCCAGAAGTGGCACAGGAGTCTGGCAGAGGCCCAGATGGAGGGAAGCTGTTCACGGCATCAAAACACGAAGGAGAGAGAGTGAGGAAAGGCGGAGCTAGTGTGTACGCTTCTGGGTCATGTCCCAGTGACCTGCCCCTTTGGCGTCAAGCCCCAGGATCCATTCCTGCCCACCAGGCCCCACGTCTTCACATGAGAGAAAGTCAATCGATTAACTCCATGCTGAGTCACCTTTCAAGCCTGGCCTCGGGCTCCCTGGTGTGCCCTTGTAGCTGCATCATGGACAAATTAGGTGTGGGCTCAGGGACCTGGCCTCTAATCCTGGCTCTCCTGCTCAAGGCGTTGTGATCTCAAGTCACAAATGACGTACGTTCTTGGAGCCTCTGGGTCATATGCTGCTGCTCAGCCCAGCTTCTGGCTGAGCCTAAGAGGAAGGTTTGAAAGGTTCTGAAAATAGGCACCTCTAATAGGATTTGACAGGAAAACCCATTTGAAAATGGAAGAAAAAGGATGATAAAAGAGGGAGCAAGTAGGAAGAATAACTCTGTGAAAAAAATGCCAGTCAAGAGGGCACAGCAGGTGTGGTGGCTCAGGCGTTCCATTCCGGCACTGTCGGTGGCTGAGACAGGGGACCGCAAGTCTGAGTGCAGCGTGGGCCACTTAGAGACTTGGCGAGACCCTGCCTCAAATCAAAAATAAAAATGAACTTGGGATGGAACTCAGTGTGGAGGGCTTGGACTTGATCCTCAGGACCATGGAGGTGAGGGGTCAGAGGGCACAAAAAAGTATAAATCAAACCACTTGTAAGCAGAGTCCATAGGGAATAGCTGCCTTAATTTTGCCAACATGTTGATTTTTAGGGGATTCTTTCAGCCACCCTATTGGCCTGTAACAACTTGGTTCTAGTTAGTACTCAGCCTGAAATAAATACAGCCATATATTTCAGTGAGTATTTACAGAAGACTTTTACCTCTGTGTGTCCTAGTTCCATGCATGAAGATTCTACTCTCATATGGAGAAAGGGATTCCTTTGTACTTATATGTCTCCTGTCTTGCTAAAAGCCAAAACCAACCAAACAAACAAAAAACCAGCAAAGCCAAAAGGGACACTCAAGCCAGGACTGATGCACAGGCCTGTCATTATCTCATCTGGGAGACTGAGGCAGGATTGCCAAGTTAGAGCCCAGCGAGGTCATCTTAGAGACTTAATGAGATCATATCTCAAAATGAAAACTAAACAAATGAGCTAGAGATCCTCCTGCCTCAGCTTCTCAGAATTCTGGGATGACAGGCACGCGACACCAGCCCCGGTTTTAGTCTGGAGCTGACCCCTGAGTCCCCAAGTGCCTGATTCACTGACATTATAAGCAGAAGTCCATGGGCATAGGAACACCTTGGGCCCAGGGCATCACCTTGGCGGAGAAGGAGGAGCTGGGGCTTGGGTCGCTACTGTCAGTGCGCTCACGCAGGCCAGCCTCTCTCTGCGCAGGCGCACTCCTCGGTGGAGCGGGCAGGACTCATCGCAGGCGTAAAGTTGAAAGCCATCCCCTCTGATGGCAGCTTCGCCATGCGCGCCGCAGCCCTGCAGGAGGCGCTGGACAAGGACAAGGCAGCAGGCCTCATCCCCTTCTTTGTAAGTGCAGGGAAGGGGGGAGGTGGCGGAGGACGTGAAGGGCGGGGCTTGGGCTGCGCGCGCATGCGTGTGCGTCTGTGCGCACGCGCAACTCCCAGGGAAGGTCGGTGGCCACGCGTGGCCGAGTTGTCTGAGAAACGCGGGAGAAAGGTTCGTTGTTTCATCCTCCTGGCTTAAATCTCAGAAAGCAGTCCCCAGAGCACCTCAGCTTTGAGAAAAACATTGTTTTTCTTTTCTTTTTTCCATTTGCAGTACTAGAGATTGAACCCAAGGCCTTCCCTCTGAGCTACATTCCCAGCCCTTTTATTTTATTCCACACTTTGATTTTGAGACAGGGCCTTACTAAGTGCCTTAATCGGCCCAGGCTGCGCTTGGACTTGGGGAACCCCCTACCTCAGGCTCCCAGCGTGCTGCGATTGCAGGTCTGTGCCACCGCCCCGGCTTTTACCTGTTTTCATAGTTGCAGGATTGCCTTCTGACCCTCATAATTTGTGCTTCGCTGTAGGCTAAGGTCTTTTCTTGTGCTGACTCCCATGTATAATATTTTTAGTGAAACACAAGTCAATAAGCTTTGTCCATTTTCTAATGAGATGGTGATGGTTGATTTTTTTCTTCAATGAACAGACATATTTGTTAGAACAGGTTCCGATTCACAGAAAAATAATTATAAAGTATGAAGAGTTCCAGCTAGTCAAATTTTATTTTCCTATCAGAGGACAGAGCCCCAGTTATTTGCCATTGTTGGAAGTTTCTCTAAAGACCAGAAGTCTAGAAATATTGGTTGCTGACAGCACTCATGGACATGGGCCAGTTCTATGTAGTGGAAGTAAGAGAATTTTTATAGGTCATTTGTTCAAGAGTTCATAATATGCTTGTGTGTGTGTATGTGTGTGTGTGTGTGTAGATACGTAGTTTTTTTTTTTTTTTTTTTGACACAGGTCTTGCTCTGTAGTCCAGGCTAGTCCTTGACTCACTCTATGTACCCAGGCTGTCCTTGAACTCACAGCAATCCTCCTGCCTCAGCCTCCCCTTTGCTGGGGTCACAGGCATGCTCCACCATACTTAATTTTTTTTTATGTGGTGCTGGAGAATTGAACCCAAGGGCAGTGAGCATGCTTAACAAGTGCTCTAATTGCTGAGCTGTACCCCTCAGCCCTGTGTGTATTTTATAATTGGTATATATTTGTAGTACTAGTAAGTAAATTCATTTTTAAGGAATTGGTATGTATCACTTATTAATTGCTGTCAAAACCATTTTTTGCACTAAGCTCCATCTCTGGCCCCATTTTTACTTTTGACTTCGAAACAAGATGTTGCTAACTTGCTAAATTGCTCAGTCTGGGCTTAAACCTGTGATCTCCCTGCCTCAGCCTCCCGGATGCTGGGATGACAGGTCTGTGCCCCTGGGCCAGTTTGGACATTTATTAATGTGTGAATGTTACCTGGAGCCCAGTGCACTGTATGCTAGCCCTGAGGTTGTGTGATAAGTCATGGTCCTTTTCCTGCTGAAATAGTTCTTGGTGGCAAAGATAGCTCTGCTGTAGGCCTTTGCATGGACTAACAAGACCCTCTCCTGATACAAGGCAGGGTGGACGTTGCGGTGGACTCTACAGGGAACCACCTAGGCCGGTTGCTAGGACACAGCCTAGAAGCTGTATCCAGAGGGTGCACAGCCAGGATGCACATGGCGAAATCCATTTCTCCTTGAAGGACAGAAATCTGCAAAAGTTCAGAGATTCCAGAGGGGAAGGAACATTAGAAACAGTGCAGCCAGTTTTGTTCATGGCCTCTCAGGCTCAGGGTCCTGTGTCCACTGTGCCTGAATCCAAGAAGGGCATTTAATTTGGCAAGAATGGACAAAGAATTTCTCCAAAGTTGCCTTCTGGGAGACAGAAGGCCCAGGTGCCTCAAATCACCACTGCCCTGCATGCAGGTGTGTGAGGGTCTTTGGTAGCATGGAACAGAGGGAAGGGACGATGAGGCGATAGACTCCAGCCTTCTGGGGTTCTTCCCTGACCCATGGAAATGAATCTGGGCTCTGACCTCCAGGTGCAGCACCTGCATACTCTGCCCTCCCACGTGAGTGAGGAGTGCTGGGAACTGGGATTTATGCCCAGGCTTGAGGAAATTTGTCTCTAAACCAAGGAGTCCAACCTGCAGTCTGCTGGGTTTTGGCTTTGTTTTTTTTTTTTTTTTTTTTTTTTTTTTTTTTTTTTTTTTTTTTTTTTTTTTTTAATGTGAGTGAAACGAAACTGCATTGCAGCCACATGTGAGCTATGTAATACATGGGCCTGGGGATGCAGGCCTGCCATCCAGCACTCTGGAGGCTGAGGTGGGAGGATCACAAGTTTAAGCCCAGCTTGCGCAATTCTGTGACTTAGTGAGGAATGGGGTTGTAGCTCAGTGTGAAGGGCCTGGGCTCAGTATTCTCAATACCACAAAAAAGAAGGAAAGACAAAGAAAAGGAAAGGAAAGGAAAGAAAAGGAAAAAAGAAAGAAAAGAGCTAAGTTATTAAGGATACTGCAGCAGAGGGGAGTGCCTGCCCTGGAGGCATGCACGCCAGTGCAGCAGCCTGTGCGCAGGGCAGGGGCAGCGTGGAGGAGGTCACGGAGTCCCTGCCACCAGCAGGAGGGCCTGGAGCCCTTGGAGACAGAGGCCTGCCCCGCCTCCTCCCCGGCACAAATGTAATTATGTCTGCACAGAGCGGCTGCCATCGCCATCAGGTTAGCATCCTGAGCAGGCCAGCCTGGGGCAGGGCAGGTGTGCGTGTGCGCATGGCTTTTGGGAATTAGGACAAGCTGACGTGTCACCCGGAGCATATGGACGTGTTCTTCAGAATGCGTTTGTGCAGCGTCCTGTGGGCCCTGCATCCCTACCGCCCACCCCAGGGAGCTGCCGAGGGCTATGGCTCCTGTAAGGGTGCCGGCATGGTCAGGTGAATGCGCCTATCTTTTCTTACACTACTGGAGCTTGAACCCAGGGCCTTCCCACTAAGCTGCCTCCCCAGCAGCCCTTTTTAATAATTTTTGATTTTGAGACAGGGTCTCACAAAGTTGCCAAGTTGCCCAGGATGGGCCTGAACCTGTGATCCTCCTGCCTCAGCCTCTTGGGGTGGCCCTTAACTGTCCTCAAATGCTGTTCACAAAGAACCTTTCTACTCATACCTGGGGCCACCCCAGGCGGCTGGAGTGCATGTCATGTCTGATGTGCTGGTTCTGTGCACATGTGCACATAAACACCCCCCCCCCCACACACACACACACACAGCGTATAAACAAGGAAAGACGTCCTTCTAGGTTTTCCGCTTCATAATAGGAACTAGGTTCTAGTAGTCAACAGGAACATCACCCAGCTGATAGGAACAGCTGCTCATGCTGAGGAGTGCATAGTTTCTGCCCACGGCACAGTGCTGGGGAGACCTTTTGCATCTTACTCCCATCACCTCCCAGGCCAGGTGTCTGCTACTGGGTGGTGGCACCTCTGCTCAGAGATGCCACGGGCTTTTTTCATTTCTGTTTCCGTGGAGACACTCTGATTGCCAAGTTCAGGACCCTGGCAGCATGTGCACATGCATGCACATATATTTGTGCGTGCACGCTAGTGTCTGAGTGTGTATGCACACACGCGTGTGGGTGAAGGTCACCATAGTGGCAGACACAGGCGAGGTGATGGGTTGTCTGCTCTGTGTCCTCCAGGTGGTTGTGACACTGGGAACCACGTCCTGCTGCTCCTTCGACAATCTCTCAGAAGTGGGCCCCGTCTGTAAGTACCCAGGCCCTCTCCTCAGGGGCTCACTGCACCCAGGGGGTTAGGGCCACCTTCTCAGCCCTTCTTTCTGTTCTTGGTCCATTTCAAACTGAGAGGACTTCCCGGACGCCCATGAGTCTGCAGTCATGCTGCCCATCGCCCGAGCTCTTCCAGCTCAGGAGGCCGGGATGCACAGTAGGAGGGCCAGGTGTCCTGAGGCAAACACGCTATCTGTAAGAGAAGACCATGTCCAGGAGTGTCACAGCGGGACAAAGATTGCCCTGCGGAGGATAATGAAGTGTCCGAGTCGCAGAGCCTCTGCCCTTCGGGAGGGACTTCCCATCCAAAACACGCGCACGGCAGAGAAACTGGCCACAGTCCAATTAGGTCTTTTGGCTCAGGACCTTTTAGCCTTCTGTTTCTTCGTGTTATTTTTCTGTTATCTTTGGCATTGTAGTCAAGTGCCACGTAACATTTCTATCAGGGACAGACCTCATGGTACAGAGCTACATTCCCAGCTCTATTTTTTACTTTTTTTTTTGAGACAGGGTCTCACTAAGTCCTTAAGTTGCCCAGGGTAGGCTTGAACTTGGTGAACTCCCTGCCGCAGTCTCCTTGAATCCTGGAAATGCTGGCCTGTGCCCCTGTGCCCAGCACGGCTTATATCACGAAGCCTTGGCTTGCACTGTCTCATAGCGTGTTGCCTGAGGACATGCGTCTGCAGGCGGCTGGCCAGTGGCCTGTGGCCGCACAGAACAGACTTGAGTAGACCGCTTCATTGAGCAAAATTTGTCTGGTAAACAGGATTCGCCCAAGGAGTTCTCTGAGCTCTGCATGACCCACTGGCCTCTCTTTTCCCTTGGCCAGTGCGCTGTGGTTTTCTCTGTGCTCAGAGGCACAGTGTGAGCAAGTGGCGCTTCTGACCTGTCACCTTCAGCGGATGTGGTGACGCAGGCCTGTAGTTCCAGAATCAATCCTTCCAGGCACAGCCCAGTGACCCACCTCCAGCCGGGCCCTCCACCTCAGCGCCTCCAAATCCATTCACAGCACAGCACCCATGGTCCTGTCACCTTCACCACTCAGAGGACCCTGGGGACGTTCTGGATCTAAACTCTCCAGATCTGTCCAATCTGTGCCCATCGTATATATTTTTTGTTCTTGATTTCTTTTTAATGTGATAACCAAATTTTTAAATTTTATTATTATCATTATTAATATTTTGCAGGACTGAGGCTCAAGCCCAGGGCCTTCACACTAAGTTGGATTCCCAGCCTGTTTTTATTTTCAGTTTTAAAGCAAACTCTCACTGAGTTGCTAATTTATCCAGGCTGGGCTCAAACTTGTGATTTTCTTGCCTCAGCTTCCAGGATTGCTGGGATGACAGGTCTGTGCCACCGGTCTACACTAAAAAAAAAAACCCGGAAGTTTTATTACTTCTTTTCTTTAGAGATGGGACCTTGCTCTGTAGTCCAGGGTGGTCTTGAACCTCACAGCAACCCTCCTGCCTCGGCCTCCTGAGTTCTGGACATATATTTATCTGACCCACCATAGTTTGCGTTCACTCAAAACAAAAACAAAGGCCATGGCAGGCTTCAGACAGCCACGCCCGCCTCTTCAGTCTGACACTGAGGGACATGGTCAGCCTCGCCCATCCACCCGCTGCGTGCCCACCTGTTCTGGGCTGTGGTGAGCAGCTGTTAGGACCGCTGGGTGGGGACAGCCAGCCGGGCACAGTGGGGCAGCGTGAGGACAGGGCTGAGCTGCAGAGGATGCGGCTGCTGGCCTGGCCCCCGCTGCGAGCCAAGCCTCGGCCAGCCACCCCAAGTCCTCTGACTCACAGGTCCGGCTCGGAACTGAATGTCCCAGCCAGCGCTGGCTGATGTCACTCCCCGGTGATCGTATTTAAAGGGCCCAGGTCCCCTGTGGTCGCCCCGCCCTGCATCTGGGGAGATGACCCCAGTGGAGGCTTGGCCATGGCTGCAGGGCCACCGTGGTGGGGGTCTGGGTGGGGTGGACAGCAGCGGGGAGCAGAGCGAGACCTGTGCCTGCTGAGGCTTGAGCTGCGGGAGCCCGTAGCTAACACAGAAGTTCTGTCCTTCCCAGCCAGCGCTGGACCCAGGCACAGTGTTCCTGGCCAGTGGCGGGACCTAAACAAAAGAGTCAGTATCTTTTTTTTTGGTGGTATAAGATAGACCCTAGGCCTGCACACTGAGCTATGTCCCCAGCCCACTTTCATTTTTGATTTTGAGACTGAGTCTCGCTAAGTTGCCCAGGCTGGGCGGGCACTTGCCGTCCTCCCGCCTCAGCCTCCTACAGTGCTGGGATGACAGGCCTGAGCCCCTAGTCTGGCTACGGCCTTTTAGACCTCTGTCCCCTGCAGTACACTTTTACGTGACTGCCGGAGCAGTTTCCCACTCTGGATCTTGAGCACACTCCTCTCGTGGTGTCAATAAAAGAATGTGTTAGTTGGGCCTGTGGTGCAGGCCTGTCATCCGGGCACCCTGAGAGGCTGAGGCAGGAGGATGGCAAGTTCAAGGCCAGCCTCAGCAACTTAACAACTTAGCAAGACCTTGTCTCCAATAGAACAGTAACAGTGAGCTGGGGATGTAGCTCAGGGCAGAGGCCCTGGGTTCAACTGGTAGACACACACACACACACACAGAGAGAGAGAGAGAGAGAGAGAGAGAGAGAGAACATGCATACAACATCCACTAAATGGCTCTGAATAGCAAAGGTGGTACCCCTGATGGTGGTCTGTGTGAAGCCCCCACAGCCCCACAGAGAGTACAGAGTTGCCTCGTGTTTGTCCCTTTGGCCATTTTAACACAATGCCGCAGACCCAGCAGCTAATGAAGGACAGACAGGAATTTATCCCCTACATTTCTGGTGGCTGGAGGGTCAGGTCTGGCTCGGGCAGGTCCTGTGCCACTGAGAAACCCTTTCCTGGTTCATGGCACGTGCCTTCTCTGTGCACAGGCGTGTGTGTGTGTGTGTGTGTGTGTGTGTGTGTGTGTGTGTGTCCTTGGGGATTGAACCCAGGCCTGCAGCCCAAGGCCTTTTCTTATTTTTAGACAAGGACTAGCTTGCTAAGCTGCTACATGGCGCAGGCTGGGCTGAGTTGCAAGCCTCCTGCTCAGGCCTCCCAGGCTGCTGGGATGACGGGCCTGTACCACACGTCTGGCTACTGCCTTTCATACCTGCGTGGAGAAGCTTTCACAGATGGCCCGGGTGCCCCACTTCCTGTGCACTCTCTGAGAGCATGGCGTGTCCCTGCTGACAGGCTCACCCACACGCTCGGGCTCCGTGTCCAGGGACGAGGCCTCTGCAGGGTCAGGCAGAGCTCCCACGTGTCCTAGGACTGCGCTGGCTCCTGGGGGCAGGGGCCTCTGGGCAGCCCAGGTCCCTGGCCCCAGGACGCTCGCTCACATGTGCTCTGGCTGCAGGCACCCAGGAGGGCATGTGGCTGCACATCGACGCGGCCTACGCAGGCAGCGCCTTCATCTGCCCTGAGTTCCGGCCCCTGCTCAACGGAGTCGAGGTGGGTCACCGCCTGGGCAGCACTGCTGCCTCCCGTCTCGCGCTGTCTGTCTGTCTCTGCCAGGCTGTCCCGCTGAGTCTCTCTTCTTCTCTTTGCTTCTCTCTCTCTCTCTCTCTCTCTCTCTCTCTCTGTGTCCGTTTCTCTCCATCTCCCCATCTGTACTCCATCTCTGTCTCTCTCTGTTGGGAGTGGAACCAGAGCCTCCTGTATGCTGCGCGGTGCTGTGCTGTTGAGCTCCACCCCCAGCCTGGGGCCTGCCTGCCTGCCTGCATTTTTCCTTCCTTCCTTCCTTCCTCCTTCCCCCTTCCCTCCCTCCCTCCCTCCCTCTCTCCTTCCTTCCTTCCTTCCTTCCTTCCTTCCTTCCTTCCTTCCTTCCTCCTTCTTTTTCTTATGTTCTGTGGACCGAACCCAAAACCTTCACAGTGTACTCCATCCCCAGCCCACTTTTTATTTTTGTTTTTTGAAACAGGGTTTTGCCAAGTTCCCAAATAATCCAGGCTGGGTTTGAGCTTGTGATCCTCCTGCCTCAGCCTCCCAGGCCCTTGGGATTTGTAGGTGCATACCACCAGGATGAGCCCCAAGGTCATTTTTTTTTAAAGCTCGAAGTTCTCAGTGATGTCTTCCTTTGCAGTTTCTCACTGTTGTGGTTTGTTTCAGTAAATCGTTTTCCAACTACTTCCTGTGATTATTGGAAGTTATCCACTGCCAGGAGTGAGGCAGAGAGCCTTCTCTGGTCACACGGGCTGTACCCTGAAGCTCCTGGGGCCGACAGATATTTCCTGTCAACACAGATCCTGCGTAGATCTGAACATGACAGGGTAGATTTGAGCTCACAAACTACAGGAATAGCCGGGCCTGGTGGTGCATGCCTTTGATGTCCATACTCTGGAGAGGCTGAGGCAGGAGGATTGCAAGTTTAAACCCTGCCTGGGCAATTTAGCAGCTTAGTTTAAAAAAAAAAAAAACTATCTGTATACCTCTATCTACCTATCTACCCATTCATCCAAGAAAAAATGTTGTGTGGGAAAATATTTAAGAACAAAATGAAGTATGAATGCATTTCACTGAAAGGCTAATTAAGAATTCCAGCCTCCTGTTCCCTGCCTTCTGGCTCACTACAGCATCACATTCTGTGTGCCCACCTGGTGGCAGTACCCACGTTAGCCCCCACCAGGGGAGCAGCCAGCAGAGCTCACCGGGCCCGCACTGTCCCAGTGGCGCCGAGACACATCGTGGCCTACAGCTGACACACGTCCCCAGCCCTCTTTTTATTTCATGGGTTGAGACCAAATGTCCCTAAGTTGAAGTTGCCCAGGCTGGGGTGGAACCTGCGATCTTCCTGCCTCAGCCTTCCAGAGTGCTAGGATGCCAGGCCTTTTCTCGTCAGGTGATCTTGCCATACATGTGAGGGTGCTGTGGGATGAAGGGCCCGGACGTTGGCTCTAGATTCCTGGGTGTGAATTGCAGCTGTGGAGCCCTCGGTGTCCTCTCCACTCTGCTGCCCCCTGAGGCCAGTCACGAGGGGCAGAGGAGCTCAGCGTGTGCAGGACCAGTTCACCTGGCACACAGCAGGTCCTCAGCCTGTGTCAGATGCTGTTGGCTCGTCCACCACCGTCCAGAGACGTGCTCTGCCAGAGACTCTCCTGTCCTAATGACCACCTCAGACTGCCATCGGGCCCGAAGAGCAGAACAGTGGGTGGCAGAAACGTAGAATCTATCCGGCTCCAAGCCTCGGGATGTCACGCCAGCACCCTCATCCAGGTGCTCCTTCTGTGAAGACTTGCTCACTGCCTTAGCACTGAGAGGGCCCTGGAGACGGAGCTTTGGAAGACTTAGAGGAGCCCTGGGGACGGACGGAGAGGCTAGCTTGGGAGAGGTCTGAGCTGGGCTCTTAGATTGAGCTCTCTGCTATCACCGATACTGGGAGCGACATTTGGTGTTTGGTTTTAGAGAGAACTCTGCACAGGTCTCCACAGCATCCTTAATCCAAAAACGCAGAGGCCAAACCACCCAAAGATTTCACTCCGTGAATCTGTTTCTTCTTCCTTTCTTCCTTCCATTCTTCCTTCCCTCTTTCTCCCCAGTACTGGGCATTGGCCCCAAGGCCTTTGCACTGAGCTAAATGGCTAGCCCTTTTTCTATTCCGTTTTGAAACAAGGTCTTCCTAAAATCGTTAAGTTGATCTAGCCTGAGTTCAAACTTGCAGTCTTCTTGCCGCAGCCTCCTAAAATGCTGAGATTGCAGGCCCATACCTCCATGCCTAGCTCACACATACACACAGAAAAGCTTGAAAATATTAAAATTACTTTCCATTTTTGTGTAGTAAGGTGTTTCTTGCAGCATGTTTCCATCTTATATTTGGACCTGGTGTCGTCCCGAGCTATCTCCTTGTGTACATAGGGGTATCCCCACACCCGCGCTCATCCTGTGCATTAGGGAGAACGGCTACCCACTCTACCCTATGGATAGGCCTCTGTTTGTGGCACTGGGGGTGGGGCCCGGGCCCTCATAGGAGCTGCATTCTCAGCCATGCAATCTTTTTTTTTTAGTGAGACACAGTCTCATTGAACATTCCAGGATGGGCTGGAGCTTGCGATCCCCTGCCTCAGTCTCTAGAGTGCTGGGATGACAGGTCTCTCTTTTTCTTGTGGAGACAATGCACAGGGCTATACAGGGCCCCGGAGGAAGTGCAGGTGCCTGTGGATCTGAGATTCCCCAGGCTGCGCAGGGCTGGGCACTAGTGTAAGGTTTAGGATCCCCTCCTGCTGCTGTTCCCATCCTGGGAACCAACAACAACGGGCCAGACCACCCAGGGCCCGGTGCTCCAGGCAGATCCTATCGGCAGCAGACAGGCTTCCTGTCCCACAGGAGTCCTGGCCTGTCCAGTTATTGCGTTATTAGGGCCCGTTGGAGGCCTGGCTGCCCAGCGGTCTGATAAGGGCTTGCAATATCCTGTCTCTACCTCCCGCCCGGAGATAAGGCCTCCTCTGTCAGCAGGAGCGAGGGCTGGGGTAATGAGAGCAGTTTAAACAGATCGTGGGAGGGAGGAGGGACTCAGAACTCTCCGGGCAAACAGAGCCCCCTTCACCTTCTGCTGACTTTTATCAACAAATGAAAGTTGTCTGTAATTTCCTGTCTCTGTTTCAAAATTACCTTTTTTTTTTTTTTGAGCGTTGGGCGGAAATGAATCCTCACCTTGACAGTGAGAGGGGTGATGTGAACAGTGGCGTTGGCCGTCCCCCCCTCTCGTGGCTGCGCAGGTCTGTCCTGGTCCCTGGGAGGCTGGCTGCAGCAAGTGCTTCTTCCTGAACTACAGAGAGACAGGGTGGCAAAGCCACCAAGAGACGGGGCTTTCCCGGTGGCGGACAGCCGGCCGGGTTATGAAGGTGGCACTGGCGTCCCTTTTTTTCTTTTATTTCTTCTTTCTTTTCTTCTTTTCTAATTTTGATCAGTTTAATATTTGGAGATCAAGTCCAGGGCCTTCCCAATGAACTACATCCCCAGCCCTTTTATTTTTTTTTTATTTTTTTTTTATTTTTGAGACGGGGTCTGGCTCTGGTCCGGCCTGGTCCTGAACTCACTACGTAGCCAAGGGTGGCCTCAAATTCAGGCAGTCCTCCGGCCTCTGCCTCCCACAGTCTGGGGTTACAGGTGTGTACCACCATGCCCAGTTTTGGTGGTGCTGGACGATGGAACTCAGGTGAGCTTGCTAGGCGAGCGCTTTACCACTGGATTCCTCCAGGTGTCTGTACCCCCCGCCCCACGCGCAGCCCATTTTTATTTTTGATTTTGAGACAAGAGTCTATGTCCCTGAGTTGCCCAGGCTAGGCTCAGACTTGCCATCCTCCCAGAGTGCTGGGGTGACAGGCCTGTGCCACCAGACACAGTGACCCCCGGCTTTATTTCTTCTTCTTTGTGAATTCAGCTGAGTGGCTGTGACTGATCAGTTCAGTGACCAGGGGCACATTTTAAATTGCAAAAACTGAGAAAGCAGCATCTGTCACTGCTTGGTGATGGTGACACACGGTTTGGTCCTGGCCACCAGAGACAGCTGTTGGCAGTCGTCACTTGCTGTGTCCCAGCCAGGGAGCTTGGGGCTGGTAGAACAAAGTGCACCTGTACCTTGGCCTTCAAGAAGGGGCAAGGCTGTGGTGCAGGTCTGTCATCCAGCACTCTGAGAGACTGAGGCTGGAGGATTGCAAGTTTTGAGTCCAGTCTGGGCAACTTTACTGATTTAATGAGACCCTGTCTCAAAGTTTTTAATAAAGGGCTAGGATGCAGCTCAGTGCGAAGGCCCCGAGTTCCATCTCAGTACCACGGAAAGAAAAGCAAAAACAAGAAGAAACGATTTAGGAAACTAGAAAGATTTGCACTGTGAGCGTCATGCTAGCCAAAGAAAAAATAAATGAAAATATAAATGTCCCCTCCTCTCAGTGGAGGAGCGATGAAATTCTTACTCTCCCGCTTCTCACGGCGAGGTGAATGCACACCTTGCATATGTTCCTGACATGGAGGGAACTGTGGGCGTAACGTAGCGCACAGACCTCATCCGGACCCTCTGAACCCAGCACCTCTGAACTGAGCATTCCATGAAGCCCAGGCCTTTAGAATACAGTACGGCAGCCTCCTCTGTGCCAGCCTGCAGGGCTTCTACGAGGCCGAGCTCTTGTTGCCAGGGGTGGGTTCCTGTTTTACACACCTGCTTTCCTGTGATGGCTCTTCTCCTCTTTCCTTGGCAGTTTGCGGATTCATTTAACTTTAACCCCCACAAGTGGCTCTTGGTGAACTTTGACTGCTCGGCGATGTGGTAAGTTTCCCAGCTCATCTAACTCAGGCTGTTCCCAGCTGAGAAGGGCCAGACCCTTCAAGACAGTGAGAACATACAGGGAACACCTTAAAAGTGACCTCTGTCCCAATCTGCACAGAAAGTTAACCTCGTTCCTGGTCACCTAGGACCGTGAGGGTCCTTGGCTCATTGCAGACCTCACCAAGGGGACATTTATGTTGGTGAAAAGGAAAGAGGATTTACTAAAGCTGGCTCTGAGGACACGGACAGGCCGTGTGCCTCGCGCGGCCAGCTCCTACGTGTGAGGGCCTTTTGTGGTACAGGACGTACTGGGGGGACACAGAGACAGTGTCCTCCTCCACGCCTCTTCCATGGTTTCCAGCCCTGTTGCAGTCCACCTCTCCTTTGCTCTTGGAGAGGAAGCAGAGCCGGACCTTGTGGGGAGCCTTTGCAGGCTCTGTCCCTGTGCTGAGGAAAAGAGGGGGTGCTGGTTATGTGCCCAGCAGAGGAAAGTCTGGAGAAAGAAGAATCTATTTATCTGGAAATTGAACCCAGGGCCTTCACCCTAGCTCCATCCCCAGCTCCGCCCCACCTTCTTTTCTTTTTTAATTTTGGATTTTCAGACAAGATCTTGCCTTGCTAAGTTTCCAAGTTGCCCAGGCTGGTCTTGGAATTGAAATCCTCCTGCCTCAGCTGCCCAGATGATGCGATGATAAGCCTGGGACACTGGGCCCAGCTTAAGATTACTTCTGCGTGCCTGGTGCAGTGTTGGTCACGGAGACATGTGCTTGCTGTCCAGCAGCGAGTGTCCTGCGGAGGGGATGCTCCCTGAAGGGCGCTGGCAGGACAGGCGAGCAGGCGGGGCCACCTGGCGCGCCCGGCGCACCGCTGGCTTTGGCTCCCAGCCTCTGGTGGGTTCTTGCTAAATCTTGTCCAGGCCGTCAACTTTTATCTAGAACATATTGCAGCAACATGCTGGCCGGAGAAGAGAGAAGGCGCGGGAGACATCTGCAACTTGATTTATCTCACATTAAGAGAAAATAAGTCCAGGGAAATTTCGGTACATCCACGTAACTCTGCGGCGCCTGTATTTTTGTTTGAGGATTCATTATCTGCCTGGGTCTCATTTTTAGCTTAAGCAATCAAGTCTAAGTGCTAAGGAAGAATTTGCTTAAAAAAAAAAAAAAGGCAAAAGTCACCCTGTGTCTCCACAATTTCTGTACTGAAGAAACCCAGGGTCTTTGCGCTGAGCTTCACTCACTGCTGTTTTTTTTATTTTTGATTGATTTTGAGACAAGGTTTCACGAAGTCACTCTGTTGCCCAGACTGGACTCGAACCTGCCTCTTCCTGCCTCAGCCTCCCAGAATGTTAGGAATTGAACCAAGGGACTTTGCACCTCTTTTTTTTTTTTTTTTTTTTTTTTGAGGAAGGGTCTTGCTAAGTCACTAAGTTGCCCAGGATTGGCTTGAACTTGCAGTCTGCCTGCCTCAGCCTCCCAGAGTATTGGGATGAAAGGTGTACCCTGCCACACTGGCTGTAGGATGGGGTCTTAGAATTTTCTCCCTATGCAACTTCAGGGAGCTGCCCCACACATCCTCCGAACAGGGCCCTGGGGCTGTGTCAGCCTGCTCTTGGGAGCTCCACGCCAGGTGACCCGCAGGCCTGGGATGCAACGGGCCAGCTCGCACTACCCCAGGATGACACAAGATGGCGTAGGGAACCGTCAGCCTCCCAAATGCCTAGTAAATCCCACCTGCTCTGTCAGCATCCACATGCCTATGCCCGCCTGGGGCACGTGTGCACCTGTGTGTGTCTTGTGGTAGCATGTGTGTGTGCACATAGTGGATGTAGTGCAGCACATGGCAGGCTTTGCACATGCATGTGTGACCACACACACACACACACACACACACACACACACACACACACAGAGGGTGGCAGTGCTGTGGCCCTTCCTATCTGACACAAGCAGAAGCACATGTGGAAAGTGACAGCCACTGAGCACCGAGAGGTGACCAGGTGACAAACCAAGGCCCCCTCTGTGCCTTGCCCCCAGTGCCTGCTCCTCAGCCACTGCCACAGCCCGGCCTTGCGAACCCCCAGGTCCCAACACACAAGGGCGGATGGATGCAGATGGTGGGCGTTTAAAAAAATCCTGTGGCAAAGACGCCTGCTGGTCCGTCTGCAGACCCTCCCCTCACTACGAGCATGCTTGTCCCGCTCCTGGGCACTCTCGGACGCTCACCTGGGTGGTCTCTTTCCTAAGGGTTCATGAGGTGTGATCAAAAACACGGTGAGTGTAGGTGCCAAGGGCCATCCCACAGAAAGACAGGCCTGGAGGAATATGGCAGTGTGTCCCCACCCACCACAGGCACCCACTGGCACCACTGCGTGGCTGCTGGCTCTTCCCCAAATCAGAATGACCAGAAAAGGTCAACAGTTCGAATTGGCTCAGGACACCAAGGAAGCCACAGCAAGCCACTGAAGACAGTCAGGAGAGAGGATGTCCAGAGGCACCTCAGAAGTGGCAGGAACTGTGGGACGAATATGTTTGAAGTGGACAGTATTCTGAGGGGGGTTCATGGCCACTTCTTTTACTATGATGCATTTAAAAACAAATCATATTTTCCAGCCACTTTTTATATGAACACCATGCGCACAGGGAACGTGCTGGTCCCTTCTTTGGGGTGTAGCTCACTGCAGCTGCACAGGTTCCAGCCCACAACTGCCAAAACAAACAAAAACCCAGCACTCAGGAGGCTGAGGCGGGAGGGTCAGGAGTTAAAGGCCAGCTTGGGGAGTTTGTGGCTAACAGAGACTCTACAGTGAGACCCTGTCTCAAAACAAAGAAAAGTAAGAAAGAAAAGAATTGAAAACAGACGGTCCTAAATTGTTAACTTTTTACAGATATCTTTCAGCTTTCCACAGATACAAGAAACAGCAGTTAATGGATTATTTTTAGTTGTTCCCACAGCCTCTTTTTGTACTCCTTAAAGTAAAAAGTCTCTTTCCTTTAATGAAACCTTACCAATAATTAGTCTGTAAATCAGCACACACACTGCTGGGCTTCTGTGTTGTAAATATCCAAGTGGACAAGGAATTGGAGTCCCTGCCTGGGCCATGAGTAGCTTCCTAATGAGTCATTCTTCTCTCCAGAAGCTTCTTATCCTATGTTGGTGGTTTGCATCTGTTATATGTAAATTTGCCTTGTGGGGAGACAGGGCTTTGGGGCCCTTTTCTATCAGCTCCTTTCCAAAGAAAGCTCAATTTGCACCATGTGCTGATGGTTTCACAGGAGGAGGCTTTAAGATGCACCCATTGTGGCAAGGTGACCATCGTGCAGAGGTGACCCTCACATTAGCCGGAGAGAAAGCCTTAGGGAAAATTCAGTGCCAGGTGGACAGGGAGTCTTTAGCAGCATAGGAATGGAAGTTTTTTAGGTGTGGTAAAAGATGTCTAACAAAACAACTACAGGAAACCTACTGTTCACAGTGAAATATTAGACACTGTGTCCTTAATCAGGAAAAAGTAAGGATTCCCATAATTATCACGTCCGCCCAGTCTGTTCTGCATTGTGCTTTCATAACTGACACAGGACGCCAAGATAAATACGTAAATGGGTAAGGGGCAGGGTTAGGATGGCCGGTGGGAAGATCTCGTTTTAAAATGAAGTGACCATCTGTGACAAAGGGAATTTTTAAAGTGTCATCGGCAATAAGCAGGATTGCTACACAGACTCCTTTTTATGAAGATTGCATGTTTTATATCTGCAATTCACAGCGTATGTAATTTTTAAAAATACTCTATCATAGCAAGAAAAAACCCAAAAGGTCATTGTAGATAAATACAGGGTACCCTAAAGGTCAGCGCACATGTTAAATCATTAAAAATACAAGATAATATGAAAATTTGTTTGCTCGGGATTTGTCATAATATTTGAGGTAAAACTAATGCTATGAGAAAAATTATGCAAGCACTAAATTCAGTATATAGAGGGTCCCCAAAAGTCACCATACATGGCAAAATTGACAGACGTTTGGGACACCCTGTATGTCCAAACATGATCTGATTTTCATGATAGAAATTCTGCAGTTTTAGGCTAGGGGAGGAGTTCAGGAGTTAGAGCATTTGCCTAACAAGCACAAGGCCCTGGGTTCAATTCCCCAGCACCATGTAAAGATTAGCTGGTGTAGGGTCATTATCCTAGCACTTGGGAGGCTGAGGCAGGAGGATTGCTGTGAATCTGAGGTCAGCCTGGGCTACCAGCCTGGACTACAAAGTGAGACCTTGCCTCAAAAAGAACTTCTGCAGTTTTTGGAGATCATTAAAAACATCCTAACTGAAGTAGTATTTGTGTGTGAGAATAGGTATATATACCACCAGAACTCAATGCTATTTCATGAAGCTGTCTGGCTGGTGCAGTATTTATGCCAAGAACACTGAACATGATGGAAAATCCGTGAGACCTTGCACGAGGTGTCTGGGTTTACAAAGGTCAGACCCCAGGGATGAGCCCGGAGGCACAGAAGTGAGCACGCCCAGTGGCACAGACCCTGCGAGGCCGGGAGGAGGGCGGTGAGCAAGCTTGTGCCATCTTCTCCCAGAACTGTCCCTTTTCTCGATATGTGTTTGCCATGCCTAAGTCACATTCCACTTGGGAGACTGGCGCATGTCTGCATCGCCACAGGCAATCTCAGAGGAAAAGAACGAATGACTTCTCACCAGAGAGGACACAGATAATGGCCTCTCAGTAAATGCAGAGTTAGTAAGCTTTGGTAATAGTCAGAAATGCAAACAGGGTGTGGCTCAGTTGGAGAGGGCTTCCCAGCCCTGAGGCACTGGTTTCCATCCTCAGCACTGAAAAATCAGTCG
Source organism: Ctenodactylus gundi (assembly GCA_004027205.1). Classification (NCBI taxonomy): domain Eukaryota; kingdom Metazoa; phylum Chordata; class Mammalia; order Rodentia; family Ctenodactylidae; genus Ctenodactylus; species Ctenodactylus gundi. The sequence goes on from PVKB01001117.1 coordinate 23,932, forward strand.
TTCTAGATTGTTGGGAGCAAAGTGTCTTCCTATGATTTTAGGAACTATGCACAGGGAAGCAGGGACAGAGCCCCACTGCTCAGGTTTTAGCACCCCCTGAAGTGCTGGAGCTCGGCAGGCACACGCTGCTGCCGGCTGCTGGAGCAGTGAAGGGAGGAGGGGAGGCACAGCATTGATGAGGGCCCTGGAGCCTTGCCTGCGTAGGGCTGGAACAGCCGGTGTAGACCCACTGAGGCCCTGCAGCACAATCTCTGTTCCTTGTTCTCTTAACCCAGGGTGAAAAAGAGGGGAGACTTAACCGGTGCCTTTAAACTGGACCCTGTTTACCTGAAGCACAGTCACGAGGACTCAGGTAAGCCGGTGCCTGTGGCCTGTCACCTGCTGCTGCCCCCTTGCTTCCTGATTTCACTGGTGCAGGAAGCGTCCTGTAGTTCTAAGCTATCCAAGATGGCGGCCATGGCCGCCAACGGCTTATGAGCATTTTCAGTGAGTTGTACCTGGCTAAGAAGTAGCTGTATGTTTGCAGTTCTCTTTAGTTTTCATCAGCTTAAATTTGTTACCCACCTGTGACTAATGGCCACTGTATCAGATAGTGCAGCCCTGTGAACGGAAGGGGACATAGGAGGGTCACCTGCAATAGTGATTGTCAGTACTTCTCACCGAGTGCCCATGACATGGCGTGTGCCCTGTGGGTGCTGTCCCTTTACTTCTCTTGTGTCTGTGTAAGTCACTGTCAGGTTTCTTCGGCTCCTGATGTTGTATCTGCTTGGTAACTGTCATCCATGAGAGGCCACAGGAATGAGGGCGCATTGGTCAGCTTTCCCTCCGCTGGGGCAAAGTGGCTGACACCCACAACTTAAAGAGGAGAGGTCCCTTTGGGCTCACAGTTCTAGAGGTCTCCGTCCATGGCTATCTGGCTCCAGGGCAGCAGTGGTATGGGGGAGGGGCATGGCAGAAGAGCTGCTGTACTCCTGGCAGTCAAAAAGGGGCCTGGGAGGGAGGCGCGTTGCCTCTAAAGACTTGCCTCCCCTGCCACACATTCTGCCCTGACCTCACTGGCAAATGGACCCACCAGTAGTGCAGATTAACCCACTGGTGCATGTGGCGCCCCCACAACCTCACCGCCTTAGAATACACAAGGTTCTGGGGAGATATTTTGGGTCAACAGACTCCTGAACTGGTGTGGGACAGGCTGTGACTGGGGGCTTCCATTCTCAGGGTCAGTAGAACATAGCTGAGCCCTGCATCTCAGCTCAGCACTGCCATTTTCATCCTGGTTGAGGTGATGCTAGCTCTTTCTTGGGGCCAGACGGCAGCTAGAGAGGACCATGGGTTTCCTGTAACTGTACCACAGGCTCTTCTGTGCAGTGGGGTGCTGTCTGGGGTTGCTTGTCCCCCAGAGCATCATGAAGGTCCACAATGGCTGGGCTGAAGGGGATGTTGCCTGGGAGATGGGGGACACTTGCAGGTCACCAGCTGCTTTCTGTGGGTTCCACGAGTGGAACAGAGTTCCATAGCACATGGCTTCATCTCTATTAAGCTGTGCAGCCAGACTTCACCAGACCTCATCTACACCTGGGTTCCCTTAGATGCTGCCTACCCTGTGCAACCCAGGGACCTACTGCCTCAGGCACGAGGGGGACTATAGTATAAAGCAGCCACTGTCACAAATTCTCTGACAACCTTGGATTCAGGATGACCGAGACAACCTCACGGAGCACCTGCTCTGTGCCAGGTGGTGAACTAAGTAAGGTCCATGGACACGGAGGTGAACGTTGTTAAGTTCCACCCTCCCTCCTTTCCCTTCTCTCCCCTTCCCCTTTTCTTCAGTGCCACTGGGGATTGAACGCAGGACCTTTGCATTAAGTTCCCCAGCTCTTCCTTCTCTCTGAGCTGCCAGAGGGGCTTCAGCTTGCAATCCTTCTGCCTCAGCCTCCTGGAGAGCTGGGGTTATTCTGCCTGGCTGTCCTCTGTACCACTGTTTCCTTCCCGATGATGCACCCGCTCCCGCACCCGCCTGGGTGATGCTTGTGTTACCCCAGTGCTCACTGACTCCTGGCCACCAGGTGAAACCTCAGCTTGCCACTGCAGCGAGCAAACCTCAGGGGGTCCATTCATACCCAGAGTTTCCAGTGCATGTCCTCTGCACTGCTCTCTCTGGGGACTCCCCTCGAATCTGCCACCTGGAGGTGCACCCCACTGGTCTTGGGCCAGTCTGGGCATGCCTGAACACTTCGTTTGTGACAGGACAGGTTTTACTTGGAAGCTGAAAAGCAGCGGGCGTGCAGCCAACGCGCCACGCTGATGGCTCCCTTCCCCCTTCTCCTTTCTCCAGGGCTTATCACAGACTACAGGGTGAGTGCGCGGTCGTCCTCTGAGCAGCAGACCCCCGGAGCCCACGACATGACTGCAGTGCCGCAGCCTCTGTGGCTGTGGCTGCATGGCATCCCCTGGCCTCATGAGCGGGACTCCTCTGATGGGTGCCTTCTACGTGGGTCCTGAGTGGCCCATGAGTGGTGCCCTACCAGCGGGCCCAGCCCACAATGGAGGACTGGGGCTCCCCCTGCAGGAGGAATCTCCAGGCCCCCTGTTCTGTGCGGTGAAGTGTGCCTGGGTGGCATGGGGTGCAGAAGATGATGGGGGCGAGTCACTCGGCAGCTGTCTCATGCGGTTCTGCCTGTGCCCTTTTATTTGTTGGGAATGTTTAGGAGAGCCGGTCTGGGGAATGCTTTGCGGCTGTCGCTCTAGCCAGCCGGGCATCAGACACGGTGGCAGTGCTGCGGTTGGCTCTCCCTGTGTCCCTGGCTGACGGGCTCCTTCCTGTTTGATTTCAGCACTGGCAGATCCCGCTGGGCCGGAGATTCCGCTCTTTGAAGATGTGGTTTGTTTTTCGAATGTACGGAGTCAGAGGGCTGCAGGCCTACATCCGTAAGGTGACTGTCCGTCCTCTCCTCGCCACCTCTCCTGCGGTCTGGTTTTGTCTTTCACTACCGGGTACGGCAGTGGGCCAGTGCCTGCCCGCTGAGCTCCATCCCAGCAGCTCTTTTGATTTTTTCATACAGGGTTTCGTTAAGTCACCAGGTGTGCCAGGAAACTTGGACCCTCTGACCTCAATCTTTCTGAGCGCTGGAGTGAGTCATGCACCCTCATGCCTGGCTCAATTTTTCTTTCTTTTTTTCTTAAGACAGGGGCTCACCATGTAATCTAGGCTGGCCTCAAACTCCTCCTGCCTCAGGCTCCTGAATGCTGAGATTATAGGCATGTGCCTCTCTGTCAGGCCTGTCTTTACTCTGTATCTGAGTAATTTTAAGGAGGCTCTGATGACTTACAAGGGGGGCACAAATACAGCCACACATCACATGGTGGTGCAGGGTACTCAAATACAGCACACAAATACAGTCATACACCTCTTAGTGGTGCGGGGTAAAATCTCAGAAATGCATCCATATGTAGTTCTGTCACTGTCTCAGTTACTTTCTTGTCACTGGGACACAACACCCAACACCCACAACTTAAGAGAAGAAAGGGTATATTAAACTCCCACCTTGGTGGAAGGGTCTGGTGAAGAATAGCTTCTCATGGCATCAAAAGAAGAAGTATCAGGGCTTAGGGAGAAGCCAGGGTGAGAGTAGATCCTTCTAGGCCACGCTCCCTGTGATCCCCCACACCCTTAGTAATCCCCACACCCTCAGTGATGCCCCACCCTCAGTGACCCCCACAGCCTTAGTGTTCCTCCCACCATCAGTGATACCCCACACTCTCAGTGATTACCCAACCCCGGTGAACCCCACACTCCAAGTGACCCACCACGCTCTCAGTGACCACTGCACCCTTAGTGATCCCCCTACTCTCAAGTGATCTGCTGGTCCTGACCAGGCTGCACATCCTAACAGCATGTGAAATCCATAAGTAATTTACAACATCCAAACACATGGGCTTTGGGGGACATTCCAGATCCACGCCACTACACTCATTGTGCAAAGAACATCACAACATGACAAAGAGAGCTTACAAGACAACTATGCCCTCTGTGCCCTCACTAGAAGACCTGCCCACCAAGGCATGTGCCCCCCACGATCCCACAGGCCTCCACAGTATACACTGTCCCCTTTTCATGGAAACACCCTTACACAGCCCACAACTGTGTCCGGCAAGGGAGCCAGGCCGAGGTGTGGGCTGTGGAGATGGTCAGATGAGGGATTATGGGTCTTTGCTGACACCTGCTTCAGGATTATGGGCTGTCAGCTTAGGAAGCCTCTGCTGTGCTTCTGCCACATGCAGCCGGCAATGTGGGCCAGTGACAGTTGACAGGAAAACACATTTTTCTTGACTTCACTGGAACTGGAGAATCTCAGAGTTGGCGTGAGATGGACACCATGGGTTGGGTGGTTCTTACACCAGCTTCCCACAGAGCAGGTGGGCTGGGGTGTCCCTGTCACCTCTGGTTAACAAGTGGCCCAGGTCACCGTGCCAGGTCCTGACTTCTGAGACTCATCGGTCGGTTCCAAGCCCTTCTCCCTTACTTTAGCAGCTAGGGAAGACGGGTCTGAGCACGAGGCAGGGCCGGCCCAAGGCCCACCCATTCAGCCACACGCAGGAGACTTGCTGACTTCAGCTGAGGTCTGTCCATCTGGTCCCGGCTGCCTTCCAAAACTAGGCATCATCTCGATGGGCAGATATCCCTGATTTCACAGGAAAGGGATACCAGTTGGTCTCAACCCCCATGGTCTTGTCTGCTCTTCACCCGAAGCCCTGGTGCTGCTACATCACCAGTCCTACAGTCAACACAGGGGCTGACACCTCAGGGCCCACCTCTGTGTCAGCAGAGCAGACCAGCCATTGCCATGGCCTGGCCGTCACACGCCAACACCCAGCCGTCATAGCTGTCAAGGCCTGTGAGGGGAAAAGAACTAGGGAAAGACTCCGCGTGTGGATTTGTGAGAAAGACATCCCACATCTGCACCTGGGAAGAGCATAGAGACTTGAATTTAACTTTATTTGGGCTAGGAAGACAAGCAGGGTGTGACATATCTGTCTGTTATGACCATGTGGCGTTGTGTTACAAACTCAGGGCACCTTTTTGTGAGCGGTACAGGGCTGCCCTACCCAGCAGCCCAGAAATGGTCCAAGCCCAGCCAGTTCCCTAGGCAACACCAGGCTCCGAGGACCCGAGGGCCAGGTCGTCATCGCCACCTGGTGGCCTGAGTAGGTGTCACTTACTCTAATAGCAATTCAGTCCCAACAAGCTTTGGCCCAGTATTTGCACAAAAGTGTTTGTCTCACACACCACATGACAGCTCTCGGTTGAGTGCCCAGGTTAGAAAACCCAGAAGTGCACCTGGATCCAGAGAGCATGGTACCCACAGGTCCTTTTATTGAATCAGTTTTCAGTTCCACGAGCACCCTGAAGTTAAATCGGGTTGGCACATCAGTGCCAGGAAGGCAGCTCTTGGAAGTGCTAGGGCTGGTGGTTGTCGTCTCTCAGTAGACACCATGGACACTAACCATGGGCTCAGACCGGCACCGCAGGCAGCTGCATCTGCGCGGGACTCTGCGAGCGGTGCGTGCCCTCTCTGAGCCTCAGTTCCTTTATCTGCAAAATACGTGTAATCTTGGTGTCACAATGTTGTGGGCGATCATGAGGATGATGTGGGCAGATGAATGTTAGCCTCATCTCTTCTAGAATGTTCTTTGCAGTAAGGGAGGAGGAATAAAATTCATAAAGGATAGGTAGGGGGAAGAGCTATAAACAGAACAATTTCTTTCTTTTCTTTTTCCTTTTTTCCCCCCCTAAAGTGCTGATGATGGAAGCAAGGGCATTCATACTGAGCTATAATCCCTACCCTACTTTTTAAAGTTTGAGACAGGGTCCTGCTAAGGTGCTAGGTCACCCCATCTAGGCTTGAATTTCTGATCCTCCCGTTTCAGCCTCCCAGAGTGCTGGGATGATAGGCCTCTGCCACTGGGGGCCCAGAAGAAAACAAAAACAAAAGAACAATGTTTTTGTGAGGACACCAGACCTTTCCCCATAGTAACATAACAAGTTTCTGAGTCTGCGCAGAACAGCTAGGATGGTCTAACACAGGTGCTCTGAAGGATGGCCCCGGGGACAGCATGGGTGGCAGGTGTGCTGCCAGAAAGGCTTGCTACGGGTCGAGGTCTGTACCTGGGGCGTGAGGAGCCGACTTCCCTGTCTCTCTGCAGCATGTCCAGCTGGCTCATGAGTTTGAGTCCTTGGTGCACCAGGATCCCCGCTTTGAGACCTGCGTAGAGGTCACCCTGGGGCTGGTCTGCTTTCGGCTGAAGGTATGTTCATGCCTACTGCACATTTCCTCTGTGCCTTTGCATGTGACAGACAGAAGCTATCCTTTATGACCTCTGCACTGTCAGGCTCTGGCAAGGTGCTCAGGTGGGCAGGGCAAAGTCCTCGATGGGCGCCACAGTCCTGCACCTGCAGGCTTCATGCAAGGCCCTAGCACAGAGGTCTCCAATACCTGGCCCAGGGCATTAGGAACTGACCATACAGGAGAAGGTGAGCAGCAGGTAAACAAGCGAAATGTCATTGTTTTTACAGCTGCTTCCCTTCATCAGCATTGCCACATGAGCTCCACCTCATGTCAGATCAACAGAACTAAGGTTGGAGATCACTGCCCTAGCAGACTGATTCTGTGGACCACTGTGGTCTGACCTCCTCAGGCATGCTCAAGCCTTCCTGCCTGTGTAGCTCCTTGGCCCTCGAGCTGTCCCTGTCCTTCCCAACCCCAGGAGTCCATCCCCACCTCTGCCACTGGAATTCTGTTTGCAGCCCTGCCCACCCTGAGTCACCATGAATCCATAGTTCAGCACCATCTAGTGACAGGTCAGAAAATCAGATCTTCCTCCTCTATTCTACACCACAAGGTCCACACACAAAATCTAGAGGCGGATGCATGCTGGCCCTGCTGTGGAAGCTGGGCGATCATGGTGTCAGGGCGCTGGCCCAGCAGGGTGGGTGATGCCTCCTTGGCTGAGATTATGCCCACAGTTCTCAGCAGACTCTACAGTGCGCTGCACATGCAGCCCTGTTCACCCCTGTAGTGTGAACAGAATCAGACAAGTACTGACCCTATGGCTGTTGCTGAGGTGGCCTTTAATAGGCGAACAGGTTGGTTCATTTTACTTTGCTGGAGATTGAACCTAGGATCTTGCACATCCTAGGCCAGCCTCAGTTCTACCACAAAGCCACCCTCCGAGTCTCTATGTTTTTAAAAATAAGAGACAGAGTTTCACAATGTGTGGCCCAGGTTGGCAGGGAGCTTGGGATCGTCAGGGCAGCTGGGACTGTAGGTGGTGCTGGACCCTGGATGCTGACACTTTCTGAGTCAGTCTTCAAGCTTTCCATGATGTCTCTGATTCCAAATACCGTGAGCAGGAGGAGCAGGCAGGGCTGATCATTGTCCTGGCGCTGCCGCCTCTCTCCTGTGCCTTTCCTCATCCTGATTCGAACCTCTGAGATGCAAGGGACCGGAAGCTGTGGAATCCTCAGTGGCCAGCAGAATTCTGACACACGAGCTGGGCCAGGAACTGGGGTTCCCTGCAGAATGTGATGTGGCAATGTCTGGGCGACAAGTGTGCATGGGACAGACAGAGCCATACATGTAGCTCAGTGGTGTGGGACAAGCTTCCACATCGCTGTGCTCCAGGCTCGGGCCCTTGGATAACTGCATGTGGCAGGCCCACCAATGTGACCGCTGGCACCTGCTCAGACTCACCTGCCCCCATGGGTTGTCTTGCTGTGCTAGCCAGTGTCCATGTAGGGCTTCTGTCACTTTGGTTTTGAGGGCTTATGAGGAATAGTTCACTTTACCCACTTGAGTAATTTGTTGTGTGGCTGCAGGCCTATGCAGCCAACACCACAGATGAATTTTAGAACATCTTTGTCCCCTCCAAAAGGTGTCTTCACCTGCTGGTGGCCACTTCCCATTTCCAGATTAGGGCCATGGAGCTGAGTTCTGTTTCTAGACATTGGTGTGTTCTGGATGCCGCTATAAGTGGCATCGTCACCTGGGGTGCCCTTCAGAATGGCTTTTCCACTCAACATAATGCCATCAAGGTCTGGACTGCGCTGACTCCTTCTGGGCCCTGGCTTCTGTCCTCTCTTGCGTCCACGTGCAGAAAGCCCAGGGCGTCTGCCAGCTAACAGGCACTTTCTTTTGTCAAACTTGGCTGCTTCCTTCCATGAATCTGGTTTCTTCTCAAGGACACAGAGCAGTCAGACGTCACAGTTCCTTCCCTGCCTCCATAATCACCATGTCACTGTCACTCCCGTCCCTGTCCTCTCCAGTATAAATTTCAACTGTGTGCGTCACAGGGCTACTGCAGTAGACATGACGGTCTTCACCAAAGCTGTGTGAAGTGGCAGTGGCTTCCTCGCTCCCTGTCCCTCCACCCTTGGCTGGCTGTCTCCTTCCGCTCGGCTACCTGCCCTTGACTACCTCACATCATCTGTCTTCTTGCCTCTAGTTCTGGCCATGCCGTGAACCCAGCCCTCCCAGGAACATCAGGAAGCTGGGTTCCAGATGATTCACATGCACTGTCTGCACACACAGCTCTCAGCTGTGTGTTCTTCTGCCGGGTCTTTCTGACACAATCCCATATTCCCCCGGTATCATTTTTGCTTTATTCTCCCGGAGTAGGACCAGCCCTGGTGTGCACAACCCAGTGTCTGGCATGGTGGCAGCGCCACCACTGTGTCACACACTCAGCTAGTGGTGGATGGATCTGCCCGAGCCAGTTGCCAGTGGATGCTTTGCTGGTTTGGTTATGCCTGGCAGACTAGAGGCTTGTCACCCACCAGTCCTCCAAGGCCAGAAGGAGGCACTGTGGTGGGAGAGTCTCATGACTGGGACACGCTGGCCCACATCCAGCTCCTTCCTACTTTTACCTGAGTGGATGGGGGTGGGGGCAGGAAGCCACTGCCTGGGCAATGAATGGGCAGAGGAGTGTAGGAGAGGCAGGGGGAGCTGGCAGCATGGCTGCCCAGGCACAGCTGGCCCCACAGGAAGGGCGCCCCGTGTGCTGCTGCGCACCGACCTTCCATCCCTCAGCACTTGGCGGGAATGGGAGGACCCTGGCTCTCCTGCCCTGAGTAGGCAGGCTGCGTTCTTCCACCAATGACCCCGTCCCCCTACTTCCTGGAGGTCCTCCCTGGACTCTGGCAGTGACTTCACTGCTGTGCTTTCCTTTCTGTGTTCTGCCTTCTTAGAATTTATATTCTAGATCTGCTGCCAGCAAAAAACCCACTTAGCTATAGACAGCGTTTCTAGGGACCTTCATTTTTCTTGGAACAAACTTGGACCACAACAGGACCATCTTTTGACAGCCCATTTGAACATGGAAAATGGTCTTATATGGCAGGGGTCTCCAACCTGGCGTGGGGCCTGTTAGGAACTGGACCACATAGCAGGAGTGAGCAGTGGGTGAGTGAAGCTTCAGCTGTATTTACAGCCACTTCCCATCATTCACATTGCCGCCTGAGCTCCATCTCCTGGCAGATCAGCAGGACTGGTCCCTGGTACCACAAAGATTGCTGATCCCTGTCATGGGGAGAAGAGCGGGCTTTTGAGATGGTGTCACTGTTATTTTATTGAACCTTTCAAGCACCATCAATGCCTGTGGCCTGTTCCCCTGCTCTCTTGAGCCATTGCCTGTCTCTGGTGTGCTGTGCAGGGGGCTGAGTTGCTGAGATCTTGGAGGGTGGACAAGTGCTTCCTCTCTTCCACTCCTTCCAGGGATCCAACCAGCTGAATGAAACTCTCCTGCAAAAGATAAACAGCGCCAGGAAGATCCACCTGGTGCCCTGCCGCCTCCGTGACAAATTCGTACTGCGCTTTGCCATCTGCGCGCGCACGGTGGAGTCCACGCATGTGCAGCAGGCCTGGGAGCACATCAGAGAGCTGGCAGGCGAGGTGCTCAGGGCGGAAAAGGCGTGACAGCGGGTGGCTGCAGGTGAGCAGGGGCCTGGGCCAGGACACTGTCCCCGGGAGGCCTGGCCCACTCTGCCCTGACCTGCTGCCCAGCGCTGCTGGGACTGAATTCTCCCCACATGAACTGAAACTCCTGCCATGTTCGGATGAGAAAGTCAAGATAGTAGTGAGACTGACAGTGAGTTTTTAAAAACAGATGGATTTGAATTTTTTATTCTCTTCTGTCACAATATTGGTTTCTTTCATTTCTTTCCCCTTCGCTTCCCCTAATTGGTATTGTAGGCAATGTCCCATCACAGCACGTTTCAGATAAGTGGCCACAGGAGCCAAGGGACAGGGATTGACTCTTGGGAAGGACCAAGCTCAGTGGTTTAGAGAAGGGGTCCCCAACCCTTGGCCAAGGCCGGTTTGGAATGGGGCTGCACAGGCAGAGCTTCCTGTTTACAGCCACTCCTCATCACCCCCTTGACTGCCTGAGCTCTGCCTCCTGTCAGATCAGCGGTGGCATCACAGTCTCAAGGGAGCGTGGGAGGGATCTGGGTTGCATGGTCCTTGTGAGAATCCAGTGCCTAATGATCTCAGGAGGCACCAAGCGGGATGCTAACGCCTTTCTCCTCACCTCTATCTCAGGGCCCAGAAAAACGGTCTCCCATGAAACTGGTTCCTGGTGCCAAAATGGTTGGGGAACCACTGGTTTGGTGCACATGTGTTTAGATGCCTGGGAATCCAGGAAGTGAGGGCTTGAGCCCATCACCACAGCTGGCCAACAGCACACAGGGGACTCCTGAGGACAAGTCCATAGGCCAATATGACAGCGTTGGCCACAGCAAGTGCATTTTAAGAGCAGGGGCTGACACAATACTAATGGCTGTCATCAGACTACCTCAGGAAAGTAATTCCACTGGTGTTTTCTACCCCGTTTTGTCCCATTTGGGGGAGGGGCAGAGGAACCCTCTCCATCAGCTGCTGCTTCTACTTCTGTCTCTTTCTCGTTGTTCCCCGCTGCAGTTTATCACATCCGGCGGGAGTGCATAACACAAGTGTGTGGTGTTACTATTTACAGAGCTGGAGATTCAACCCAAAGCCTTCACACTGTTACATCGTAGGCTTTTTTTTTTTTTTCTTGAGACACAGTCTTGTTAAGTCACTATGTTATCCAGGCTGGGCTTGAACTTACAGTCATCCTGTCTCAGCATCCCAGAGGGCTGGGATGTAATTCATCTGACTGAGGGCATGTGACTTTGCTACTAATTGTAACTCTGAATGCCTGAGATACTACAGTGCTCAAAAAAAAAAAAAAAAAAGTTTAGAACTGCGTTTCTTATATGAGAGGCTCTGACAGTGGCTTCAGGAAGGTGAAGCCAAAGTAGCTACCTTCTCTGTGGAAACATGCCCAGGAAGACAACATGAGCCTTCTTCTACTCCCAGACTGAGAGAGCCGCTTGCCGGACCAACCCAAAGTCCTATCTCAAACATCTGTGGGAGGTATGGAGAAACTCCAATCTTGCAATTAGTCCATTGCTCAAAGCCTGTGAAATATACCCAAGACAAAACCCCACGAACCAGACTCTCCTGATAAACATTTCTGCAAACCCGAACTTGCCTCTGTCCAACAAACACGTATCATATTGTGGCATTACCCACCCATACTCTCAGACTGGAAACAGACCAGAAACAGAAGCAGGTTTCTGAGAGAAGCTTCAGCTCCCGCAGGTCATTGTATTTGGTGCAGATCCAAAAGGAAAAAAATGGGCTCCAATTTTTCTTAAAAACATACAGCATGCTGGAGATGGGAGTGTAGCTCAGTAGTCAAGAGTGCTTGCCTAGCATGTGCAAGGCCTTGGGTTTGATTCACCAGCACTGCATAAAAATCAGCTGGACATGGTGGTGCACACTTGTAATCCCAGCTCTCAGAAGGCTGAGGCTGGAGAACTGTCAGGAGTTTGAGGCTAGCCTGGGCTACATGGTAAGTTGAGGACCAGCCTAGGCTGCAGAGTAAGGCCTTCTTTCCAAATCATATATATATATATATATATATATATATATATATATATATATATATATATATGTGTGTGTGTGTGTGTGTGTGTGTGTGTGTGTGTGTGTGTGTGTGTGTACCTGATACCGTTATAATGCACGTATGTATGTTCTTTTCATTAGATTAACTGGAACAAAGACAAAGAAAATCTCAGTGCTTTGATTTTACCTGTCCTGATTTGAGGTGATCATATCCAAACAGTCAAATTCTGATAGGAATTGGGAACTATTCCTGTTTTACAAAGGGTACAGGATTAGGCAGGTGTCTAGTGGACCTTGATAAAGCCTGTCATACTATTCCTGTTTTACAAAGGGTACAGGATTAGGCAGGTGTCTAGTGGACCTTGATAAAGCCTGTCATGAGGTAAGTTAGATCAGCCACATGGACTCAACTCCCACCTTCTGATTCAAACTGCTTGACCCTGTACAGCTGCCTGTGTGGAGGGGGAAACAATATTTTTTTTGATACTCAAGTAATGAGTAGACACAATTTTTATTCTTTTTTAATGTTATTTTTAGTAGAGACAAAACTTTGGATGGAGGTGTACCTGAGAACTGGAATGAAAAGAAAATAAATGCCATCCCAGCTCCATGGACCAAGCATGCCGGTGGCCCAGCACGTCATCTGCAAACCTAACTAGGCACTTGTGATTGTCTCTTTTGTGTCTCATCAGTGGAGAAATACTTGTGATGTGTAAAGTCAACCCAAGTGGCTACAGCTTATATTCATTACTCAGCTGTGATTTTTTTGTTATTTATAAAACTCACAGGTCTTCATGCTTACGAAGCTATAAGTAAGTGGTGGCAAGAAAGTCTGATTGAAATGTTTCCCGTGATTGTGACTTCAGATTGTATCTGTGGTCATTAAACTGTCCCCTGTTAAGTGGCTGGATGCTTAATAAACACCAGATATGCCATGCTAGTCGTGTTGGGTGATAATGTTACCCTGTGTTGTAAGCACACCGATTCTCATGGTACAGTCTTACCCTTTCAAAAGGGCCAGTCATGTCATCCTTGGATGTTTTCAAATGGTGTTCATAGCCAGGCCTGGTGATGCAGATTGTCATCCCAGAACGCTGGGAGGCTGAGGCAGGAGGGCTGCAAGCTTGAGCCCAGACTGGGCAACCTGGTGAGACCCTGCCTCAGAATCAATAAAACAGGCTACGGATGGAGCCCCTTGGGAGGCCCCGGGTTGCATCCCAGGCACCACAACCATAAATCACACTCATTTCTTCACATGTTTACTGGGATCCTAGCATTCGGCAGGCACTGCTTAGACACTGTCACCACACATGAGCTTTACCTGGAAGTGACTTCAACTTTGGGGAAGTAAATTCAAACCTATGGGACCACCAGAGTCTGGGCAGCGAGTGCGGGCTCTTCTGCTGTGATATTCTTTCTTGTCCCTGGTTTCCCTGTGTGACACAGCCATCTGCCCAGGGCATTGTGACTAATAAGGGAAAAGGGCTTCTATAAATAATGACTTTCAGTTGGAATGTCATGTGCCCCCAGGTATTCGCCTTTCTCACTTTCTTTCTTTTTTTGAGGGGACAGGTTCTTGCTACTCTCCTATCTTTCTTCTCACTGAGGTGAGATTCACAGATCCTGGAGGTTAGGACTCAAGCAGACCAAGCCAGGACACAGCTCTACCCCTAACCTTGGGGACTGGAAGCACTGGAAGTGCTGACTCAGCTTGGTTCTGGGCAGAGTTCCTTCCTGCTTGCCATGCCACATGCAGGCGGTAGCAAAGATGATGGGAGGCCACTGTTCAGAACCAATCTCCAGCACAAGATGCTGGCAGACCATTCCAAACCAAAATGGAGTCACTCACACTAAGGATCAAGTAACCAAACTGTAACTTTAAGGGGGCAGGCAGAACCCCAAACCGACCAGATCTTCTAAAAAACAGGAGCAGATGTCACTCAGCTATTACCCTTACAAGAAAAGTCATCAGAAGGCACCTCGAGTCAACCACTGAGCTCTTCTATTGCTGTTTCCCTGTCCTCGCCTTGCAAAATCCCTTGTTCTGAAAACTCGCGTTCCATTTGGGAGAAGGGAGGCTGCTCTCACTCAGTACCAGTGGAAAATAAATGCTAATTAGAACTTTAAATTTGTTGTGATTTTGGGTTCTGTGACAGGGGACGGCACCATCTTCCCACTCAGCCCCTTAGTGCAGCTGGTGATGCCAGAGGTCGCCTCCTCATGGCCCTGTGAGATTTGTTCAGGTGGCCAACTAAAAACTGTCACTAGAATTGTACATTCACTGGCTCAGCCAACAGTGTCCTATTTCCTCCTTTCTTAACACCGGTGGGGAACTGGGAAGTTGGGAAATCAGGGCGGATGCAGGCACTCCAGGGAATTCCAGACAAGGAACTGGATTTAAATTTGTTTGCCTGTCCCGTGTGCCTTCTTATCCCAAGTTGCTGACCTCCCCTCTCATCAGCATCTGTTTAAACTCATAAAAAAAAGTACATCTCCTGGGAGAAAAAGATGCTTCTTTGAAACCGTTTTATCTCTCTGCTCCAAAACACTTAAGCTTACTGACCTACAAGCTGGCATTACTTAAGACCCTGCGCATAGAGCTCATGAATATGGAAATAAGCAGCCATCTCCCAGAATGCCTTACACCAGGAAGATGGGCATTATCTCCTCTAAGTAGAACCCTTTTCCTGGCAGGTTCAACAACCTCTACCCAGAACAGGGAAGAGTATGTACCACGTTCTGTGCTCCGAAAGAGAAATGTAAGATTTGCAAAACTCAGGCGCTAGACTTCCATATTGTGCTAACTTATGAGGAAGCCTCTGTTTTGCACTCAAGTCCAGCAGGCTCTGAACTCACGATAGTCCAGGCTGGCTTGGAACTCGCAGCAACGATCCTCCTCGCTCAGCCTTCTGAGCGCTGAGATTACAGGTGTGCCCCGTACCCGGCTTAATATTGTGCCTTATTGGATTCCCCCCCCTCCTTTTTTTTCCCCTTTTCTTTCTTTCCTTTATTTTTATTTTTTGACAAACTCAGGGTCTTCCAGCCTTTTCCATGTTTGGGTTCTTGTTTTCTTTTTGGAGACAAGTCTGCTAAGCTGCCCAGGTTGAACTCAGGGCCTTTGCACTGAGCTACATCTGCATCCCTTTTTATTTCTGTATTTTCAGACTGGGTTTCTCCAAATTTTAATGTGCTCTGGCTGAGGTCTAACTTGTGATCCTTCTGCCTCCGCCTCCCAGAATGCTAGGGTGCTAGGTGTAGCCGGGTGTGGTGGTACTGGCTTGTCATCCCAGCACTCTGGGAGGCTGAGGCGGGAGGATCGTGAGTTCCAGCCCACCTTGAGCAATTTAGCAGTTTAAAAGAAAACGGGCTGGGGATGTGAATCATTTGGAAAGTCCCCAGGCTCGATCCCCAGCACCACAAAAAAGCCAAATAATAATAATAATAATGAACAATAATAACGTCAAAACCCACCGGACCGGGCACCTAGCGCAGCTCCAATCTCAGTACAAGCTCCTACCAACCCGCCGAGGATTTAGAACCCGCCCGCGAACTCCCAGCGGCCGCCGCGCCGCGCACCCAGCCCCTCTGACGCTCGCGCGTACGTCCGCACGCACGCACGCACGCACGCACAGCGCGGACCAGAGTACGTCACATCGCGCATGCGCACGTGAGGCCCCGCGCTTTTCGGAGGCGGTTGGTGACCCAGCCAGCTTGCAGGTCGGTGGTGGCGGCCGTTAGAAGGGCGGGAGGCGGGGACAGGGGACACGGGGGCGCGGGGACGGGGCGCGGTCGCGCCCGGGGGGGGGGGTCGGGCTCCCTGGCGTGCGGCGCGGGGTTCATTTTCAGCTTTTTGCTGGCGGTGAGCCCCATCCTGGCCCCTGTGAGCAGTCGGACCTGGGGACGCGGTCGCTCGCAGTCGCCCGCCTGGGCCTGACCCGGCGACTGGCGCCTCGGCCTCCCGGGCTCCGGCGTGGCGTGGCGGGCTTTCGCCCCGTGCGCGGCCGTGCCTTCATTTCTTCTCGCCCGTGCGCAGGGGAGCGTGGCCTCGGGAAGCAGCGGCGCGCAGGCGGCCCGGGCGGGGCCGACAGGGCGAGCGTCGCAGCGGGACGCCAGGTGCGTGGCACGAAGCCGCGCGGGGCCGGGGTCGCGGGTGGGCGGGACGGCAGGATGAACTGATTATCCACCTTGGACTTGAGTTTAGCTGTTTTTTTCCTTGCATTTTTGTTTCAGTAAAAATCTGCACACCCCAGATCCGTTTACATGTTAATTACATTGCCGGCTGGGAAATTTGTGGTCGTACTCGTTCCCCTTAAATGGCCTTTCCCCTTCCCCTTCCTCATCTCCCACCCTCACTGTCACTCTCCTTTCTCAGCCGGCCCTCGCCCTAATTCCTACCTCCTCTCTTACATTTAGGTCTTCCTAGGCATGTATTTTCGGCAGTCTCACGTAAGGGCTGCCTTGCCATGACTGATCTGTTGTGTCTGGTCCATGTCACTGAGCAGTAGTGACACAAGGTGCCCTGTTTTCTTACAGATGCTTCATGTTTGTCTGTCTTTATGGCAGCATAATATTCTATTGTGTCTATATACCTTTTTTCCTTTATCCATTCCTCTGTTGATGTGCGTGTAGGTTATTTCCAGGATTTAGCTAGTACTGAGTTTTGTTACTATAAACATGGGAATGCATATGTCTGTATGATCCCGTGACTAACTCTTGGGAAGATGCCCAGGAGAGCAGCAGTTGGGTCAAACGGGGCTTCTGTTTCAGTTGAAGTATCTCCAATCTGCTTTCCTTAATGGTTGAACAAGATTGCAGTCTCACCAACAGTGTAGAAGCTTCTTTCCCCCCACATTCTCATCAATATGAGTTTTTTTCATTATGTTGAGATCGTGATGAACAGCAGTTCTCACTGAAGTGAGATGGAATCTCAGTGTTTTGATTTGCATTTCTCTGATGGTCAGAGATGTTGAACACGTCATAGGCTTACGGCCTCTTGTACTTAGGCTCTTAAGAACTGCCTTTTCATTTCAGTGGATCAGTTTTTAATGAGGTCATTTATTTGGGTAGGTTAATTTTTGAGTTGTTTATATATTCTAGTTATTAATTCTTTGTCTCAAGTGTAGCTGGCAGTTTTTTTCTCTTTTCTGTGGGCTGTCTGTTCACCTTGCTGATGGTTTCCTTTGCTGTGCGGAAGCTTTTTAGTCAGATGTAGTCTCATGTGTTGATTGTTGATGTTACTTCTTGTGCAGTTGGTGTTCTTTTCATGAAATCCTTTCCTGTGTTTTACCTATTTTGTCGTCCAGCAAGATCAGTTTGTCCTGATATCCAGCTCTTTGACCCATTTTGATTTGATTTTAGTACAGGGCAGAAGATCTCAGTCTAGTTTCATTCTTCTGCATGTGGATAGCCAGTTTTCTCAGCACGGTTAAAGATACTGTCTTTTTCTTTTTGAACGCTTTTTACTTATTTTTTATGTACATGAATTACAGATTCAGTAACACATTACAAGCATATGGCTTCAGGAATCAGTGGCCATTCAAGTTTGGCCTCTCTTCCTTCCCTCCTGCCCGTGCCCCTTGCCCTCCCCACCCCCCTTCTCAGCTGACTCCCCCCTCTCCTAGCAGTCCCTTGCCTCTCTTCCTACCCCCTCTCTCATGTTGGGGCCTTTTTGTACAATTATTTTTGTGAATTTCATAAGAGGCACACCCGTCAATAGCTTTGTGTTTGGTCCACTTCACTGAGCATTATTGACTCAAGGTGGCACCATTTACTTTGAAGTGTTTCACCTCTGTCATTCTTTACGACTACATAGTATTTCATTGTGTACAGGTACCACATCTTCTCTGTCCATTCCTATATTGATGGGCAAGGAAGTTTTTTCCAGGATTTGGTTATTATGAACTGTGCTACTATAAACATGGATCTACATGTGTCTTTATGGCATGCTGACTTTATATAGTTTTGGGAATATGCCCAGTAGAGCAGTACCTGGGTCAAATGGGATTTCTGTTTTCAGCTTTCTGAGGAATCTCTGGACTTCTTTTCGTAATGGTTGAACCAGGTTCCAGTTCCACCCTCAGTGTAGAAGTGTTTCTTTTTTTTTCCCCACAGCCTCATCAACAATTACCAGTTTTTTGAATTCTTTAAATAGGCTATTCTCACTGGGGTGAGATGAAAGCTCAACATCGTTTTTATTTGCATGTGTTTGATGGTCTGTGATGATGAACATTTTCTTATGTGCTTGTTACTTATATATTCTAGATATTAATCCTCTGAAGTATTGTGGGTAAATATTTTCTCCCATTCTGTGGGTTCTTCACCTTGCTGATTGTTTCCTATGCTGTGCAGAAGCTTTTTAGTTTAATGTAGTCCCATTGGTGTTTCTTGGTGTTATTTCTTGTGCAGCTGGCGTTCTGTTCAGTATCCTTTCCTGTCCCCAGGTCTTCTAGGGTTTTACCTATTTTGTCTTCCTCTAGGTTAAGTGTTTCTGTTTTGATGTCCAGTTCTTTGATCCATTTTGATCTGATTTTAGTGTGTGGTGACAGGTAATGGATCTAATTTCATTTTCCTGTATGTGGTGATCCAGTGTTCCCAGAACCATTTGTTGAAGATGCTGTCTTTTCTCCGTTGTATTGTTTTGTTCCCTTTGTTAAATATCAGGTAACTGAAGGTGTTTGGGGTCGTTTCAGTACCCTCAGTTCTGTTCCAGTGGTTCTCCTGTCTTTTTTGAGACAGGTTCTTGCTCTGTAGCCCAGGCTGGCCTTGGACACGTGGCAATCGTTCTGTCTCAGCCTCCCAAGTACTAGGATTACAGGCTACCACCCCCAGCTTATGTGGTGTGGGAATGGAACTCAGGTACTTAGCTCTTAACTTAGCTAGACAAGCAGGTTAACTACTGAGCCATTCCTCCAGCCCCTCCTGTCTGTTCTTGTACCAGTACTATATAGTTTTAATAGGTATTGTAGTATATTTTGAAGATTGTGGTTCTTCTAGGTTTGCCCTTTTTACTTAGAATTGCTTTAGAAATTCTTGGCCCTTCCTGGTTCCATATAAATTTTAAAGTTGTTTTTTCTCAAGTTCTGTAAAGAATGTTGTTATTTTGATTGATATTGCATTGAATCTGTATTGTAGCTGTGGATGTATGGCCATTTTGACAATGTTAGTTCTTCCTATCTAGGAACATGGGATTTCTTTTCGTTTTTAAAAGTCTTCCTCAACTTTTTTCTTCAGCGTTCTGTAGTTTCTTCTGTATAGGACTTTCACTTCTTTGGTAAGTTTTCCTAAGCTTTTTCTTGTTGTGTTGCTATTGTGAAAGGGATTGCTTTCTTGGTTTCCTTCTCATTGGATTCGTTATTGGTGTATAGGAATGCTAATGATTTGTGGGTATTGTATTTATAACTCTGCTACTTTGCTGAATGTATTTATTAGTTCTAAGTCTTCGGGTCTTTTGGGTCTTCTATGTAGAAAAATATTTCATGGCAAATAGGAGTGTCTTAATTTCTTCCCTTCCAATTCGTATTCCTTTTATTCCTTTCTGTTGCATGATGGCTCTTGCTGAAGTTTTAGGCACTGTGTTGAATGATGGGAGTGGCAGTGGACATCCATGTCTTGTTCCTGAATTTAGTGTGAATGTTTTCAGTCTTTGTCCATTTAGGATGATGTTGGCAGAGGGGTTGTAAATAGCTGGAATGAGGTTAAGCTAGGGTCCTTCTATTCTTATGTTCTTCAGAGTCTCTATCATAAATTGATGTTGGATTTTGTCAAATGCTTTTTCGGCATCTGTTGAGATGATCAAATGTTTTTTATCCTAGTATCTGTACATGTGGTGTATTACATTCATTGACTTGCATATTTTGCACCATCCCTGCATCTCTGGGATGAAGCCTACTTGGTCGTGGTGTACAATCTTCTTTATGATTTGCTGCATTCTGTTGGCAAGAATTGTATTATTTTTGTGTCTATATTCATTAGAGATATTGTCCTGTAGTTTTCTTTTGGGGGGGGGGGTGTTGTTTGGCTTTGGAATTAAAGTATGCTAGCTTGGAGAATGATTTTGGCAACTTTCCTTTCTTTTCAGATTCTTGAAAGAGCTTACTGAGTATTGGCATTAAGTCTTCCAAACTTCTTGTGGAATGCTCCTAGGAATCCATCAAGTCCTGGGTTCCTCTTAGTTGGATGTGTTTTTTAAAAAATTACTTCCTCAATTTTGTAGATGGATATTGGCCTATTCAGGTGTTTTATTGCTTCTGTTTTTGATATTTGGAGGTTGATATGTATTTAGGAACTCATCCATTTATTTTAGACTTAAATTTATTGAAGTATAAGTTTTTGAAATAGTTTCTTATAATTCTTTGGATTTCCATGTTGTTTGTTGTAATTTCACCTTTTTCTTTCCTAATTGTATTGATGTAGGTTTTCTCTTTTCCTTTTTAGCAAGATTACCAAGGGATTTGTCGATGTTGTTTATCGTTTCAAAAAAACAACTTTTTGTTTCATTTACTTACTGTATTTTTAAATAATTTTTATTTCATTGATTTTTTTTTTTTTTTTTTTTTTTTTTTTTTTTTTTTTTTTTTTTTTTTTTTTTTTTTTTTTTTTTTTTTTTTTTTTTTTTTTTTTTTTTTTTTTTTTTTTTTTTTTTTTTTTTTTTTTTTTTTTGGAGACAGGGTCTTGCTCTGTAGCCCAGGCTGATCCTGAAGTCACTGGTATAGCCCAGGCAGGCTTGGACTCACGACAATCCTCCTGCCTCAGTTTCCCTAATGCTGGGATTGCAAGTATGTGTCACCACACCCAGCTTTATGTGGTGCTGGGGAATAGAACTCAGAGCCTTGTGCTTGCAAGGCAAGTGCTTTAACCACTGTGCCATTACTCCTGTTCTGATTTCTACTCTTACCTTTGTAATTTCTTTTGTTAGTTTTGGGATTGGCTTGTTCTTGTTTTTCTAGGAGCCTGAGTTGTATTGTTAGATTATTTATTTTGGATTGCTCAGTTCTTTTTATGTGTGCATTTATGGAAATGAATTTCCCTCATAACACTGCCTTCTTTGTGTCTCAGTAGGTGTGTTGGGATGTGCTGCCATTGTTATTTGTCTCTATGAGCTTTTTGTTCTTTTCCCTGATTTCTTCTCTAACCCAGTATTTGTTTAAAAGAA
Source organism: Ctenodactylus gundi (assembly GCA_004027205.1). NCBI lineage: Eukaryota > Metazoa > Chordata > Mammalia > Rodentia > Ctenodactylidae > Ctenodactylus > Ctenodactylus gundi. Next base: position 45,067 of record PVKB01001117.1, read on the forward strand.
TACTGGTCAGCTTCCGTTTGTTTTGAGTAGTATCTTTTGTTTGTGTTGTAGTTGATTTCTAGTTTTGATCCAGTGTGATCTGATGGAGTACATGAGATTATATTAATTTTCTTGTATCTACTTAAGCTTGTTTTGTGGTCTAGAATATGGTATGTTAAATCCAGTAGGTTTTATGTAGCTAGGTGCACCATTCTTTGGGGCATAAATATTTATGATTGATAGCTTCTCCTGTTGGATTGATCCCTGTACAGGAACGAAGTGATTTTGTCTCTTTTGACTTTTTGTTTAAAGTCCACTTCGTTAGTGAAGAATATTGCTACCCCTGCTTGTTTTTGTCCCCCTGTTGAGTGGAATACAGAATTCCACCCTTTCACGTTGGGTCTGTGTTTATCTCCATGTGTAAAGTGTGTCTGTTGCAAGCAGCATATGGTTGGATTCTGTTTTTTAATCCAGTTAGCCAGTGTGTCCTTTGGTGAGTTGAGATCATTGACATTTAAAGTTACAATTGATGTGTGAGTCTTTTTTTTTTTTTTTTTTGGAGACAGGGTCTTGCTCTGCGGTCCAGGCTGGTCCTGAATTCACTTCAGAGCCCATACTGGCTTGGACTCATGGCAATCCTCCTGTCTCATCCTTCCGAGTGCTGGGATTATGGGCGTGCGCCACCATGCCCAGTTTATGTGGTGCTGGGGAATCGAACTCGGGTACTTAGCGCTTGGCTTAGCGCTTGCTAGGCAAGTGCTTTAACCGCTGAGCCATTCCTCCAGCCCGATGTGTGAGTCTTGAGTCCTGCCATTTTTAACCCTGTGACTGTTGATTTCCTTTGTGTACTTGCTTTTTAGATGTTCTCTCTGTGAAAGGTAAGGCTGTGCCTGGTTTCTTTATGTTGTTTGTTCCCTGTATCCCTATCCAGAAGTCCCTTAGGAATTTTTTTGCAGTGCTGGTTTGGTTGTCATTTACTTCTTCACTATTTCCTTGCCATGGAAGGTTTTTATTTCATTGTTGATTTTAAATGATAGTTTTGCTCGGTTCAGGAGCCTTGGTTGACATTTGTTTTCCTTTAGGGCTTTGAGGACTCCAGGCTCTTCTGGCTTGTAGAGTTTGTCTTGAGAAGTCTGCTGCTACCTGATAGATTTGCCATGGTGTGGCACTTGCTGCTTTCTTCTTACAGCTTTTAGGATGCTTGCTTTGCACTGCATGTCTGTGACTTTATTATAATTATAACACATATATAGGGCTTCTGTTTGGGCCATATTTAGTTGGTGTATGGTAGCGTTTGTCACTTGCATGTCTGTTTCTTTTTGTATGTATGGCAAGTTTTATGACTTCAATGAATAACTTAATCTTTCAGTTTGGATTTCCTTTTTTTTTTTTTTTGTAAACCTGTTATTCTAAGATTAAGTTTCTTTGAGTCGTCTATAATGTGTTGGAATCCACTTCCTTCTTGACTTACCATTATTTGAACATTGTTAAAGAGTTCGGTCCATTTTTTCTGCTTTGTGTTCTAGATGTTCTCTTCTCATTTTGAGTCATTCTCTTCACCAAACTTTCCAAAGAGATTTCTTATCCCCTGATGCTCTTCCTTTATCTTTTCATATTTTTAGAATTCGTTAGAGAATTTGTCACTTATTTCCTGTATTGACTTCTGTACCTCTGCTAGTTTTGCACATGTTTCTTTGTTAAGTGCTTTAGTTAAGTCTTTTTTAAACTCTTTAAGTGTCTTATGTAGATTGTTGTTTGTCTTGTATTCTTCCAGCAGGTTGATAATTAATTTTTCATAAGTTTTGGAATTTTGGATCTTTTGCTGGCTCGATTTGGTTCTCTGTTGGTGGACTGGGACTTTCTGAAACACCTTGTCCTTGTGTTTTCTCATCTTTCTGATGTTTCTTTGGCTTGCCACGGTGGTTCTTTAGACAGTCTCTGTTTTCTGGTAGTGAGGAGTGTTGTCCTTTGGCAGTGCAGTATGCTATCTGGGACACTGGGGAGGGGTTCCCTGTTAGTGTGTACCTACTTTCCACTTTCAGACTTGACTTGCTGCTTGGCCTGCCTTAGAAAGGATTTTCTTCTGTGGCTGCAGCTACCAGTCCTGACACCCTCTGGCCTTCAGGGGGAGCGTGCAAGCATGCTGGATGCACAGGAAGATAGCACAGGTTGTGAGAGGTACCCAGGATGCCCCTAATTTCACTGTGTGGTCTTCAGCCTTAGGCAGGACCAGGCCAAGGTGTGCTGCTCGTAGAGAATGTAGTGTATTTGGTGATGTCTACCTCCTCAGTGCTGGGCCTAAGTGGCTTCGAGTCATGGGAAGTGCCACTCTCCTCCCTCTCCTGATAGAGTGCTTTGTCCTTTCTGTGTTCCTGCCAGCTGACAGCAGTGTGCCTGCCAGCAGCGTCCATGGAGAGTAGTGCATTTGGGAGTGCCCAGCTTCTCAGTGCTGGGCCACAGCCCCAAGCAGAGTATGTTGTGGGGTGTGTAGCTTCTCAGTGCAGGCCCCAGTCCCACACCACAGCTCTGGTGTGTTTCCCCTCCCTCTCCACCAGCTACCATATGATGTGCAGCGGGACTGAGGGTAAAGGGCCCTCCTTCCTCTCTCTCTTTTATATCTCCTACTGTGTGATTGTGGTGCCTTTACTGCTTGACTCCACAGCACCCTTGTGTCTTCCACGTGGGAGAGGACAGCCAGCTGCTTGTGCTCATACCAGTTCCCAGTGTCCTGAGGATTTTTTTTTTAATTAGCAGGTGTTGTGTTTGTTAGGAAAAAAGCGACAGTATAACTGTCATATTTATGGAAGGCACTGCTTCTGATAATTATCTTCTATGAAAAACACTCTGTCACTGATAAACAGTAAATATCTCAGTGTCAAAAAGATAGAACGCTCTCCCAGAAGATTAACACTTGGGCCAGAATTTGGCAGTGTTTTAAATCTGAGTCGGGTATTTAGATCTCTCTGTCCTGGATCTCTTGTTTCAAGGCACACCTGGGAGTGCACTACAGAGGGCCTCTGTAGCCCTCAAGCCTTCTGCAGGAGGTGGCGAGGACCCACCACTCAGCACCTCTCCGGCCTGTGGTCGCCCACCTTTGGTTTTACCTCTTATCTTTGGATTTTGTCACAGTCCTGAGATACACTTTCCTCTAGCTATCTGCCTCCCTGTTCATTTCTACAGGAGTAGCCTTCCTGGAGTTCCTATTCTGATGCCTTCTTGACTCCGCCCCCCTACAGACACTGTCTTTAATAAGTATTCCTTTATTCAAAATCAGATGGCTAAGAGTGCTTGGGTTGGTGTCTGCACAGTTCTGCTGCGTAGGTTTTTCTGTCTGTTTCTATGCCAATACTATGTAGATTTTAATCACTGTTGCTTTATAATGTAATTTGAAGTCTGGAATTATATCTCCTGAATTATTCTTGTTATTCAGGATTGCTTTAGCAATTTTGGACCTTTTATGGTTCCATACGACTTTTAAAGTTGCTTTCTAGTTCTATGAAGAATGCTGTTAGTATTTTAAGTGGTATTATATTGATTTGTATAATAATTTGAGAAGAAGTGTGACCATTTGACAGTGTTTGTCTGTCCAGGAACATTATGTCTTTCCATTTTCTGAAGTTCTCTTTAATCTCTTTCTTTCTTCTTTTCCCCCCTTTTCCGTCCTCCTCCCCTTCTCTCTTTCCCTTTCTTTTTTTGAGGTGGAATCTTGCTCTGTAGTCTAGGCTTTATTCTGTTAATAGTCTGATGTTATACATGGAATTATTTCACATTTTTAGTGTTTAAGCTTGTTTCATGGCCTAACATAGGGTATATTTTGGAGATTATTCCATGAGCTGCTGAAAAGATTGTGCCTTTTGTCGTTGGTTAAAATGCTCTGTAGGTATTTGTTAGCTCTGTTTGTTAGCTCAGTGGTGTGTCTCAGATCTTCTCTGCCTTTGTTGATATTTTTTGTTAAGGTGTCCTGTTTTCCTGGGAATGTGCGTTGTTAAAGTTCCCCCCATCATTGTGTTGTTGCCTGTTCTTTTATGTCTAGTAGCTTTTGCTTTATAAAAGTTGGGTGTGGCAATGCATGTTGTGTATTCACTATTGTTAGCTCTTCCTGAGTTCTTTCCTTTAGCAGGAAGTAGTGATCTTTGTTTCTTTTGACCAGTTTTGGCTTAAAGTTCACTTTGTTAGTGATGAGCTAGCTATTCCTGCTTGTTTTCATGCTCCTGTTCAATGGAATATGGTTTTCCATTCTTTCACTTTCAGTCTGTGTTCTATTTATGAGTAAGGTGTGCTTCTTAGGACAACATATGTTTGGATTATGTTTTTGTTTGGTTGGTTTTGGTAACAGTTTATTTAATGAAAAAAAAAAAGAAAAGAAAAGAAAGGAAAAGCCCATGACCAGAAAACTGGGAGGAAGTCCAAACAGGTCTCCCTGAGAAAAGAGAAGGAAAAAAAATAAGAGGGATCCTAAGTATGTATTCTGGATTATGTTTTTTTGAACCAGAGTGCCAGTCTGTACCTTTTAACTGGGGACTTGAGACCGTTGAGATCTATTCTTGTCCCTGCAGTATTAATCCTTTTGTTGTCCTAATATTCAAAAGTTTTTCTCTTCCTGAATTCCTATTTCTTTAGATATTATCCCTAATATCTAAGTTGAGTGTACACCAACTTCTGCTTTCTTTGCTCTTATCTTTCACACTTCTGTCCAGCAGACTGTTTTTTGTATTTTTTGTTATTTTGTATTTATTGTAGTGCTGGTTTAGTTGTTATAAATTTCTTAAGGTATTCTTTGTTTTGGAAGGTCCTTATTTCACTGTCAGTTTTGCAAGATGCAGGTATCCTGATTGGCAGTTTTCTTTTAGGGCTTGGAAGCCTTCACTGAAAGCTCTTCTGGCTTTTAGGGTTTGTGTTGAGAAGTCGGCTGTTTGTTTGCCTTGGTAAGTTACTTGCTGTTTTTCTCTGACGGCGTTTAGAATTTTCTCTTTGTGTTGACTGTCCGTACGTTTTATTACGATGTGTCCTAGGGAGGTTTTGTTTTTGTCTTACCTGTTTGGTGTCCATATGCCTTACTCACATGGATATCCATTATATTTCCTTGTATGGAAAGCTTTTTGTTATGATATTAGTAAGTAACTTTTTTTTATTCCTATAGCTTGTTTTTTTTTTTCTGTAGTCCTGTAATTCTGAGATTAAGCTGCTTTGAGCCATCTAGCAGCTGTTGAATGCCGTCTTCTTGTTCCTGTAATGTTTTTTAAGAATTTGGTCCTTGACAGTTTGGTCCGTGGCATCTATCTTGTCCTCTAGTTCCGAGGTTCTGCCCTCGCACAGAGTCATTCTGTTCTCTACACTTCCCAGTAAGGTTTCGTCTCATCGTCATCTATCTGTAAGTGTCCTTTCCTATGTTTTGCACTCTAGTAACTTTGTTGTTTGATTTCTGTACTTCAGCTAACCTTGAGTTTGTTTCTTCATTTGTCTGAGTGGCTGTTTCATTTTTTCTCTCCTTTCACTCTTTCAACATCACTAAAACTCTGACATTATTGTTTGACTCTGTCTTGTGCTCCTCCAGTAATGTGAGGTGGTTAGTTACCCTGTTTTCCTTTGTTCCCTCCAGCAGTTCCAGGAGGTGGTTGTTGGATCTCCCCCAGCCTCTTCCAGTAGCTTGATTTTGCTGCTTTTGAAGGTTTGGAGGTTTGTGCTATCTTATTCTCATTTGGGCCTCCTTTGGTGAATTAAGGCTTTTGTTAGACACCCTGTTGCCTTGCTCTCTCACCTCACTGTTGCTTTTGCTGGGAGACTTCCTAAGAGATTGCTGGAACGGAGATCGCCTTTCTGCTGGAGTGGTCCCTGTATTTGATGTGTGTCTCCATAGAGTGAGGCTGATAACCAGCTGGTGCTATGGTGCTTTCCTGGTCTGAGGCTTAGTCTAGTTGGCTCCTAGGGGGAGTGGCCCTTCTTTTTTGTAGCTGAGTTTCTGAGCCCCAAGTGATTATATTTAAATCTCTCTGCCTCCCACTAGCAGTGTTATTTGGGCAAGCTGGTGTTGGGTGTTGGCTTTCTTTTCTGTGCATAGGAACTGAACTGATTGGGTGTCAAGCCTGTGTCTTCAGCTAATTATGTCTAAATGGACTGGGGACTACTGAGCCTTACCCGCTTGGATCACAGCTTCTCTGTCTCCTTCGTCACCCTCAGAGTCTTTAGCTGTACCTCCCTATTAAGTTCCGTAGTTGAATTGAGTCTGTGTAGGCAGGGCTGTGGAGCCAGGAGCCCTCTGTGTAGTGATCATTCACTCCCCAGCTTCTCTGGCTAAGGTGAGGAGAGGCCCAAGACAGGCCCATGTTGGGCAAGGAAACAGCCAGGACAAGACTGGGCAGCGTATGCCATGGGTACAAATTCTGTATAATTCTGCTTTCTTGTATGTGAGTACTCATGACTCCTGGCAGTATTCCTGCCCTAACTCATTTGACTGAAACTACCCACGGATTCTACCCTTCCTGGGTTTCTTGGCCCCAGGCAGCTCCTTACCATGCTCTGCTGGTTAGTGCTCTGTGGGGATTCCTGTGCTTCTTTTGATGTTGTGTCCTTGGACATGTGTTGGAGTTCCTGAATGGGATGTTGTGAGGTAGTGACCGGGAACTGATGGGGCTGCCTCTTGACTTGTATGCTGAAACAGGCATACATACATACATACATATGTCTGATGCCAGTGTTTGCAGCTGTGCCTGATCAGCTAGGCGAGTCCAGGGCCGCTTCCCCGCACCACGCTTTGTCTTCAGCTTCTGCAGCTTCCTGATAGGGTTTCTAACTTTCTTGTTGATCTGATTTTGTTTCCCGTGACTCGACTCTTAACTCCGGGTTGAACTTTTCAAACAATTTTTTACTCTGGCCCGACTTTACTCCTGAATGGGAGTAATTAATGAGTGGGGCTCCTACATGGCCTCTATCTTGTCAGGAATCTGAATACCTCTGATTTAGTTCTGTTTCTTTCAACAAATTGTAATGTCACTGGATGTAAAGTTAGCTTGTTTTTAAAGTAAAGTTTTGTGAGTGCCTACCTATAATGTGACATCCTTTGCAAGGTGTTATTGGAGATACAAAGCTGTATTAAATATACTTTTGTGTAAAAATAGCTTAATTATCGCAGGTAATATTTTTACTTTATTGTAATGTCCTTAGGAAATTAAAAAGTGTTCTTACTTTTTTGTGAAAATGCAGGTAGATTCTGTATATCTGATGACACAGTGCATTCATCTAAGATCCCGTTAAGATATAAACTATGAACAGGATTATGAAAATAACTTGAGAGATGAAATCTAAATTAAAAGCACTTTATTAGTAGATTGTGAGGTGTGATCCAAAAATACAGTGTTAAATAGTTTTCATAGTTAAAGGTACATTTGTGTTGATCACCTTCACGCTCTTTCCCCGTGATGTTGTTCTTGCCTGTCTCTGCAGTGGTGCTGGAAGAGCATCTGTAGTTGTGTTGTTGTGGCTGCTTCAGTGGTCCTGAGACGATTCTAAATGTTTACCTTTCATGGTCATTTTGAATTTGGGGAAAAGCCAGAAGATTAGTGGTACAGTGAGGTCAGTGAATAAGGTGGATGAGGACACAGCATCGTGGTTTTACAAGCCTGCCTTTTTGTTGTATGGTACTTGGCAGTGGCATTCACTGTAGTTTTTGATAGTACCACTCAAAGATAGGTAGTAAAAGAATTTCCTGAAATGCTTCAGAAAGTGGCAAGACTGAAGGGGTAGGTGTGTTTGAACCAAGGTGGCATCTTTAAGGGGAATTAATAGCAAGGTATCTTTCATCATAGTTAGATTTTTAAAAAAACTTAAAATATTCTGTGTATTTTTGTATCACTTCTTAGACTTGATGTTTTCTAATATTGCATGTGTCATTAGAGTTTCAAATTTTTAATACCTTTTGGGAAATTGTCAGATTTTCAGCATCCTTTTTAATTGCTTATTCATAAATAAGACATTAAAATCATTAAATGTAGCATAGTGTATTATCTATGTAACTTAGTCTGTGCTGTTGGTAGTAGTGCCAGGGAGCATTGGGTATGTGGTGATGTGCACAAAACCTGCCACGCACCTGTGTTAACTCTTGGCTTCATTCATAACCAGCTCTGTTTCTTGAGTCAGCCTCAGTTTGTACTTTTGTACTTTGGAAATAACATTAGCAGTTGTCAGATTATTTTTATATTCATCAGAATAGTTCTTCTCTATTGTCCAGAGATTGTGAAAGACTTACTTTGGATCATTCTTTTCTTTTTCTTTTTTTTTTTTTTAGAACTAGACTTTAAACTCTTGGTTTGTTTTCTGTATCTGCAGCTTCACTGTTCATTTATAAGGCCTTTATATCTCTAGTGGTTGAAATGTATGATTTACTTGATATTTCTAGTAAGGTCTGTCCTTACAAATGAAATACCTTGTACATTTTTCTTACTAGCAAGTTTTCAAACTGCTTAAAGTATTATGTTTTTGGTTTTTTATTGATACTGAGTTATCCCCATTTTTGCCCATTGTTACAGACCCTCTGACATGCAGACCTCCAGTTCCAGGTCTGTGCACTTGAGTGAATGGCAGAGGAACTATTTTGCAATCACGTCTGGCACGTGTACCCCTGGAGAGAAGGCAGATGCATACCGTGCACAGATACTACGTGTTCAGTATGCTTGGGCAAACGGTGAGATCTCCCAGGTCTGTGCGGCCAAGTTGTTCAAAAAGTATGCCGAGAAATATTCTGCAGTCATCGATTCTGACAATGTTGAAACTGGCTTGAATAACTATGCAGAAAGCATTTTAGCTTTGACCAGATCTCAACAAACTGACAGTAACAAATGGCAGTCTGGGTTGTCAATAAGTAATGTTTTCAAAATGAACAGTGTACAGAAGATGATGCAATCTGGTAAGAAGTTCAGAGACTCTCTGTTGGAACCTGCTGGTGCATCAGTAGTCATCCACAAGGGGGGCGCTGGCCTGGATCTTAAGTTCAGCGTTTGTAGAGGTTCTGGAGATGATGACTTAACACCCAGCTCCACTCAGGACAGAGTCAGGACCCGAGATACGCCAGGGAACAATTCTTTGAGGTGCCCTCCAGGGGCCTATTCACATCCAGTGACTGACACTGCCAGGACTCGTCCTGCATCCTCAGTGCCTTTCGGAGAGTCAGCTGCTGCACAATTCTGTGCCACACCATTGTTTGGAAATATCAAGAAGGAAAGTCACACCTCCCCTAAAGCTAATGCAGGACTAAATGTGTTACCATCTAATCAGTCTTGCTGTCCTCCTGGCTGTGAAAATCCGTGGGAAAGGAAGGCTTTTCAAAGGTCCTGCAGTATTGATGCTCTTTCCAGTCCAATTACAAATCAGGCTTTTAGTAAACCAGAAGGTAATAATCACAGGGAGGATAGTAGTGTTCCTGCCTTCAAAACTGCAAAGGAACAGTTATGGGTAGACCAGCAAAAAAAGGGCCACCAACCCCAGCGTGCCTCAGCGTCTTCATATGGTGGTGTAAAAAAATCTCTGGGAGCTGGTAGATCCCGAGGGATATTTGGAAAATTTGTTCCTCCTGTACCTAAGCAAGATGGTGGAGAGCAGAATGGAGGAATGCAGTGCAAGCCTTCCAGGGCAGGGCTGACAGAGCCAGCACTTCCTGTTGATGAATGTCTAAAGAACCTGGAGCCAAAGATGATTGAACTTATTATGAATGAGATTATGGATCATGGGCCTCCAGTCCAGTGGGAAGATATTGCAGGAGTAGAATTTGCAAAAGCCACGATCAAGGAGGTAGTGGTGTGGCCCATGATAAGACCAGATATCTTCACTGGGTTACGGGGACCCCCTAAGGGAATTCTGCTCTTTGGTCCTCCGGGCACTGGTAAAACTCTGATTGGCAAGTGCATTGCTAGCCAGTCCGGGGCAACATTCTTTAGCATCTCTGCTTCATCCTTGACCTCCAAGTGGGTAGGTGAAGGGGAAAAAATGGTTCGTGCATTGTTTGCTGTTGCAAGGTGCCAGCAACCAGCTGTGATATTTATTGATGAAATTGACTCCCTACTGTCTCAACGAGGAGATGGTGAGCACGAATCCTCCAGGAGGATAAAAACTGAATTTTTAGTTCAGTTGGATGGGGCAACCACGTCTTCTGAAGACCGTATTCTGGTGGTGGGAGCAACGAATCGGCCACAGGAGATTGATGAGGCCGCCCGGAGAAGACTGGTGAAAAGGCTGTACATTCCCCTCCCAGAAGCTGCAGCCCGGAAACAAATAGTGATTAATCTTATGTCCAAGGAACAGTGTCACCTCAGTGAAGAAGAAATGAAACAGGTGGTCCAGCAGTCAGAAGGGTTTTCCGGAGCAGACATGACTCAGCTTTGCCGGGAGGCTTCCCTCGGCCCAATTCGCAGTTTACAGACTGCTGACATCGCAACCATAACACCAGATCAAGTCCGGCCCATTGCTTATGTTGATTTTGAAAATGCTTTTAGAACTGTGCGACCCAGTGTATCTCCAAAAGATTTAGAACTTTATGAAAACTGGAACCAAACATTTGGCTGTGGAAAGTGAGTGGGAGACTTTAAAAGATGGCATCTTGTGGTACAGTCTTATTTTTTACCTAGAAAGCTGAGGATGTATTAATTGTATGGTTTGGAATGTCTTGTGAATTCTGTATGCCAAATAAGAATGACATTAACTCAGTGTGCCATTGACATCGCTTATATTAATATGCTTTATTTGCCTTCTAGGTATCTGATAGTGTAAGCGTAAACAGAATGAGAATGAGCTTTTGTTTTGCTTCAGAGAGATCTGTCTTTTGAAGGTGTATAATGTGATAGTGAGTTTGAATTGAAACTTTGAAGATGAGGACGTATTTGATGTACATTTACTTTGTATTGAAAGTGTCTTATTAAGGCCACGTAATTCTTTTTCTTTATTTTTTTATTTTTTGGGGGGGACAGAGTCTTGTTCTATAGTTCAGGCTAGACCTGAACTCACAGTGTAGCCCAGGCTGTCCTACAATTCACAGCAATCCTCCTCCCTCAGTCCCCCTACCTGCAAAGTGCTGGGATTATAGGCATGAACTACCACTCTCAATTTATGTGGTGCTGAGGAATCAAACTCCAGATCTTGCTTGCTAGACTAGTGCTCTAACCACTGTGCTATTCCTCCACACCAAGGCCACATAATTCTTAATATTGGCTAGCATAATGGTATACATTTGAAACAGCATTGCTTAATCTTGTTTAGATAGATTCAAGATTTCACCAAAAGCTAGAATGAGAATGTCAGTTTTTATTTTGTTCTGCTGGTTGGTTTTAACTTATTTTGTGGCTTTTTGTACTTACCAAGTGTAGCTAGTAACAACATGTTGAGAATTAGCAATGTTCAGTCTAGTTTCAAACACAGCCACAGAACCAAAGATGAAGGGTCTATTTTTCTCAGGGGATCTGTGATGTTTACCATTAACTTTTTGACACTACTATACAGCTTATTATTGTATCTTTCAGAGTCTGTTTTCATGTTTTTATTATGGACAGTTTGGTTTTTAAACCTAAGAAATATGAAACAAAAGGCATAAAAATCAGTTACTGTTTTGGGGGACTCATTTTTTCAGCATAGCTTTTACTAGTTGTGTATGTTTTTACAGAGTATGATTGTGCATGCATTGTATTTTGTAGCCTCGTCTTTAAAGTTTACTGTTTTCTGCATTAGCACAAGCACCTGTGAGTCTTCCTTTATGTAGTCATTTAGGAGTGCACTGTATGGATGGGCTGTAACTGATTTGGACTTCTGTTAGAGGACGTTTAGGATAGAACATGAAGCTATCTTTTATCATAAGCAAAAACATGTGAATTCCATTTGGTGATCTCTCTGTGTGTGTTTCAATCTATCTATGTATATCTAAGTGTATTAACACTTCGGAACCCACCTCCAGAGGTCTAATTGAAAGAGGATTCTGTTGTCCAGGTCTATAGCAAAACCAGCTCAAATAAAACTAAATCTTTTAATTTCCCTCTTAGATTGCTAGTTGTTGACCTCAAATCTGGGTGGAGCTGGTGTTGAGCAGGCAGTTGGAGTTACTGTAACAGTGTGCCCTAGCAGTCTGACTGAACGGAGGAATCTCAAGAGAACCATGTAGGCACCATTTATAACTTGTTTGTAGGAACTCCACGTTTTCCGATTCTAAACCTATTTATAATGGAAAGAAATTAGAATGGTCATTAGAAAATACCAAGAACTGTAACCATGGGCGGCTGCTGCATATCTCATTCAGAGTGGTAGAGCCGTGCTAGATAGTCCTAATGATGCTGCCAGGTTGCTGTTGTGTTAAAGTTCTCCAGTGTCAATTGAGCAGTCTGGCAACTGCTTATGGAATACCAGGTGCTGGGCACTGCTAGTTATTAAAGTGTCACCAGGTGTACTACCTTTCGTGGCGGTTGTGGGGGGATACAACCCCTGACACCTGCAGCTTAAAGGAAGAGGTTTATTTTGGCTCACATTTTCAGTGGGTTCAGCCCACAGGCAGCTGGCTTCAGGGCAAGGATAGCATGGTGGAAGGTTGTGGTCAAACAGTCCTGTTCAATCTGTGGGCAGAGGGAGAAGGGAGGAGTGGGAGATATGAATATACCCAGGTCACGCCTCCAGAGACCCACACTTCTGGCCAGGCCCCAGTGTCTTAACAGCGTGGTCAGCTGTGATCTTCCCAGTGGACTGATCACTGATAGCATAGTGCTTTCGTGATCCCCATCAGTGATCATAAGGCTTGTGGGGGACATCTTAGATCTAAGCCAGGACGTCAGATAAGGGCTAGCAGTCTGGCTAAAAAACAACATTTGTATCTAAGACTAATGTGTAGGTGGCAAATGTTAGTAAAATAGGAATAGGAGATTGGCTGAAAATGAAATGTAAAGCTTCTACATTAGGAAAAATGAGAAAGTCACTCCTGTAAAAGAAAACATTTTTAAAAACATTAAAGGAAAATGAATAAATCTTAGTAAAGAGAAAACTTAAGATGTGAGGAAGAAGAAAAACACCCAAGGTTCACAATAAATCAAATTGATTTTATTACTGAAGTCATAAATTATTTTAGATGGCACTCACTGTTCAACATGTTAGCTTTATGAATCAGCAATGTTGAAAATAAATGGAAAAGTAAAGATTGCTAACAAAGAGCAGGAAAAAGAATCAAGATAAAAAAGCAGCAAGTTGTATAAAGATTATACAAGGATTACCACCTTTTGTACTGATCAACAAACCATGACACATTGAGGTAGAGGTATGGAAGTGTAAAACTTAACATTTAAAAATCAACTTGGTGGTTATTAAAAATATCCAGTGTTAGTAATGGTTTGGGGAGTAGGTGCTAGCCTCTGTTGTTGGGGAAAGGATAAGTCCAGTCTTTTTGGAAGGTAGTTTGACAATATTTACCAAAAATCCATTTTTAGCAATCTAGTACATACATCAGTTCACTGAAACTTTTTTTTTTTTTGAGACAAGGTCTTGCTTTGTAGTGCAGGCTGGTCTTGAACTCACTATATAGCCCAGGCTAGCCTCGAACTCAACAGCAGTCCTCCTGCCTCAGTCTCCCGATGAGTGCTAGGTTTATAGGTGTTGACCACCACTCTTGCCTTATATGGTGCTGGGAAATTGAAATCAATGCCTGTGCTTGCTGGGCGAGCACTTTAACTGCTATCTATTCCACCAGCCATGAAACGTTTTTATATATTAAAAAAAAAAACCAGCAAAAGCATTCATCAGTGGGAAGTAGCTAAATCTCTTCAAAGGGCGGGCAAAGGAGGGAGGAGGGGAGCTGGGAGGCTGGGGTGTCTGTCCCTCAGTGCTTAGAGCATTTGCCTGCTACATGCATGCCATGGGTTCTGTAGCACCACATAAAAATTAACTGGGCATGAATGATATAATCCCAGCTTTCCAGAGACTGAGGCAGGATTGTTGTGATTTTGAGACCAGCCTGGGCTCCATTGTGAGTTTAGGACCATCCTGGACTATAGGGCAAAACCTTGGCTCAAAATAAAATAAAATAAAAGTAAAAAATCTGCAAAGAATATAAGGGGATAGTTAGGAGTACTTGCCTCTCTGGAGGTCAGAGGTGGGGGAGAGTTTTATTTTAATTTGCCTGCACAGTGTGGTGGTTTTGATCACTGATAATATGCTTATAATTTTTAAAAACTGTAAAACAGTATTGTTGAAGTATTGACAGTAGCTGTCTGGAATAATTAAGTAGATGTAGATTAGAGCCATTAGATTAAATAGTAGAGACACAAGCAATAGGAATTTAAAGGTTGTGCTGTAAGTTCTTGGAAAGCGTCATGCATAGCATTATAGGAAATGGGGCTGAAAGAAGGACAACCAAAGGGAAAATGAACCTTTAAATAAAGCTTCTACATCTTCCACATCTATAAGATGGTAGTTAAAAATCCAGTTCTTGGAATCAGAATCCATAGCAAATAGGCATTCATCCAACTCCTGAGTTGAGCCGAGCCATCAAAATTACTTTAAAAACTAGCTGTGAGGCCAATTGAGATCTCATCTGCATGCTGAGAAAGCAAACTCTCTGAAAACCATTTTACAAAGGAGCCTCTGAGCCGGCCACATACGTGTGTGACATCACATCGGTGGCCACAGGAGTGGAGAAATTCTATTTGATCCGAATTTGGGACCGAGATAACGCTGAGGCCTCACGTGTGGAAGAAATGGGTCAGTCTATGCACGCCTCTCATTGCGTAGAACTACGGTCCCCCGTCCCTGCAGAAAATGACTGCGGGACGGGTGCAATCGCAATCGAAGGGAAATGGTGCAGATAAATCTACCTTAATGGATACGCTTCACGGGTGCAAAATAAATACGCTAGTACTTGGTTATTTATTCCTTCCAGCTGGTCTAAAGGAGAGAGGGAAACGTCCATTACATCTGCTCTGAGGTTGCACGTATGGAACTGGGAAAAGGCGCTGGGCCTGAGCCAAGTTAGTGGTGTGGAAAAGCCTGATCCCAGTTTAACTTAGCAGGCTCTGCGAACTCCTTCCAGTGGCACTGCCCGATCGTGGGTCACACGTTTGCTAGGCAGCTGAGCTGCTCTCCACTGAGTGGGCTCTTAGTCCTTCTTGATCAAGGGAGTCTTTACCGTAGAGCTCATAATTTTCATTCTGCTAAAAGTAAGGTAGTGAGACCAGGTGGATCTGCCTAGAAGGTGCCGTGGTGAGCCCAACCTGCTTACTGTGTGTGTGTGTGTGTATGCACAAGCACGCACGTGCGCGCGCCTCTGTGTGTGTGTGTGTGTGCGGTACTAGGAATCCAGCCCTGGGCCTTCACACTGGTTGTATCCTCAGCCCATTTTAAAAAACTTATTTATTGAGACAAGGCCTTGCTTTGTAACCCAGGCTGGTCTTGAACTCACTGTGTAGTCCAGGCTACCTCACACTCACGACAGTCCTGCCTCAGCCTTTCGAGTTCTGGGATTCCAAACACGTGTAACTGTGGCCTGGCTAACGTTTATGTGGTGCTGTGGGATTGAACCCAGTTCCTTGCACATGCTGGGCAAGTGTTCTGACCTCTGAGCTATACCCTCATTTAGGTGAGGGGTTGGTACAGGATCTCTGACTTAAGTCATTAAGTTGCCCAGGCTGGGCTTGAACTTGTGATCCTCCAGTCCTAGTCTCTCGCTGGTTACTCTTTAAGGCTGTGTTACGTCTCATCTTGAAATTTTTGGGCTTATCAATCAGTAAAATTAATAAAGACTTTTCAAGTTGATGTAGCGGATGAAGAAGGGATGGAAGTTAAAGCCAACTTTGTCACCTAAAGACCTCTGAAAACTACCCAAGTTTAAAATTGAATCTCAGGTATCAGTTCACAGAGATGAGTCTAGTAAAGCACTGCCTTCAGTGGATGAAATACGCTAGTCTGTGTCTGACACAATGGATATTGGGCGTAATGTTCTAAAGAACATATGGCACTTTGCTAAAGCAAAGAAACAGGTTCCCTGAAAACCTCATAGATGGTGTTGCCAGCTTAAGATAAATGAGATCTTCTAGGATTATTGATCAGATTTAAATAGAATTATATTAAATGAGAAAAGCTGGATTTTGCATGAAGGAAAAACTACATTTTCTATAGGTGACTAAAAATGTGTCCCAGGATCACAAAGGAGAACAATTTAAATGAAGTCTAAAAGGTCCCAGAATTTATCCATCTTTATGTTCCTTGTCTTGTGTATGTGTATGTCTGTGTGTGTGTGTGTGTGTGTGTGTTTTCATGAGGAAAATTTTCCTGCTCTGTCATCTGTCTATTGAGACATGGTCTCTCTCTGAAGTCCAAGCTGGTCCTGAGCTCATTATGTAGCCCGGGGTGACCTCGAACTCATGGCAGTCAGGCTCAGACTCCTCAGTGCTAGGATCACTGGGTAATTTTTATGTGGTACTGGGGAATCAAACTCGGGGCCTTGGGTATGGTAGGCAAGTGCTCTACCCACTGAGCTATATCTCAGCCCCTTCCTACTTTAAAGGTTACTGTGTGAGCAGACTTGAGTGCCACAGGCCTATAACCTCAGCACTCTAGGAGGCTGAGGTAGGAGGATTACAAGTTTGAGCCCAGCCTGATCAGCTCAGTGAGGTTCCTCCCTCAGTGACGGAAGACCCTGTCTCAAAATAAAAGTAAACGAAAGGCTGAGGATATAGCTCGGTGCAGCAGCCCGGGTTTGATCCCTAGTGGCACGCACACTCCCCAACTTAATTACCATATGTGTGTGCAAAGCTCCACATCCCTAAAACTATTTAGGGTTAATAGTGTAGTTGACCCTATGTGTTTTCCGGTAGCACAGCCGTACTCTACAGATCAAAAATACTCAAATGAAAAAAGAAACCTTGTCTGTTAGGAACCATGCAGGTCGTGTCGCTCCTCTGTAAGCAGTGCAGCATAGCAGCCATGATTGCAGTGTCCGCATTGCACAGGGGTTAGAAGTCGTGTCGGGGTGGCGTAAAGCACACAGGAGAAGGTGTGGAGTTGTGTGCAGGACTGCGCCCATTCCAGTGAGGCCTTCCTGGGGTCTGCAGGGGCCCTGGAGCCAACCCCTGAGGACACCAGGGGTGGCAGGGGGTGGCTACATACCCCTGAATGGAAGGTCTGTGGGGCTTGACTCACACAGGCCCCTGGTGCCTGAGCACCATGTAAGACGCGATGGTCGGGTGTTGAGAAAATTCCTCCAAGGACGGCAGAAAACCTGTGGGTGAAAGGACCCAGGAGGCGGGACCGCCGCGGCTGTTGTTTCTTCAGCTACAAGGCAGTGGGATGTGTGCTCCAGTCCTGGGCAGCACCTTGTCACCTGCAGCCACTGCCAGACAACTGCACTGCGAAACTGCACTCTTAAGTTGGTATCGTAGCTGGGCCCAGTGGTATAGACACATCATCCCAGCACTCTGGGAGGCTGAGGCGGGAGGATCACAAATTTGGGGCCAGGCTGGGTAACTTAATGACTTGGAAAGATCCTGTCTCAAAGTCAGAAGTCAAAAATGGGCTGGGGATGGAGTTCAGGGGGAAGGCCCTCGGTTGGATCTCTGGTACCACACACATTCACATGCGTGCACACATACACACAAATGTAATTTAACACATGTTAGTTTGAGAAGCTCCAGTGTAACGCAAGAGGCAATGATGTAATCTGGAAAATTCCAAGCAACATTTTAAAAGTGTAAACATGAGCTTCTGAAAGCATGTTTTGGAAATCCTTTCATGTTGTAATATTATTCACTAGTCTTTAGAAATGAGATTTGAATTTAGATGTTGGTGGAAATTTGGGTTGAAGTAGAAGGCGTAATCACCCTAGATGTAGATTCTTTATATATATATATATATAAGTCAAATGTTCAAATCTGTTTTTTTATTTTTTGTAATTCTATTTTTTGATTAGAAAGCCTCTTTCAAGTCAGAGATGTACTATCTTATGTGCTGGCACGTTTAGATTCTCATGGGCCTCATGTCTAGCTAATCTTAGTGTCACTGTGTTAGTAGGGACTATGTATTTTTTTCTAATTGCTTACTAACTTGCTAATTACTAGTTGATTATTTTCCTGTTTTTCAAGTTTTTGCTTTGTTCTGCTTGCTTTCTATTTATTAAGCCATCTTTGAAACCAGTAGTTCTCGGAGCATGAGTCACAGACTCCTGGAGTCCCCTGTCCTGTTCTAGGGGTATGCAGGGCCAGAGCTCAGACATGATTCAGACTCAACTGCTGCTTCCTGATGTGGTGACGGGTGACCCTGCTGGACCCACACTCTGCACCCAGAGCCAGTGGGCCCAGTGTTGCCACGGGGTCCCAATCTCTCTCATGATGATGATTACTATTGATTAGTGGTGCTAGGGATTGAGTCCAGGGCCTTCCTTT
This sequence comes from Ctenodactylus gundi, assembly GCA_004027205.1. Lineage (NCBI taxonomy): Eukaryota > Metazoa > Chordata > Mammalia > Rodentia > Ctenodactylidae > Ctenodactylus > Ctenodactylus gundi. Next base: position 63,429 of record PVKB01001117.1, read on the forward strand.
GGGGCTGCACCCTCAGCCCACTTCAGCTTTTTATATTGAGGCAGGGTCGCTCTAACTCACTAAGTTGCCCAGGCTGGGCTCCTCAAACTTGTGATCCTCCTGCCTCAGCCTCCCAAAGTGCTGGAATGACAGGCTTGTGCAGCTGGGCCCAGTTCTGGTGTCTTTCCCGGCAAAGACAAAAATGACAACCGTCCTCGTATCTCATGTGCCGAGTGCGCCTCGCCAGGCCTCTGCCGCTGGTGTGTCGGCCTTGGCTCACCCCTCTTAGGCCGTTTGCAGTGGCAGTTCTCGTGTGCGTCACCAAGATGCCACCCGTCCAAACCAGCCCAGAGAGTAGCATGTGCACCAGCTCTGAGGGCCATCCAGAAACCCAACAGGAATCTTGGGGAAAAAAAGTCTCTCAACGATAGGTTTCAAAATAGTTCGTCCCAGTTACTTAATTAGCTGGCTGTGTGGAGGTGTAACTGAAGCATGGTGAGCCTCACGTGTTTGAAGGTTGACTGCTTGGTACCTCGCCACCGCCCAAATGCACCCCCCGACCCCCCACGTTTCCCTGCGAATTTCCCCCACCCCTGGCCAGCCCCGCTCCCAGGCGGTCACGTCAGCGCGACCGGGGAGGATTTTCTGTGGACAGGTTCACGGGCTCACGCCGCGCACAGGGGCCCTCACACTGGGCTCCTTTAGGTTTTGGTGTTGAGACAGGGTCCTCACTGAGTCACACGCGCTGGCTGTGACTTGGGATCCTCCTGCCTCAGCTTCCCAGAGTCCGGAGGTGCGCTGGAGACAGAGCCTACGGCTCTCCTACTAGGCTGCAGCACAGCCCGTCTTTTGGTTTTGGGTTTTGAGGCAGGGTCTTGCTGGGTTGCGAAGTCACCCAAGCTGGGCTTGAACTCGCCATCCTCCTGCCTCGGCCTCCCAGAGTGCTAGGAAGATGACAGGCCCGCACCCCGGGGCACCGCCTTTAGTTACTTTCCTGGCTGTATGTGCAGTGTGTGGTGACTTCCCTGGCGTGGGGCACCGGAGCAGAGGCGCCCTGCGTCTCGGCTGTTACCCGCTCCGTGCTCCCACCCTCCCCGTCTCCCACAGTCTCCTCCATTTCCTGCCATCTCTCTTTTATTTTCCCCTTTACATTACTTATATTTGGGCTTTCTTCTTTTCTGTTTTATGGTACTGGGGATTGGACCCAGGGCCTTCACACAGAGCTCCATCTTCAGTATCTCAATTTTTACTTTTCAAGTTTTGAGACACCGTCTCTCTAAATTACGTTGCCAGGAAACCCCGTGGTACGTGATTAACCCTTTGTATCCGATTTGCTTCAGTTGGCCTTATGGTGACACGGCCTGTCAGCGTGTCCTTATTATGGTAGGCGACCACGTTCAGGGCCAAGGGCAGCCGAGTTGGGTGGCTGGCAGGGAGCGAGGGTGCACTGCGGTGCCCAGACCGGGCCAGCCCTCAGCCCCTGTGCGTGTGAGCGGGGCCCCTGGTCTTGGCAGTGACCAGATGTGGACAAGAGTGTATCTCAGCAGCCTCGCGTGTTGAATAACTGGCCACAGGTATAGTTTCAAAATCAAGCCACAAGAAAAGGACAGTGATACTCAGACTCATCTAGGAGGCAACCCGTGTTTGCCCGCACCTGCAGTGACCTGGGGAGGGGGGTCCCACTGACCCAGGGCTCAGCGCTGCCTCTCCCTGAGGAGAGCTGGGCACACCCGGCCTCAGAGGCAGAATCTCCCTCCTAGAAATAGAGCCAGCTGCCAGGAATTCTGGTCCCTCCAGCCCCTGGGTGGGGTCCCTTGCATCCCTTTACCACTAGGGGGAGTGCGTCCCCCAGGTTTCCCGGGATTCTCAAGAGTCCCAGAAGTATGAATGCTCCTATGTCTCTGTCACTCTCTTCCCTCCTCCCTCTTTCCACGCTCTCTTCCTCCCTCTATCCCCCCTCTCTCCCTCCCTCCCTCTCTCCTCTCCTCTCTCTTTCATTTTCATACCACCTCGAGGAACTCCAGCTTAGATGTTCAAGTTTTCACTACCTTGATCTACTTACAAGATCAAATTCGAGGGTGTCTTTATTTCTGTGTATTTAAACATAGTGCACTTAACCTTTAAAATAAAAACGTATATGCCTAATGAACTGGACCCTGAGCATGCCCTGGCCTGTGTCCGACGTGGTGCAGTTCCAGCAGTATGGATTACCTGCCACGTATTTCTGTGAATGTGAAAAATGCTGCAGAGGGAAGTTCTTCCCTGCCCTGTGCCGACCAGACATGATGAACCCGTGGGGGTGCAGGAGGGAGGGAGAAGCCTGCGAGTTCAGTGGGCATGTTTGAGATTTCTGTTGTCTATGAGCATGTTCGTAATTTCATAGAACCAAGGTGTGAAATCCCAAAGTGAATGGATTGTCTGGCTGGGCACTTCACCTACAGTGACACTAATCGTAGGAAGGAAGCCTTCCTTGTAGGGTGGGTGGTTTGGGGTCTCCCTGTGGACAGAGGAAGCAGGTGAAGCCAAGTTATTAGCTGCCTAGGCCTTCCCTGCACCCCAACACATGCACCCAACGTGTCCAAGCACAGGTTGGAATTAGGCATGGACTTGACTAAATGTACCCTGGAGCAGGGGTTCCCAGCCCCTGAGCTGTGGGCAGCTGGCATGGCCTGTGAGAACCAAGGCTGCTCAGCAGGAGGGGAGTGCAAATCTTCATCTGTATTTACAGCCACTTCCCATCACTCTCATGACTGCCTGGCCTCTGCCTCCTGTCTGATGTGTTCCAGAGTATGCTCATTAGAATCTTACAGGAGCAGAGACCCTACCGTAAACTGCGTATGTGTGGATCAAGGTGGTGGGCTCCTTGTGAGAATGTAGTGCCCAATGGTACATGGTGGGGCTTAGGTGGGCCTGTGAGCACCAACTCCCAACCCCTGCTCATCTGTGCAAAAATTGCCTTCCAAGAAATGGGTCCCTGGTGCCCAACAGGCTGGGGACCAAGGCCCTGGAGTATAGCATGGGCCTATATTTCTCCAAGCCTGTGTTTCATAGCCGGGACCCAGAGAAGGCTATACCACTCAAATGACTGTGTTGAGTGGCAAGGCCACATCTCTGCTAGGGGATCCCTGGCTTTGAATGGAACCTTCCCTGCCTGTATCCTACCCACCCACTCCCAGAGACCAAGGTGGCAGGGACCAGTGAATCCAGCTGCGTGACTCACAGCGCCATTTGTCTTCAAGTGGAGCTGCAGGGACAGCCACACGATGATGGGGACAAAGGGAACCTGGAGATACCCGTGCCTCCCGGAGCCCGGCATCTGCGGCGTGAGAATGTGTGGAAATCGCGACTTTCACAAGGAACATTTCTCTAACTGCAAAGGAAATTAGGCAAGCAGTTTATTTAGGAGAAGCAGAAGCAAGAGGAAAGTCATTTGCCTTTTTTTTCCTCTTTTTCTACCGGGAGGAGGATGATCCTGCAAGAACAGACCAGCAGGGCCTAGTGACTCTTCCCTATTTGCTGGAAATCCCACCCTCCTGTTCCTGCTCTCTATGGTTTCTGTTTTGCAGGTTGCAAACTGGCAGGAGGGGACTGGAGGTCAAAGGAACACACTGGGGGTCAGGCTGCCAGGAGACGGAAGTGGGAGGTTGGGCCCTCTGCTGCCTGGAGAGAGAAGAGTTGGTATGGCAGGCAACACCTTGAAAAAAAAAAAAAGCCCAGGTCCATAGGCAAATGCCATTTCCCTCTCAGAGCAAGGGGCCTGGTGAAAGAAGGGGAAATGAAACTTGTTACAGACTTCGAGCAGGGAAGGACGCCTTTGGGAGTCCAGACTCAGGGACAGGCTTCTTGGGGAAGTACGTTGGAAGGTTTACTTGGGGGAGGGAATTCATGTTTGACTGCCACGCACCAGCCCCACCGTACCCTAGGTCAGGCACAGTGCTAGAAACCGGAGACCCCCAAAGAGCAAAGCAAGCACCCAGTGGAGTCCCATGAGCACTGCCCCACTGAGCTTACTACTACGGTGGTAGGATTGGGCCTTATTGGCCTGATCCAATGTGGCAGCCATGGCCTCGTCCAGCCTGTTGCATACTCAGGGTGTTTGCACTTTGGGGACTGTATTTTCTACTTTTTTTTCATTGTGATCAATTGAGCTGGAAATAGGCACAGCCTTGTTCCACGTGGGTTATAAATGCCATACTGCTACCTTGATGTTCCAGGTATGGAATGAACAAACTCCATTTCTCTAAGCAAATTATTAAGAGGTAAGATCCCTGTCTGCTTGCGCCAGGCACATCTTGTTGTTCCCTGCACTTAATTTCCCTGTGCCCTGAGTCCAGCTGAGCAGATGTGCCCAAAGTTGGTGTGTTTCAGTGACTGTGGGATTCCATGGGATGAGAAGGGGTTAGCCCACCTTGGTTGATAGGCATCATCTGCCCTGCATGGGTCCCAGCTCACCTGGTCGGGAGGCTGAGCTGCGCACAGGCCTGGGCAGGACTCCGTGGGATGGGGCATCTCGGGGCTCTTTCTTCTGAAGTGTGAGGGTAGTTACTGCCATATTGCTTTCTTTCTAAGTACTCAGCCCATAGAAATATGCGTTCTGTGGTTTCGTGTCTGTGTCTACTGGGGAGAATGCCCCCTTCGCTAGGCAATGGGAATGCTGGTTGGTTCCTGGTTCTGGAGGCATTTCCTTGTCATGGGGGGACACGCCTGACACCCGCGACTTAAGGAAGGGAAGGTTTATTTTAGCTCACAGTTTCAGGAGGTTTCAGTCTTTTCATGGGTAGCTGGCAATGGTGGCATGGTAGAAGATCTGGTGGAAAATAGCTGCTTGGCGTCATGTGAGGCAGGATCGGGGCGTGGGGAGAAGCTGGGGCAGGAGAACATTCTTCTGGGCCACACTCCTGGTCATCTCCTCGCTCAGTTACCTGCCTGTGCCAGCCAGGCCCCCTCCTAACAGCACATGAAATCCATAGATAACTCACGCCAGCCCAGCACTGGGGGCAGTGCCTACTTGGTAGCCCCGCCTTGGGGAGGCGAGAGGAAGCTGCCAACTCGGGCTCAGCCCTCTCTTACACCACCTTGGATGTTGTGGAGAAATGAAATCTTCCTCTTTATTGTGGTTTGGTCCATAGCCACTCTGTGAATGAAGGAACATTTAGACCAACAGGAAAATTGATGTTAGGGCATGTAGGAAGTGACGACAGCTATTCCAGAAACATTTACTAACAGACCTACTGTGTATTACTTATGGTCACAGGACAGAATGTTGGAAGGCTTTGTGGATTTTCAAAAAATTTCTTTTGAAATACGTTTTTAATTTGAATTGATGTGCGGTTGTGCATACTGACATGTGCAGGGTACCATTGGAGTTCCTGTATGCAGTGTATAATGGTCACATCAGGGTTATCAGCGGGGCTGAGGGCATTCTATTTCTGTGTTGGCAACATCGTAACAGCTTCACGTGCAGCTCTAGAAATATGCTCCGAACAATGCAGAGATTGTGATGAGCAGGAGAGAATTAATTTTATCTGGAGTTTGGGCGAAGGATTTTGTGTAATATTAAGGCAGGCAGAGTCCATCCAGGAAATGCCTTTAAAAGAAAAAATTCTAAACCCTCTTCATCCAGGGAGATAAACTGGTTGAAAAGGATCAGTGTGTACTCTCAGACTCTCTGCAGATGAAAAGGATCAGTGTATATGTTCAGATCCTGCATGGCTGAAGCTTTATAAATTTTGTTTACTGATTTAAGACGGGGCCTTGCTCTGTAGTGTAGGCTGGCCTTGAACACATGGCAGTCCTCCTGCCTCAGACTCCTGAGCACTGGGATAAGAGGCATGCACTGAGATAGTGGGCTACTTTTCACGTGGTGCTGGAGAGTCGAACCCAAGGTCTTCCCTGCGCCACTGAGACATGCTGTGGGCGCACATCATCAAACATTTGCACCGTGTTTCCTTCTCCCGTGACTACTCTATCCTCTCCCCTCCCCTCGGGCCTGAGAGGTGCAGTGTGGTGAACCTGTCTGCACCCCCCAAGGGAAGTGTTTTGAGGACCTGTCCTCCTGGCCCGGAGTGACTGGGCCTGCCCTGCAGAGCCTGCAGCCTGTTCAACATAAACACGAGCAGCAGCGCCAGGCGTCACTCACAGCTGCCATACCCCGTCACTCTCGCATCGGGGAGACAATTCTTACTTTCAGGGACCAGGGAAGGGGCAGATGCCTTGGGGATGCTCGGAGCGTTTCTCAAGCACCTTATTCCTGTGGCAGTTCCATTGCGATCAGGAGTGAGACACGCACACAAGTAACCCTAATGTAGGGTCGGGGAGGCCTGAGCTCACCTTCCTGGATCTAGATGGTCCCGTCTCGAGGTCATGGGAGACAGCGACACCAGAAATGGGTTGCTATGTCCAGCCCGCTCCATTGTACCATCTTGGTTGCCGTCACTACAGATGCAGCTGTACAAGAAAACCTGCCACCAGATGCGTCTTCGTCATCGCTTGCCACTCATGGTAGGGGTTTGACAGGAATCCGAAAACATGTGGTTTATTCTGGTCTCCAGGCAGTCAGGCCCCACTGCTAACATGCATCTGTCCTGTCAGCTGCTCCCCAGCACTAGCCTCACCGCTCAGCGCCCCCTCAGGACATCAGGCATTGGATTTTCATAGGGAGCACGCGACCCAGCTCCCTCCTATGTGCAGGTCCCGGTACTTGCGCTCCTATGGGAATCTAATGCGGCCTCCGATCTGACAGAAGGTGGAGACCAGGCAGATGTGTGAACAGTAGGGAGCGGCTGTAGATGCAGGTGGAGTGTTGTGTGCTGGGCCATGCTTAGCCCTTACTCTGTAGCCCATTCCTGGTTGGCACTAAGCTGTTGGTGACTCGTAGCCCAGGACTTGGGGATCCTTGGATTACAGGGAATCTATTTTGAAAACAGATAATTTGCTAGCTTCATTTATACCTTTTCTTTTATAAAGTAATACATCATGACCTTTATATTCTGTCAATAATATAGGTCATCTAAGGAGCCTTTGAGATACTACCTTATACGACCTCAGTTTGGTACGCAGTACTGATCTTGTTCTTATAAATTGCATTCTCCTGGCTCTCCAAGATGTGACCACTGGGTGACTTGCAGTAAATGACCTGCCCTATCTGACCATTTGTGGGTACAGGAAACCTCGTGAGAAGGGTTTCCAGCGTGGTGCCTGGGGTGCAGCCCAGGCACCGTTTCTGTTTCATTTTTATTCAGAACTTGATGGATGTCAGGGATGGGTAGGATTCACTGTGCCCCCAACCCTCATTGTGCTGCAGGCCTGGCTGCCAGCTCATGGCTCCCAGGAGCTGAATGAGTCCCATGGATTCCAACCTCACCAAGCAGGCTAAGCCACTGGTGAGCTCGGAGCTCCATGGGCCCTTAGCAGGTAGAATCTAATCTGATGGTGTGGGAAACCGTGGATGTCCCTTCGGAGGACATGTCATGTCCCCACCCCTTCCTCCCTGGTTCTTTCTGTTTCCTCGGCCCCTGGGATCAGCAGCTTTGTTTCTCCTGCCCTGCCACTAGCAATGTCCCTGCCTGGGAGCAGCCAGCCATGAGCGGAATCCTCTGGAACAGTGAGCCAAAATACCCCCCAGCCGTTATTCTTTTTGTTACTGTGTGATACATAATAATTATATTCAGCTCAGACCTCTCCTCCTTTAAGTGGTAGGTGGCAAGTATTTGTCACAACAAGGAAAAGAAGTATCTAATGTGGTTTTTATCACCAAGCCCCAAACCAGAAAACGTATATAAAAATGATATGCTGTTTTATTTTTTAAATGTGGTCAACCCTTTATATTCTTAGGGTCTAAATCAGTTCTGAATTATGCTGGCTGTAGGTCACGCCCTCAATCTGCATGCCAAGTCTGGACACAGTGTTATTGTTCAGATCTGAGTGTCCCGCACTCCTTGAAAAGCTTGGAAGGGGATTCGTCTATTCATCTCCTGTGCTGTTAGGCATGGGCTTGACCTGGAAGGGGCGGGTCATTGGGACATGGCCTGGAAGGATATAAGCTAGCTCCTTTCTTCTTCACTTACTCTGCTTCCTGTCTGCAGTGGGATGGACAGCTTTCCTGTAGCGGGCCTCTACCAAACCCTTCCATTGTCAGCCATTTATGAGTAGGCTGAGGCCCCCTGAAACTGTGAGCTAAGTAAACCTTTCCTCCCTTAGTTTTGGGTGTGGGGTGTTGTGTTCCCACAATGAGAAGGTCCCTAAGACACAGAGGATGGGCAAGTTGACAGCCCTGCCTCTGTGGTCCCTACCCTCAGGAGAAAGAGCCCCAGGCACCTCCTCGGTGGCGCTGGCCTCAGCTTTGAAGTGCTGTACCACCAGGGACAGCAGACATGTGCCCCCCACCCAGCCACCCTGCCACCACGGGCAACAGACACACGTGCCCCCACCCCAGCCAGATGCATTTTCACTGCAGCATTAAATCAGGCATCAAGAGGGAGCTGTCGTGGTGACCTCCTCAGAGCAGAACCTGAGCTGGCCCTGGGAGGGAACAGGCCCTGGAGCCACCGCCCTCGTACCAGCATCAGCCACGTCACCCTGCCGGCAGACCCTACGCGTTCACCCACAGCCCGGCCTGGCCCGGCACAAGGAGAATGATCGCACCGGGAGGTGTCTGTGCCTCGGGTAGTGGATCAGGACCCCCAGGACAGGGAGTGCTGGGGACAGGCCCCTGTGGACTTGCTGTGGCTCCTAGCCCTTCTTCTAGGGCCTTTCTCCCCAGAGTGTCCCCCCGCCTAGCCACAGCTTGCTAGTACAAAGCATGGTGGGGATGTTGTGGGTTAGACACATTTGTGAAATCTGGATTTAACAGATCATGTCCCACATAACCCAGCATTCGGGGAGGCTGAGGCAGGAGGACTGCAAGTTCACTCCCAGCCTGGGAAACTTAGGGACTTTGCAAGACCCTGTCTTGAAATCAAAAACTGAAAGAAAAAAAAGAGAGAGATGGGGAGGCCGGGTCCTGGGATTGCAGCTGAGTGCGAAGGCCCCGGGTTGGCCCTCTGGCTCCGAGGAGCCAGTCACTCAGCGCTCCTGTTCTAGCTGAGAGCCAAGACACACGGTGCAGCTCAGGAGGCTGGGGTGTGTGGCTATTCCCCTTTTTTCGGCTTGAGGGTGACTCCCTGTGACCTTGGCCAAGGCCCTCTGCGCCCCAGGCCTGGGTTTCACTACGTGAAACAGTGGTCACCCTCTGTCCCCTTCCTCCAGGACAGGCCCTGGGCTTCTCTTTGGTCTCTTCCCAGGCCCCTGCTGAGCTGGGACACTGAGAGACCCTTGCTCACTCCCGCAGTACCACTGCGGCCAGCAGCCCGGGGAAGCGTCCCTCCCATGCCACCCCTGCACCCAGCCGAACCCCATCGGTGGCCCTGGTCTCCCCGGCATTCCCCGTCCAAGCCCCTGGGATCATGCTCTCCCCTCTAACTCAAGCGTTCTTGCTACGTTTTCTGGCCCAAGTGGCTTTTGAGTTGGCACCCGTCCTTCCCGATTCATGGCTCTGGCCATGTCCGCCTGGCTGTCCACGTGGGCTGCATGTGTTTCGCAGCCCTGTTGCTGGGCATATGCACAGGAGAGTTGTTCCGAGTCCTTGCAATACTGACCCCGCTTTGTTTTTCGCATGCAAAGCCCCTTGTGCCTTGCTAACGTCCCGCCTGTGGGCCTGCCTGGATGGAGTACAGGGGCTCCTGCCCTCTTTGACACCCACGTGTGCAATTTCTCTCTCTGTCCTCTGTGTAATTTGTACATGTCTCTTGAAAAATGCAGGTCGTGTGTGTAGGTGTTTGCTGGCTCCTGAGAGCGAACGCAAAGGTCCTGCATCACAAGCATATACTAATGAGCCCATATCTTGTGGAGCTCATTGGGATAGGGCGTGAGTGTGGGCACAGGGCTCCAGGAGGCCCGCTGAAGGGCAGTGCCCACTGTGCTGTGGGGGAGGAGGGCGGCCCCAGTAGGGAAGAGGTTCCCAAAAGGGGAATCAGAGGCAGGGCCCTGAAACCGCATACCCTCCTTGGCGTGGTAGGGGTGGGGTGGTGGGCCCACCCTGTCCTGCCCTGCCCTGCCCTCTGCCCACAGAGACCTGTGGGCAGGGATCCTGGGATGAGGAACTCGGGCAGGTGGTGGCAGAGCAAGATGGCATTGAATGCCAACTCCAACAAAATGGCTATGACCATGGAGGCCCACCCCGCCAAAGCTGGACTGCCAGCCAGTGGGTCGAGGGTTTGGGGTGTCCAGGAGCAGTGCCTGTGGGAGCATGACCAGCACCTCCCTAGGGACAGCGCATGGCCCAGCTGAGAGGAAGGAGGTGACAAGCTGCTTCACCGAGGGAGAGGCAGTAAAAGCCTTTGGAGGATTCACACACTCGACCCCACATCAGTTGGGGAAGAAGAAGTGAAATTGGTGAACCGTGGCTGATCCTTGCGGTTCCAGTCAGGGGCAGTCCTGGTACCAAATTATCCCTGGGATGCAATTTTGTCCTCCAGGGGCCGGTTGCCGGTTGTGCCTTCGGGGACCACGGTGGGCACATCTGCTTCCCCATGTCCGTTCACTGGCTCGCTGACTCTCCAGGGCCCACTGCTGGCTCCAGGCCCCGCGCCATCTGCTCTAGGACCCACCACACTCCTTTCCCTGAGCTGGCACATCCAGTCTCAGCCAGCTGAGCTCCCAGGCACAGAGCCCGGCAGCCCCCACCCCTTCTCCCAGAGGCACTTGGGTAGCCACTTTGTCCCTGCCTGTGGCCTCATCGGAAAGTGAGGATGGACAGGGGACTGCTCCGAGTTCTATTTTGAGACAGGGTGTTGCTCAGCTGCTGAGTCGCCCAGCTCAAACTTGCCACTCTCCTGCCTCAGCCTTCTACAGTTCTGTAGTTTACAGGTGTGTGTCACAGGCTCAGCTCACACATGACATCTTAATCATTTTTGCTATCCTTTCTGACCTCAGTTTTATGACTAACAAAACTGGTCTGTTGGGTTCTCACCTTTTTTTTTTTTTTTTTCAAATGCAAGGTCTTACTCCGTAACCCAGGCTGGTCCTGAACTCACTATGTAGCCCAGGCTGACCTCTTCCCGTCATCCTCCTGTCTCAGCCTCCTGAGTGCTAAGATGACAGGTGTGCACCACCATGCCTGGCTAATTTTTATGCGGTGCTGGGGGATTGAACCCAGAGTCTTGCGCACACTTGGCGGAGCTCGGCCCCAGCCCTGTTTCCCACTCTCCAGTGTGTTTTGTTCGTTTATACTGAAGCTGTTTGGAGTTTGGGAGTGGAGGAGAGCAACATTATTAATTGTTCCTCTGTCCTCCAAAACCTGGGCTGGGGCTGAGGCCGAGGGGCAAGGCTGTGCTGGTTTCAGGGTGGAGTGGAGCTGAGGCACCGGCACGCTGTATGCTCCAGCTCTGGGCTGTCTGGAGAGAGCCCCTGACGCTGCCTGGGGACAGTGACTCGGGATACAGCCAGCGGGCAGCTTCGGTGCCTGGTCCAGGCTGGTGGGGTGGTGCTCGATGGGCCCTGGGGAATCCCATTCTACCTGTCTGGAGTGGTGAGCACGTACAACCAGAGGAGGGAGGAGCACCAAGCCAAGCCTGTGCAGCACAGCGACACTGCCCTCTGCATGGGTGGCTGTCATTGCCACTCTGGCTTGGGCGCAGGGAGGAGCCTGGCATTTCCAGAGTGACGGAGGAACACGGCTCCTGCTCAGTCTCCCGAGAACTTCCTCTGAGTCTTTGGCCCATTGCTCAATAGTCTGTGCGCCTCTCCTGCTCCCAGGCGCTGGGAGGGTGGTGAGAGGTCATCCTCTGCCCCCACAAAGGGCACTGCTCTTGGGGACGGCCAAAGCTTTGGTTTAGGGGGAACCTGGCTATCTCAGTAAGAGCTAGAGAAGACCTCATTGGCTAACTCCCCAAACCTGGACAAGGACATTTTATTTTGATAGAAAATGGGGCGAGTTCACCTAGAAATGGGATCAGGGATCCTTGGTGTCGTGGCCTTGGGTCCTAATCTGCGGCTCCCGATCCCCACGTGCCTCGGGGGCTGGGGAACCGGATCCTGTGCTGACTGCAAGTGGGTAAATGAAGGCGCAGAGGTTCTGCTGAGAATAATTCCCAAGACTACTTAACACCAGAGCTGCCAGCATGGGCCTGCCATGCCAGCACACTGAGAGGCTGAGGCAGGAGAATGGCAAGGCTGAGCCCAGCCTGGGCAACCTAGTAAGCCCTGTGTCAAAATGAAAACTAGAAATGGGCTGGGATGGAGCTGAGTGGAGGTACCACAGAAAGGAAGTTTAAAAAAAGCCTCTAAGGCATGTTAATTGAATTTGTAAAGACAGTGTCATGGGTCCCTGTCACCACCTCCCCGCCCTCGGAGCTCATCCTGCCGTCCTGCCACTCTCTGAAGCACTCTGGGCACTCTCTCTCCTCAGTGTCTTGAATTGCACGGTCGTGGGTGCCTCGATGTCCTGAATCCATTCACAGTGTTGACCTTCCATGGTGATTTTGACAGGGATGAGCCAGGTGCTAAGCAGTGGTGCCAGCCCGGGTTAGTGGGGGGTGGGGGGATGAGGACACCCGCCACGTTCCTCCGAGGCTATGTTTTTGTGAGGTGGCACTCAGCAGTGGCAGTCACCAGATGTGCTATCCGTCTCGTGATGAGTGTTCTGACCTACTGTGTGTACGTCCAAAACAAGGGGTGTGCGTGTTCAAGGACAGCAGTATTAAGTAGTATTTTGAGGGTGATTCATAACAATATGTCTTTTTTTAAGTTGTGAGTACACACCAGGCATTCTGAGTGCCCCACTGTGCCCTTCCTCACGTGTTAGACCTGTCCTGGTCCTCCCACTGGGGCTGTGTCAGGAGAGAGCCGGGGCCCGCCCTGGGTGGCTGGGCCACCTAACCACTGGGGCTGGCAGGGGGAGGCAGGGCAGACAACTCAGGGCAGGTATTTGTTCCTGTCACTACTGAAGCAGCGTTGCAAAATGTGTCCAAAGAGGCCACATGCTTGTCCCCCTGGCATGTCCCTGCCCCTAGCCTAGCTGAGGGCATCCCAGAGGCCGACTGGAGGGAGGAATGGGTTTTCTCTTTGGTGGCCCTGAGCAGGCAGCTGCCACTTCTGGGAACAAGGGGAGAATTCAAGCGGCACTGGATGCCCAGGAGCCACCACAGGCAGCCCTGTCGCAGAGTGCACTCAGAAGTCTCGGAAGCAGGGTTGCATAGGCACTTCTGCTGGTGACCTGCTCACAGGAAGTGCTGCTTACATTTTAAGTAAGGCTCAGTTTTCGTTTGCCTTCAAGTAAAAATAAAATACTGATGTGGATATGGAATGAGTGAGCTCTGGTGTTTAAATAGAGTCCAAGCCAGGTGCCACACACCTGTCATCCTAGCACACCGGGAGGCTGAGGCAGGAGGATCACACGTTGGAGCCCAGCCTGGGGAATGTAGCGCCTTAGTGAGATCCTCTCTCAAAATTTAAAAGAAAATAAAATGTAGCTCAGTGTCAAGCCTGTGGGTTAGAGTTGCAGTACCTCAAAAAATAAAACTGTACATAAATTAATAGTAGAGTCAAGGGCTCACTTTTGCAGGAGCTGAAGAAGTGCGGAGCAGGGCCTGTGGTGGCAGTGCCACCTGTCTCCACCTTTCGGCAGGGAGGGACCTTCACCAGCGTCACAGTGCAGCCAAGGACAAACCAAAGAAAAACAAAAGCACAAAAACAGAAAAGCAAACTCGGAGGAATGAGCCCACATCTCCGTAACAGGTAGCTCTCTTTCTTAAGGAAGAACCTAAGGCCTTATTGATGCTAAGATTTCCCCGAGTCTGGAATGGAACACGAAGGGGTCGAGCCCTGGAGGCTGGGCTATGCCTTCACGACAGTGGCACGATGACACCGTGGTGCTCTGTGACTTGCTTAGCAGGACCAGCATGTGCTGTGGGTACGGATCACAGAAGGGACCGCGCAGGGAGTGCACGCCAGGCGTCCACGGGAAGTGGAGGTGACAGACAGGATTTACACAGGGACTCCCTGCCATCACAGACAGGGCCAGGCGGCTCCCGGGTGACCCTCCTGCCTCTGCTATCTGCTTAACACACAATGACGGTGAACAGAATCTGGACACATACTCCTTCCTGCGCACAGTACAACCCAAGACACAGACCCTCCATCATCCGACAGAACAAACCACAGAACAAACTGTGAGGTCATGCAGAATTCTACTTTTACCAGCTAGAAGAAAAGCCAGCAACTTCCGGTACAGAACGGGCACTTCTCAAACATAATTTAATTACTCGTTGACACAATATAAAACCTAGCCTTAAATACAATAGTCCCCCCAGTGAAATGCTGACGCAGTATAAAACCACAACCAGAGGCGCGCGATATTTATATTGGTTGTAAAAGGCAGCGAGCCGGGGACGGTCAGCACACACTTGGAATCCCAGCCCTGTGGGAGGAGGCTGAGGCAGGAGGAGGGCAGGTCCAGCCTGGGTAACTTAGCGACTTTAGTGAGACCTTGTCTCTGAAATAAAAAAATAAAAATAAAATGAACAAAGCCTGGGGCTGTGGCTCAGTGTGAAGGCCCTGGGTTCAGTCCTTACAAGAGGAGGGAAAGGTGGGAAGAGAAGGTGGGTGGGCGGAGGGCACAGCGCAGGGGCAAGGGACGTGGCCACCGCGCGGTTCTGCACTCAGCCTTGTCTGAATGACTCTGTGGGATGCCCAGGAAACAGCCAAGTACGTGACATCTGCTGCCTGGCCGGAGGCCCCACAGGGTTCTCAGGGCAAGTGTACGGAGTTGGATCAGGTGTGGTGGCTCTCTGTCCTTGTACATTGACCGAAGCTGTCCCCAGCCCCATGTCCCCGCTCTTCCTTCCCTGGAGGCATTGCTGTGACAAAGATGCAATTACTGCAGTCACAGCCTCATTTCTAGTTTCAAAATGCCTCTCCGTTTGGGAAGCAAGGGGACCCATGACTCAGGAGTGACACGTTTGTGACCTCCGCCCCTCCATGAAACTCACATGACCCAGGAGGAGGTCCGTGACAACTGGGGGAAAGAATTCATGTCAAGTATGTGTAATCAGCCCAAGCCCAGCTGGAAGACTGGACTAGGGAAAGGTCCCCAAGTTTGGGATGAGTTTTCATCTCTGACTGGCCTAGAATTCATTTAGAATTAAAACTTGACAAGGAGGGAGTCTGCCCTGCCCCAGGAGGGGACACTGGGAGCATCAGGAGACCGTTTGGATGTCACCCAGAGTGCCAGGCTGTTTCCAGATGGTGCCAGATGGTGACTACGGCTGTTCCTAAAACTCCCACGACACACAGAGGGCCCCAGAGCCACTCCAATGTGCCAGCAGGGCAGGACTAGCCCCTGGCTCAGCTGTGATGCCAAGGTGTAGACACCCAACTCTCCCTCTGGCCCCTGGGTTCTCCTGGGGCACTGTGGTCAAGATGAGTCTATGAGCATTTAGAACTGCAGGGAACGGGGCTAAGCGAGGACCTTCACGTTGGGACTTATCTGCTGGGTGGCCCTTCCTGGCTGAGACCGTCACCACCAGGTGCCACACAAGGGATTCTGCAAGGCATCCAAGGGACAGCCAGGGCAGGCTGGGTCCCCACCTCCAGCGCTATCTACCTATTTCCAGTGGCTTTCTGGGAGGCCTGCGCTGATCACATAATTGTCGCATATATTCCAGTCCCCTACAGGACAGAGTGCAGAGCCACGCCTCCTGTTCACATGGGGGCGCACACACTGCATTATTGTTCTGGTAGAGACTTCCAAAACATTCTAAAGTTGAATTTCAAACATGTGAATCCTGGCTGCTAGTGGCTGAGATGCTGCTGGGCTTCCTTTCAACCATTGATGTAAAAATAAATGATCTCACAAGCCTGGTGGTGCAGGCCTGCCATCCCAGCACTCTGGGAGGCTGAGGCAGGAAGATCTTGTTTGGAGCCCAGCCTGGGCAACCTAGCAATTTAGCAAGGCCCTTTCTCAGAATTAAATAAAAATGGGCCAGGGATGCATCTCAGGTTCTGGGTTCCATCTTCAGTTTCTCTCTCTCTCTCTGTCTCTCTGTCTCTCTCTCTCTCTCTCTCTCTCTCTCTCTCTCTCTCTCACACACACACACACACACACACACACACACACACACACACAAGAATGGTCAAGAATTGTTCTATTATGCATTCTAAAACCATACTGGTCTCTAGGGAGGGGAGGGAAAGACGCTTACCAATCAACATGGAGAATTCCAGGCCCATAGCCTGGATTAGTTGGAATCACTAAGACCCGGGGTGGAGTTGGGGGGTGTGAACTATGAAATGACAGGTTTTAGTCTCCAGGGAGCTAGCCCAGGGAAGGAACACACGGGCAGAT
This sequence comes from Ctenodactylus gundi, assembly GCA_004027205.1. Taxonomy (NCBI): domain Eukaryota; kingdom Metazoa; phylum Chordata; class Mammalia; order Rodentia; family Ctenodactylidae; genus Ctenodactylus; species Ctenodactylus gundi. The sequence goes on from PVKB01001117.1 coordinate 79,789, forward strand.
AAGCTAGTGGGGTATTTGGGAGAAAGCTTTGGTTTCTGAAAAATATTTGCTGTTGGAGAGAGGCTCAAAAGCAGGTAAGGCCCGCACTAGGCCCAGTGTGACGCGCTTGGCATCCTAGCACTGTGGGAGGTAGAGGCAGGAGGACAGCAAGTTTGAGCCCAGCCGGGGCAGTGTAGCAACTTAGTGAGACCCCGTCTCAAAAATCAAAACAAAAAACAGGCTCGGGCTGTGTAGAGTTGGGAAGGCCTCAGGCTCCATCCCCTGTACCACAGACAAACACACACAAATTAAAGTCTAAATCCCAGGGCTGCTATTGAAAACGTAGCAACGGTAATCTCTGGGGCCATGTAGGAGCGAGGGATGACATACAGCACAGTGAGGCTCCCCACAGCCACCCAGGGAGCCACTGGGCACATCCTCGCCACCTGGGAACAAGACTCCAAAGGTCCTGTGTCCTCCAGAAAGCATCGCCCACCTGGAAATGGACATGGAGGGTTCTGTCGGGCCTCCAGCCCCTCCGCCTCTTTCTTTCCGGGGGCAGTCCAATGACACACATTCCCCAGGCAATTTGATTTTATGTTGCAGAAGATGACTCAGTTTGGTCATTCACACAGCCTTTCTGTCTGCATGCAGGTGGCCGGAGGCCGTGGCAGGGGCACAGGTGGCTGTCCCCCAGCTCCTTCCCAGCAGTAGCACCACACCCAGCGGCTGCTCACCTGCCCAGGTCAGCGGTGGCCTCACCTCAGGGGACACCTGGTGCGTGATCTCTATGCTTAGCAAAGGGCCCCCTGGCTTCTCCCCTGGGTCTGAGTTGCTGAATTTCTTTCTCTCTGAAAATCTGAGTCACCAGACAACAGGAAGCTAGGACGTGCCCAGTGAGAATTCCAGCTCATGCCGATCAGGTGGATTCTGGGTGTTGTGGCTGTGGTGATGATGGGCTGCACATGCTCCTGTGACCTGCAGGTGGAGGGCCAAGATCTCCATCCTGCTGTGGGAAGGACAGGTTCTCTCACTTCCTAGTCCATATGGAAAGTTCTAGCAAGATGGCTGTTCTGGGGATCCCCTGAGACTCTGCCTCTAGTCATCAGAATCACAGTTTTCTTGTTTATTTGGTACAGGGATTCATCCCAGACCCTTCTCCCCGAGCTACATCCCCAAGCCCATTATTATTACCATTATTATATTATTATTATTACTTAGTTTTGATTTGGAGACACAGTCTCACTAAGTCACTAAGTGGCCTGCGTAGGGCTTGAACTTGAGATCCTCCTGCCTCAGCTTCCCAGAGTACTGGGATGACAGGCCTGCAGCCACCAGGCCCAGCCCAAATCCCTTTGTTTTCAAAAGCAAACCAAACCCCAAACAACCCAGCGAAGAAAACAACAACAACAAAAAAGACAGAAGCGATGTACAAACGCACGCCCAGGCATTGGTTTTCCTCTCCGTTGGCGTCGTGGGGCGGCCTCAGCTCATGGGGAAGCGGTGCTCACCGCGCGTGATGTGGGACGAGAACTCATAGCGGTCCTGGCTGTGGTAGCCGCACATGTTGCACTCGAAGGGGTCGCGGAAGCCGTGGCAGCCCATGTGGATGGTATACATGACGTGGTCCAGGAAGAGCACGCGGCAGTGTTCGCACTTGTAGGCCTTGACCGGCTCGCCGCTAGGGCTGACCACGCGGAAGGCGTCCTGCGAGTTGTCCGCGGAGGCCGCCCTGAGCACCTCGTAGGCCCGCTGCTCCTCCTTCAGGGCCAGCCCGTTGCGGGTGATGTGGTTGGTTAGGTAGATGAGGCCGCCGCGCTGCTGCGGGTGCTGGTGATGCTCCTCCGTGTTGCTCTCCGTATCCGTGGAGTCATGGCAACTGTTGCTAGGTGACGCCTCGCGCTCTGAGGACGCTGACTTGGCCTTGGATAGCAGCAGCAAGTTCTCCACGGCACTGTCCTGGGCCGAGAGGCCGGACCTTGGCGGTCCGTCGGAAGGTGGCTTGTGCAGCTGGTACAGCGGGCTGACGACCGGGACGACCTCGGAGCTGCCTGGGGGCGTCTGGACCAGGGGGCGCAGGGACTCGGCCCCGAGGTAGCTGATGGCATTGTTGATGGCCTGGTCCATCACGTGCGACGCCATCATCTCGTTCTCCTTCTCGTAGCCGGCACTGCCGTCGTAGGGCAGGTCTGACAGGCACTTGTCCCCTGTAGGAAGCAGGTGACCGTGAGTGGAATGAACTCTGCGGGTGGGGGGACAGGGATGGCACCTGGCCGAGGGTGTCTCGGTGCGAGGCACCCTGGGGAGCTTGGGATAGCTCTGTCTGGGACATCTGGCACGGGGACTCGTTGCAATGGGCACCTAAGCAGACGCCTGGCCAGATGGGCGCGGTGGTGCTTGCACGGAACCCCAGCACTTCGAGAGACTGAGGCAGGATGATCACAAGTTGATGCCCAGCCTTGGCAACTGCACAATGGGGAAGCCCACTGATACACTGTCTTAAAGGATAAAAAGGGAGCCGGGTCTGCTGGCACAGTCCTGACATACTAGCGCTCTAGGAGGCAGAGGCAGGAAGATTGCAAATCTGAGCCCAGCCTGGGCAGCTTGGTGACTTAATGATGTAGTAAGACCCCATGTCTCGAAATGCAAAAAAGGCTGGGGTAGCTCAGTGAAAAGGCTTCAGGTTCAATCTTCACTACCGCATAAACAAACAAACAAATGTTACAAAATAAAAGAAACCTGGCTGATTAAACCCATAAATGAGTAGAAACAAAGATTATCGATGTTGAACAGTGCACATTTCAACAGGCTAAACCAATATTCATGTCTTATTAGACATGGAAAAATTAAGCATTATTACATTAGATTTAAAATTACTATTTTAAAATAGTGTATCCTCATAACAGTGTTCTCAACAATTTAGAACAATTGCCTAATTTGTCACCGGTTTATTTAATTAAACTATGTGAATATGATTTACTCATGATATTATGTATTTATTTAAAATACTTATGTGCTATACTATTAAATTCATAACTTTAATAATGTAAAGTAAAATGCAATCAAGATATGTAATGATTGCATATTATGATAAAATTCCCTATTTTTAAATGTGTGATGCCAAGGTGAGTGAGCTTGGATTGGGAGTGAGAGCAGAAAACATACTTGGACTTAAACAAAATTACCTGTATCCTTATTTATTTATTTTTTGAGATAGGGTCTTGCTCTGTAGTGTAGGCTAGCTCTGAACTCACTGTGGAGCTCAGGCTGGCCTTCAATTCATGGCAATAGTCCTGCCTCAGTCTCCCTAGCGCTGGGATCACGGGTGAGTGCCACCATGCCAGGCTTCTGTGACCTTTTTGATCCACAGCTGGCAACACTGAAACAGTGCTGGGCAGAAGCCTTGAGCAGAGAGGTAGGAAGGAAGAGCCTTGAGCAGAGGGTAGGAAATAAGCCCGGGAAATTGCAGGGGAGGATGGCTGTCTCTGTTTCCCTCTCTCTCTTTTTTTCATGATACTGGGAATTGAATCCAGGCCCTTTGTATTGAGCTCCATCCCTGGCCCATTGTTTCCTTTTGACTTTGAGACAGTGTCTCGCTCAGTTGCTAAGATACCCAGGGTGTGATCCTCCTGCCTTAGCTTCCCAGTGCTGGGACCAACACCATAGGAGGTGGATTTTTAACTTTTCATCTGCAAATATCCCGGGCACTAGCAGTGTTCCAGGAGCCACGGCCTAGGATGTGGTGGTGACCTGGTTTTGCCTCACGACCATGCATGCTGTGATGCCTTAGTCTGTAGGAATGAGTGGCCCTACCACAAGTCAGATTCTGGATAACCCGGGGAAGGTGCTTTTGGGAGGTGTGGATCTTTAGGGCAGGAGTGGGGAATCTTTTTTCCTGCCAACGACTTTCTGGGTATCAATGACATCATTCTTAGGTCACATAAAATTATCAACTTAAAACTTAGCCTGCTGTGTTATGATGAGAAAAGCTCCTAGATTTATTAAATGTCAATCCCTGATTATGGTTATCTCTGTACCAAAACCTGATAAACAGGAGGGCAGAGAACCTGGCAGCCATTTCTGTGCCTCCTAAAAACATGTCACTGCCCACAAGGGGTGGAGATTTCCCAACGGCACTTCCCGTTTCCCTGGAAGTCCTGGGTCTGTGATTCCCCACACAACCACTCAGGCCTGGAGTGTTAAACACGTGGGGACAGCAAATGCGTGTAGGGAAAAAGAAATATGTGTTCCAGGTTGCCAGGGTATATTCCACTGGCTCACAGAATTTCTTTTCCTGGCTGAGGGTGGAGGATTCCTGTGAGTCTGAGACCAGCATGGGCTACAGAGTGAGTTCAGGACCTGCTGGGATAATAGAGCAAGACCCTGTCTTAAAAAAATCTCTTCCCAAGTGCTCAACATGATAAAAATGAGAAATCTACAAAATACAGTTGTAGCAATGAGTTGAAGAAATGAATGCAACCTCACGAGATCTATCCACATCCGACTGTGACCAAGGGAAAAAACACAGTGCTGAATTCCAGTGTGGGATGTAGGACAAAACTCACTCCATTCCTCTCAGCCTCTCTCTCCTTCCTCCCCTCTCACTGTTTTCAGACAAGATTTCACCACGTATCCAGAGTTAGGCTAGCTTTGAACTTGCTAGGTAGCCCAGGCTGGCCCAGAACTTATGATTCTCCTGCTTCAGCATCCCAGATGCTGGAATTACAGGCCTTGCCATTGGGCCCAACCCTTATGTTTTTGTTTGAGGCAGCGTCTCACTAGGTAGCCCAGGTTGGCCTGCGACAAGTGATCTTATGATCCTCCTGCCTTGGCCTCCACAGTGCTAGGATTATAGGCACATGCTGTCACACCTAGCTGCCTCCTCCTCCTTCTCCTCCTCCTTTTTTAGGACCTAGTCTCACATATGTAGCCCAGATGGCCTAGAACTTGACATCCTCCTGCCTCAGCCTCCTGCCTGAGTGCTAGATGCTAATCTCACTTCTACAAACCTTACGGATGGGTCAGGAATACACTCAGTGTCTGTCATATCTAGAGGGAAGGAGTTCACACAGATTTGAGTGGCTCTGTTCCCTGTTCTGTTCTGATCACAGAGCAGTGTCACCTCCCTTTGCAGAACTAGGGACCCTGAAGACTTGAGCAGGCAGGAAGCTAAGACCCCGCTGGTGTGCACCGCAGGAACAAGTGGTCTCCAATCCCTGCCATGTCCCAGGGTAGACAGGGAGCTCTCCAGTGCTGCTGGTTTAGGAATGGTGACCACATTTTAAGATGAGAGAGAACAAGAAGGAAATGAATGTCGTCAGCAGAGCCAGTGCCCGGCCTTGCCAGCCCCTCCCGGAATGACCCCTGGCAGTGTCTCTCCTGAGCCCCTCCCTCTCCCTGGCAGTGCCAACCTCTCTGAGCCCCTGATCCTTCAGGATGTCAGACAGCTGAGAGCTCTCGGAGGGAGAAGACGTCTCAGACACAGTGGGAAGAGTTCTGGGATGTCAGGCAAACCCTACCAGGCCATGAGGAAGAAGCAAAAGGAGAGGAAATGTCACAGTCACTGTGGACGTGTTCTCCAGTGCCACAAGGGAAGTAAGGAAGTCGAGCGGACCAGGAAGTCCATCCCAGGAACACAGGCACTCGCAAGTTGAGGAAGGCAGGAGTTAGATCATCATTGCTTCACGCCCTGGAGTCTACCTGACAAGCCAAACCCAAGGAGGTAGAGAAGACGGACCCCAGATCTGCGCCAGCGAAGGGAGGCCCCGACCGCAAATGAGCACGGGAAGGAGACAGAAAGGCACAGCGCAGTCGCTGCAGGACGCAGGTGGGTGTCAGGACAGGAAGAAATAAAAATGGACCTAAGGAGACGGTGACTGACGCTGGAGACAGTGCCTGACGCTGGCGATCGGTGCCGCTGAGAGCTCACAGGTGGGCAGGAGATGCATCACATCCACCTGCAAGCTCCGAGAAACAAAAGAGCGAGATGGGGGAGTCCCAGGGCAAGGGGGGACATTTTTATTCAGAGTGCAAAACACCAAAGACACATTTTAATTAAAGTGTATTAGGTTATGTGACTTTAAGGGTCAAGCAAAACTTTGTTACATTATTCATCAAGTAAGTGGAAACCACCTTAAAGAACGAAAATCACCCAGGCCCAGTAGTGCAAGACTGTCCAAGACTGTCATGCCAGCACTACCCTGGGAGGCTGAGGCAGGAGGATTGCAAGTTCAAGCCCAGCCTAGGTAGCTTAGTGATTTAGTGATGAAATTCTGTCTCAACAAAACAAAACAAACAAAAAATCTGCTGAGTACAGTAGTGCAAAGGCCCTGGGCTCTGTCCCCAACGCCAGAAAAAAGAAATCAGGCATGATCACAGCAAGCAATGCTGCCAGGTGACAGGCAAGATGTAGACCACACCCTCAAGGAAGGCCCGTCAGGGACTAGAAAGAAGCAGCTGGGTGGGGAGGCGGAGAAAGATGATCTGGACAGCCTGCTTCCAGGAGTTCTCTAGAATGCAGAGTCCACTTCGAATGAGATTCATAAACAAGGAGAGAGGTTGCTCAGAGTCCTGGCTCTGTCTCTTGAGTCTACTGAAATTCAGGGTTACTAATAGTAGCTCGACTACCACGAGAACAGTGGGTACAGAACAGAATGTGACGATTGTACCAGCTGGATCATGTAAAAAGAAACCAGGTGACTGTGAACGCAGGAGGTGGCAGTGTACTTAGTTTTCAGAGCAGTGAGCCAGTAGGTGGACGGTGCCCACGATGGAGCAGGTGGGTTAAGGCTGACTCTGAGCTCTCAGGTATCTCATAGTGAGTATTGTTAGTGTTGGAATAATCCTGTAAAAATGATGTGGCTTCTGGGAGGGCTTTTTTTTTTTTTATTATCAGCTACTACTTCCATATTGCTTGGGTTCTTTTTCTTACCTATTAAATTTTTTCCCACCCCCCTGATTATTCTTTTCATTAGTATGTACTTGTAATACATAGTTACACTGAACTTGGGGTGGAGGTGCACATACCGACTACACCTTTTCAGACACGTCCTGTAAGCTGGACCCTGCAGAAAGTATTTACTACTTGTGTGTGAGTGTGTGTGTGTTATTGAGGACTCACCCTGGAGAAAGTGTGTCCAGACATTTCACACGTTACCACCCTAGTAATGGCTGACACACCTGTCATCAGGCTGAAGTGAAAGTGGGAAGAGACCTGGCTCAGCCATGACCTGTCAATCACCAACTTCTGGGGAGCCAGCCCAGAGCCCGGGGTGCTGTGAACTCTTCCTGCTGGCCTCCCCTCCTGCTCTCTGGGTCCTATTCTGCCCATAAAGCCACTTCCTCCTGGGAGTGACCTCCCACAACACTTGTTGCTCATCTTAGATTCTCTCTGTCCACTTTGAACACAGATGTGGCCTATTCAAGACAGCACCGTCCTGGGGTCCTGTAGCTGGGGATGGGGCACAGGAGACTTTGATAGGCTTTGCAGTGCCCTTGAAGTCTGCAAATGTGCACGCAGCCAAGTGCACGGCCTCTCTGAGCCTGAACTGGAAGCGGAAATCAACCCTACTTGCAGAGGTCAGTCACTTCTCAGCCTCTGGACATACTTGCTGCCTGGTCTCTGCTGCCTCCCTGGTCACTTCGCCCACCAAACTCTGCCTGTCACTCCTAAGCCCAGAAGGACTTCACCAGTCTGTGCTGTGCAGGAGCAATGTGTGCCTGAGGTGCCATGAACCCCACCCACACCCTTGGCTTCTGCCCAGGAAATGGAAGCTCTCCCCGAGTCTTGGTCCAATAGCTCACGTACAGGAGCAACTCACACACACATTGCTTCCTACCAGTGGCTGCCATGTTTTTTAAATCCCCCAACCTCTGTTTAACTAAGAGGTCAAGGTGGACTCCTAGGAAAGTTGCTGGAGGGAGGCTGGTGCCCAGGAGCTTGACTCCTTCCCCTCCCACCAGGCACCCGGCACCCAGGCCTTCTGGAGCTCTCTGTGCTCTCTCAGCGCAAACCTCCCATGCGCATCCCCCTGAGGAGGCCCTGGAAAGTTAGCGTTCCCATGCAGAACGCTGCAGTTTCCTCGAACCTGGCTTCATCCACTGTGCAAGGGTGCAGCTGTAAGTTCTAGCTCCCCTGCCCAATCCCTGCCCAGCCCCCCCTACCCCCCTCCACTGCCACGATCCCTTCCTCTGTTCCTCTTCCACGTAACCCGTGGCCCCTACTATCTCCACTTCCCAGGCTGTTGGTCCCATTGCAGCTCTGTCCTAGCGGTGCCTGGGAATGCAGGCCTGTCATCCCAGCACTCTGGGAAGCTGAGGCAGGAGCATCTCATGTTTTAACCCAGGCCGGGCGACCTAGGGAGGCCCTGTCTCAAAATCACACTAAAACACAGGCTGGGGATAAAGCTTAGGGGCAAGGTCCTAGGTCTGCCACAAAACCAACAGCTGTGCCGGTGCTTCTCTGGTGCCCTGTTCTTGGGCCCACCTCTCACGGTGGCACCTGGAGGCCACTCACCCCACGGCCTGAGCTTCCTGGGACGATCTCATTTTTATTGAGTGCTCTGTGGGACCTCAAGCTAAGCCTGGGGCACCCCTAACCCTCCATACCCTGGCCCTGCACCCTGCTGGTCCCCGCGCCAGCATCACCATTTCTCTTTATTTGTATCTGTTCTTCTAGAATCTTCTTTGACTCCTTAGACATTTACAGCATACTGAAATCTTTCCGCTTCCTCAAGGTCCCTCTTCGCACCATGAAGATTTCTTTATCCTCTTTGCTTTTAAATGTCCTCAAAGTCCAGCCCCCTCCCCCTTTTCTTTTTACTGGAGATCAAGCCCAGGGCTCGAGCCTCTGTCTGCCGCACACTTGGCTGGGGACCTCTCGGTGCATTTTGTCCTCACGGAACGTGGCACAGGTAAGGATTCCGGGGTCCTAACAGCAGTCCTGCTGCATGTGCCTTCAACACACACCCCTCAGAGGCCACCTGCTGCATGACTGCCTTCCTTTCTCCCCCATGGTTCCCACAAGGGAGAATGTTACAGGCTCCTTGTGAGAAGGGCAAACTTGAGGCTAAGACAGGCGGGGTGGGCAGAGTGAGCCAGAGGCATCTTCCTACGTGTGATGGCATCGTGGTTCTCGGTCCTGGCACGTTGGCCCTCAGAAGGGTAATGACAGAAATCACACAGAGGGGTCCAGATTTTGCAAAATCACAAATAAAAAAAAGCTGACAGGAGAAACTTTGTCAATTTTAAGACACTCACTGGGAAAAATCACGCGCACACACACAAAGATTGACGGGAGAAACCCATGTTAGAAACCTACGGGAAAAATCCCGTGGTAGTCAAGAAGTGTTAAGCTTACTTGTTTTTGACTTTTTTTTTTTTTTTACATATAGGATGATTTTTCCTCTCATCTACCCTCACCTAAGGCTAAAACACCCGCACAGTTTTTTGTTTTGTTTTGTTTTGTTTTAAGAGACAGCAAACGTTTAACTCTTACCAAGAAATTTCTGAGGCATAGAGCTCTTACGTTTGGCCACGTTGCTTGCGATTCTGTCCAGCACCAGCGACCTCTCGGGTCCCACCTTGCACAGGTCTTCTGCCATCTCACTGTGATTAGATTCTTCTTTAATGACTAAAGTCAAAGACAGTCAGAGAGGCTAATTTAGACACGGTGGTGGTCAAGGGTCCCATCCGGGCCGTTGTGACACTGGCGTCAGTTATGCGCCTGCGAGAGCCAGGCCCTTCCTGGGGATTATTTCTAATCTTTCTGCTGGCTTGGCCAGAGGGACCCCGGTGACTGGTGGCAATACCAGTGACCAGCCGGCAGCACCGGGATCCCCTTCCTCCGAGAACGTTCACCACATGCGATGCTGTAACTCCAACAGACCAAGTGTCACCTCCTCGCCTGAGGCCGGACTCAGTTGAGCAATTGTATCCCTTTGAAGGATCCTTTTAATTTTGAAAAATATTGCCTAATTCCCCATCTATGCCCCAACAAAGCCATCTGAGAGCTGCAAGACCTCAAAGTAGCCTCCGTGTCCCACTCTCTCCACGGCCAGTGATCGAATATGCAGGGACGTGAGGGCACGCAGGATGCGGCTGTGGATCCCGGTGGCACGGACCAGAGCCTGAAGCTCCTTGTCCCTGGACACCCAGTCAACCCGAGCATCAAGTGACATTTGCACCTTGCCGAACACTGACAGACCTTGGAGGTCACGGTGGCCTTCCCTTCCCTATACTGGAGACCGAGCCTAGCGCCTTCACACTAGGCTACATTCTCAGCCCATTTTTATTTTTGATTTTTGAGACAGGGTCTCACTAAGCCAGGTGGGGCTTGAACTTGCCACCTTCCTGTCTGGTCTCCCAGGTGCTGGGATGACAGGCCTGCATTTTGGGATCCAGCTTCCCTATCATCTCTTTTTCCATAATTATAGACACAACTTTGAATCCTGTACGGTCTTTTTTTTTTTTTTTTTTTGAGGCAGGGTCTCACTCTGTAGTTCGGGCTGGTCCTGTACTCACTCTATAACCCAGGTTGGCCTTGAGCTATGGCCATCCTCCTGTCTCAGTCTCCCAAGTGCTGGAATTATAAGTATGTGCCACCGCACCCAGCCTATGTGGTGCTGGGGAATTGAACCCAGGCCCTTACGCTTGGTAGGCAAGCATTTGAACCACTGTGCTATTCCTCCAGCTCCTGAACCCTGCACACACAGTCCTATCTATATTCGCTTCTGGTTTTTGGGGTTTATATTTTTTGAAATACAATCCTGTCAATTCCCTTAAATGTTAGGATAACGTTTATTTTTCTTTTTGCAGTACTGGGGACCGAATGCAGGGTGGTCTTCATATCGCACCGGTCCCTGCCTGCCTGCCTTCCTCACCTTCCCTCCCTCCCTCCCTTCTTTTTCTTTATTTCTTTGGAGAAAGGGCCTTGCTAAGTTGCTCGGGCTGGGCTTGAAGTTGTGATCTTTCTGCCTCAGCCCTGTGAAGGGCTGGGATTCCAGGCCTGCACCACCAGTCTCAGCTGAACTTACTTTTTAAGTTGCTAATTCTTTTTATTTTTATATTTTACAATATATGGCTACCAAATTCCCATGATCCTGCCCAACAGCCTACGCAGTGCCCTGAGGACGTAGCAGCTCCTTTGAGGTATGCTAAGTGTTTTATGTCTTCATTGTATCGTTTATACCCCTTTTAGAAACCTGTGGTTTTCATCAATTACTATTTTTTGACATCTTTTAACAGTGAAAATATGTTTCTTATTACATTGGCCGACACCCCGGCATGCACAGGAGGGATGTGCGTGATGCGTAGAGCCCAGTTCACTGGCCTGGGCGCCTGACCTGCCGAGCCAGGGTACTGCTGACGGCGTCCCTCCACAGCGCTAACAACGTGCTCCCATGCAGGGGCCTCCCTCCAGAGCGCAGGGCCGGGGGGTGGTGGTGGCGGAGCTTCAGCACAGCATTGCTGTGACTCTGCCCTTAGATGCATCAATTCTTCAATTTGGGATTTGACTTTTTAGGGTTTTTTTGTTTGTTTGTTTGTTTGTTTTGAGACAGAATCTCACTTTGTCCTGAACTCACTGTGTAGCCAGGCTGGCATCAAACTGGGGACAATCTCCTGACTCAGCCTCCTGAGTACTGAGATTCCAGGAGTACACCACCATACACAGCTACTTTTTATGGGGTGCAGGGGGAGACTGAACCCAGGACCTTGACTCTGCTGGGCAAGTGCTCTGACCATTTATCTGAGCCACCAGCCCCGTTCCCCAATTTGTGTAGTTGAGGTTCACGTGAAAATTACTGTAACAGTAAAGATATTAGGAAACGGGAACAGGTGACCGAAATCTTTTACTCAAGACAATGATAATCAGATAAAGCGATCTTTTTCTGCAGACTTTAAGATAAGCATCATTTTTACTAATATAGACCAACCTGAAAGGGAGCTGGCGGGGGGGAGCAAAGGGCTCCTCTGGGTGGCTGTCCCAGGAGCACGGGGGACAGGAGTAGGAAGGCCATGGGAAAAGTAGAGGAACAGAACAGGGGATGTGGTGGAGATCCATCCCGCCTCTCAGCACACGTGGTCTACCAGGTCTTTTATGGATCCCTCGTTGCTCGGAGCCCTTGGACCAGCCCCACTGCACACTCGGGCAGGCAGCTGTCAGCCAGGGTAAAACACAGGTGCATCTGGCTGCTACAATTTGGTCTTGAAGGCGTGGCACAAGACCCCTGGCTTGGGCCTCACTATGACACCGAGGAGGTGGTGGGATCTTTGAGCAGTGGAGTTTTGGGGGGATTCTTAGATCACTGGGGGCATCCCCTCAAAGGGGACTGTGAGACCCCAACTCCTTCCTTTAGCTCTTTTTGCTCCCTGGTCCGTGAAGTAAGTGGTTTAGCTCAGCCATGTTTTTCCACATGATGTGCTTGCTGCCTTACAACAGGCTCACAGCCACAAGGCTGACCCGCTGTGGGCTGGAGCCACCCAAACCGTGAGCCGGAATAACTCCTTCCTCTGCACAAGTTGGTCCCCTCAGGCATTTGCCACAGTGTTGGGAAGCTAACACGCCGGCCTGGTGTCCACAGTCACACTAGCATCTCTATTTGCCGTGAAGTGGGAGGGGCTGTGTGTTGTTAAGAGCTTGTGCACCTGGCTCTACGTGGCCCAGTGAGGTCACGTGCCTGCCCCTGCTAGGGATGTTTTCTGGCCTCTTGAGAGTAAGAGAGTTTGTCACTGCGGTGTGGCTGGGTACCCAGTTGTCAAGGGGAATGAGAGGTCAGCAACTTAGCAAGTTTAGCCTCTGACCACAGGGCAGTGTGACGAGCTGCTTGAGCGCATCCGTGCACGGAGAGAGACACAGCACTGAGGGGCTACACTGTGGCGCCCATGGGCAGGCACCCCTGCCCTGCTAGGGAAGGCTGTGACTTGTATCTGGTGACTTGGCCCTCACGCCATCTTGCTGTCAAGTTCTTCTCTCTCTGATGCCCTGCTCTGGTCCTGGCCAGGCAGGAACCTCACGTTCAACACCCAAGCCCAGTCTGTATTCAGAAAGAGTCATGGCTGGGACTTGAACCCGTGTCTCTGTGAAACAAGGCCTTTTCTCCCCTCGAGAGGCTCTCAGGCTGCTGCAGCATTGCAGCTGGTGTGTTTAGCAAAGAGAATGGTAGGAAAGAAGAGAAGCTATGCTATGAGGGGCTGGGCTGCAGCCCAGTGGCAGAGCGCTTGCCTAGCATGCCGAGGTCCTGGGTTCAAATATCAGCCCCGCAAACAATATCCACAATAACAACAGAAACCATACGCTTGGTGCGTTTCCTCTGTTGATACTCCTCTTGAATCCGTGATTAGTTTATTCCACAAGATTTGATATTGAAGGGAAGGCAGGAAATATTAGTTGAGTATATAAAATAGTTTATAAAATGGATTAGTATGTAAGTTCCATTGAGAGCAACACTTGCTTCTAAAATCCTTTTTTTTTTTTCAGACAAATAACAGACTTGAGAGCTCACATTTTATTTGAAAGAAACAAGAATGTCCTTTCTTCCCTTGGTCTCTTCCCTAAGGTCTGTCCGCAAGTTGATAATGGTTTAACTGCTATTATTATTATTATTATTATTATTATTATTATTATTATTATTGTGGTTTGTGGTACTGGGGATTGAACCTAGGCCCTTCACGCTGAGCTACAGTCCTAGCCCATTTTTAAATTTTATTTATTTATTTAGATTTTGAGACAGGGTCCTACTAGTTGCTAAGTTGTCCAGTCAGGGTATGAACTTGCGATCTTCCTGCCTCGGCCTCCCAGAACACTGGGATAATTGACCTGCACCACTAGGCCCAGAACTATTGTTATTTTAACATATTTCCTCCTTTGTTCCCCACTCATTCTCCATACCTTTTCAGTCTAGATCTTTAACTTCGAAGGAAAATAAACGATTGTTCCACAGAACGGCCCCATGCCCCACATGAGAAGACCAGGGCCCAGAGGAACCGGGCCAGCCCCAAGTCCCTAGGTGGTGGGTGAAGAAAGCTCTAGAACCAAGAGCCCCAGCTTCTAAGGTGACGCCTGTCCTCTTTTGACCCTAAGGCCAGCCTGAACTGGGTTTTAGGACTTCCTTCACGGCCATCCCTTCTCTCCCTCTCATCCATCATCTGAAATCCAGACGTGCTCTGGTGAATTTCCTCTAAGGAACTCTGTGAAAGCTGGAGTATGGAGCCAGGCTCAGTGAATTCCCCACCACCCATGCAAGTTCTACCCCACAGGCCAGCAACGACCTTTCCCGTGTCGGTGCCTAGCAACTCTTGCTTTGAAAGAATCTAGCTCCATCTGACCTATGGGAATTAGAAAGCTCCCTCCCCCACCTGCCACCCCTCCGAGGGCCACGGCCTCCCCAGTCCAGTCAGGGCATGAACTCGCGATCATGGAGGACCGACCGGGCTGTCCTGCGCCTCCTGCGTGACCTTATCTAAGACTCCGGTCCAGCGCTACCTTGTTGTGCAACACACAGAGCCCAGCCCAGTTCACCGCTGCAACTTTTACTTCCTCTTTTGACAACCTCCACACTCCTTTAGCCCCCTTGGGTGACTGGACTTCTCCCTCCCACCCCAGTACCCCAGGTAAGCGCGGATCCTCTGCCCCTCAGGCTACACTGAGACTCAAATCATTGAACCCCGAAAGCTCTTATTTGATCAGCTTTGTGGAATTTATTTATCTTGTGCAGTACTAGAGATTAGATCCTGGCTACATCCTTAGTGCCACCTGCAGTGTTTTTGATATTTGAGACAAGGTCTCACTAAGTCACTTAAGTTACCCAGGGTGAGCTTGAACTTGCATTCTCTTGCCTCAGCCTCCCAGAGTGCTGGGATGACAAGCGGGCACCACCACGCCTGCCATCTAAAAAATACAACCAAGATTTCACATCTTGTTTTGATCACTAAGCTCACAAGGAACACTAGTTTTGTTTGTTGTTTCTGTGGTGCTATGATGGAACCCAGGGCCTCGTGAACAACAGGCAGGTGCTTTACCCCAACCAGCAGCCCCACCTCACTTCCTAGCTTTAAAGGAGCAAGCCCCCAAAAGACCACCCAGCAACAATCTCCAAGGGCCACTATGGTGTTAGACATTTCTCAAGATTTGAGGAGGGAAGATGCTTGTCTATTTATTTTTATATATTGTGATAGTTGAGACTGAACCCGGGCCTTTGGTATTGAGCTACCTTTCCAGCTCATCTACCTACCTTCCTTCCTTCCTTTAATCCTTCCTTCCTTCCTTCCTCTTTCTTTCTTTCCTTCTTTCTTTCTTTCTTGTAGATTTTGAGACAGGGTCTCACTAAGCTGCTAAGTCGCTCAGGCTGGGCTCAAACTTGTGATCCTAGGAGGGGAGATTTTCATTCGTCTAGCTCTGTAGGTCTGATGAGGACTGGCAAGGCGAGAAAGGACACTGTGTTACTCTGAGTATGCTGGGATGGGGTGTCACTGGCCAAAAAGCTCCCTGCTCCGAGGCGGGGTGGGAGGCAGGCGCAGAGTGGCCCCAGCCACCCGGAGGCAGCGGGCCCAGGCGCGCCCAAGCCCCGCGCTTACCTGGGTACAGCGTGCCTGGCAGACCCATGCTTTCCAAGTAGTTGTGGCAGCGCTCTTTATGTTCCTCTAAAGAGCTTCGCTGTTTATAGCTTCGGCCACAATATCCACATTTGTGAGGTTTACCAACTGCAGGAAACACAATTGAGTTCAAGACTCCAATTAAAGGCAGCCTTCTGCGGGGGAATGCATGCAATACAATTCTTACCAAGACAATTCTGCTCCCCAGGGCCGGGAGCTTGGAGGACTCTTGTGGGCGACGGCTGTGGAGAGTGGCAACGCCTGGGCATCTCTGACTCGACTAGACCTGCTCACCACCCACGGTTTGCTTCATTTGTCTACCACACTGATGACCGACTTCTCTCCTTTTTGATCACTGAAGTCTGTGGTCCCCAACCTTTCTGACAGGGCGACTGGTGGAGTTGAAGGCCCCTCTCCCCAGGACAGGAGGCGGCGTGTGCTTGTCCTGCAGTACATAGTGGGAGCAGAGCTTGGACCAGAGGGCTGCGTCCGAGGGGAGCGGGAGCAAAGCTCCGCCTCCTGCCCACCAGCTGCAGCAGCGGTAGACCCTGATAGGAGCACACCGGGCAGGCAGAGGGGCTTCACAGATGGGACCTCCTGCTCCCTTCCCATCTGTGCCGGCAACTCTCTCCTTCCAGGGCCATCGACTGGTACTGGCTTGAAGCCTGGGGACTGGGGATCTCTGCGTTAGCTGGATAAAACCAACCACTGTGATATTAGAATGTCCGGACATATGGACAGAGAAGTAAAGAAGGCTGGATGGCCTTCAGATCTGCGGCCCTGTGGCAGTCTGTATAAGCTTGTCCAAGTCTACACACCAGGGCCAGAGTGAACTCAGTTCAGGAGGGTAAACTGGCTAATTTGAGGTCTAAGAAATGCTAGTGGGCAAACATGCTAGCATGAAATGAGCTTACTGTTTCTGATTTGTACAGGCCTATATAAAACTGATGTATGTTTATATCTGTATCATACAATAAGATGTATCATATAAGAATACATCATATGAAAACACAAAACAGAACGTTACATGGAAAATACAGGATGTATTTTCATTTTTGTGGAAAATACGTAGTGCATTTTCCATGAACAGAGCTGATGGAGCCACTGTCTTCTCCCTAAAGAATTCTGGGACGGCATAGCTTTGAAAGCAGCGCTACTCATCAGGATTCACCTATGATGACTGACATGTGCTGTGTTTGTCCAACATGGCCACCGCTGCATTGTCCAACGTGACAACCACCTGGCTGTTGAATGTTTATAATATGGCTAACTGTTACAGAAGATGAAAATTTTTATTTTGTGCCTAAAACTAAAATACAATTCATGGCTAATGGCTCGTACATTGTACAGTACTGTTTATTGTGGTTTGGGTCTGAAATGTACCCCCCACCCCAAAGTTTCACGTATCTGGATGTTATGGATTACCTGTGGAACCATGTGCTCTTAGAAGATGGTCTCCAGGGGTGGATTATGGGCACGTGGTGGATTATAGGTGTGGTGGAAAACCGGTGTGTGCTAGATTATGGATTATAGGGGTGTGGTGAATTAGGGGCTTACATCTGGAAGGGGCAGAAAACTTGGAACACTGAGGTGGAGCCCAGAAGAGGCAGATCACTGGCACAGGACCTGGAAGGGAATGTGCAACTTCCTTCTTTCCTTGCAGGACTTGCCTTCCTGTTGGCAATGCCTTGGGGAGCTACTTCCACCCTGCTTCTGCCATGTGCTCCCACTGTTGCCGGCCACCCATGAATTGACTACATCACCTTACGAAACTGTGACCTAAATTAGATCTTTCCGCTCCTAATTTGTGCATGTTGGTTTTTATCACAGCAATGAAAAGGTAACTAAGACATTGTTCTACATAATAAATTTAGCCCTTTCTGAATTTTACTTTCTATGTAAGAAACTTAGCCTTTCCTGGATTTCCCTAAATGGTAATTTTGGAAAAGAAGATCATTAAGAATCCACATCATTCCTACAGTTAAAGATTTCAATGGATGCCATTTTGGGAGGTGAAACAGATAACACTTTTTTTCCCAATCACTTATGTAAGGAATATAAATTGTTATCTCAAGGGTCTTCTTTTTTGTGCTGTTTAGTTGAACATATTTTAAAATACGATATAAAAATTAAAACTATCCAAACAGAAATGTTTGGTGCTACGGTTTGGATCTCCAGTGTCCTCCAAAAGCCTCATATATTTGGAACTGTGTGTTATTGGGAGGTAGGACCTGGATGGAAGGAAAAGATGTTTGGGGTTTAACCTGGAAAGATTGTGTCAACTTGTTGGGATCGGGGTGCCCAGGGCAGAGCTTTCAAATGTGTGCTGTTGACTCGCAGGCCAGGAAGTAAGGGGGGCACCCACCCTAAGGGGGTGCCCAACTGGCAGCTGAATTAAGTAAGAGAAGGAAGAAGAAACATTGCTGCAGCCTCTTCCTGGGAAAGCTCAGGCCTAGCATTCTGCAGACTTCACTTTGCTCCTGCTTCACTGGGCTTCTGTCTGCGGTGGGGTGACCAGCTCTCCAGCCTCGGCTATGTTCCTTCACCATGGCCGACTTCCCCACAGTCGGACTGTGTGAAACCTGCTGAAGCTGTGAGCTAAATGAATCTAAATAGATCTCTCCTCTCTTAAATTGTGGATCTTGGGTATTTTGTCACAGCGATGAGTAAGTAACCAAGACATTTGGTAAGTGGTCTAACCACAGCTTATATTAGTTAAATCTCTTTCCTAGATGAACAAAAACTCTAATTTCAAAGGATTAACATGAGAACCAAAATTGGGTTTTTGGAACATTTAATGAAGAAAGAAAGGGAATAATTATGAAATGACTAAAAATTATGTATTTTATGGGATACTGTTTTAGAAATGAAGAATGCATATATCTACATACATAACCACTTCATATCCTTTCCTGGAAAATCTCTAACTTCAGTGAATTCCATGAACAAAAGTGCATACTGCATACTTGGCTTGGTATCTGAGTTTCCACTTTTTCTGAGTATATATTTCATTTTAACTCTGGAGCCTAAGTCATATATTCACTGTTGACAACTGAACTACAGTGCCCCTTTTAGTAGAAAAGGAAATTTCTAGTGACGCTTACAATTCCAAAGAAGAACCATGGAAGGGAGGGGACCTCTTCCTTATCTTCTGGTCCCTCAAGCTCCTCTTGATAGCATTGTGGACAATTTCTATAGCATTGGAAACTTCAGGCCACCACCACTTGCTAGTGAAATCTTTGAGGCTGATTCTGGTTTTAGTGGAACGGGGCATGGCTTCTCCACAAGGGTATGGGGTATGGCTACACTGGTTCCACAAAGACAAAAGTTTTCCTTTCACCCTTGTGAAATTGTTTGAAAGAACCTAAGTCACTGTTGTTTTTTCCTCCCAAGAGCTGTGTTTGTCAATAGTCTTTTCCTACAGTAGAAGTACACGCAGTCTTGGATGGATTTTTCCAGTGACTCACTGGTGCAGACATTACAGAAATGAACTTGGATATCTACCACCTGCAATCAATAATTACTTGAGCCACACCCAGAGCTGGACACCATCATATTTAGGGCGACCCGAGACACTGCACTGGAGGTTCCTAATTTCACAGGCAAGAAAAGAGCAGCATACCTCAGGATGTAAGGACTGAAATGCAAGCGAGATCTTTGTGGGGAATCAGAGTAATCTGAGGTGGTGGTTACAAGGAGGGGGGAGGCCTGAGAATGAGCCTTTGCACTTTCCACTGACTTGGGAGGAAGCACTTCTTGCCAATCTTGATGCAATATGGCAGCCAACTCTGTTCATGTCTACATGACTCCTAATGAATGGTAGAACTTGCTGCTAGCTTACTTGCTAGCCCAGCACACAGACTGTGATTCGACACAGCTGACATCCACATGGGCATTGTCTGTTGTCTTATTCCTGGCGCCATCTTCCCCTCCACATGGGTCTACACAGGATCTTCCTTAACACACGTGAACACTCAAAAAAATGTTCACTGTCATGGGGACCTGCTGGCACAGGCCTGTCAACCCAGCATTCTGGGGGGTTGACACAGGAGGACTACAAGTCCAATCCCAGCCTAGGGAACTTAGCAAGATCTTGTCTCAAAATAAAAACTAAAAATGGGCTGGGGATGTAAGCTCTGGTCAAAGGTCTTGGGCTGGAATCTGTACTGAAATAAATAAATACTCACTAGGGTAAGTTGAGATATGGGTGTGGGCACATCTCAAGCCCTCCTCTCCCTGCAAGTCTCTCCTGGTTGGCTCACCTGGATCACCCTCCTCCCCTTCCATGCCCACCAATTGTTTGGATCTTCTGCTGTGCCATGTATAAGATGCTGGCTTTTCACCTGTGGTCCCCTTTAAGAAGGAAGATGTGGGACAAAGATATAAACACAGGGACGTCTTGAAAACCTGCACAACAGCATGCACTCACCATGTCTGGAAAGAGTGCCGTCAATCTTCCCCTAAGAACACACATCCTGTCCCTCACTTCCTCCCTACCTAGGACAGCAGGAAGGAGCTGACCTACAGCATCTCACTACCTCCACCAACCATTGCTCAGAGCAGATGCTGCTTAAAGAAGTTAGGGTTGTGCAGTGCACAACACCAAACACCCCGACTGCTTTGTGTGGAAGTAAGAAGCCTGTGTGCATCATGTTGTGTAGACTAAAGGCAATACGACACAATTAATTAGCCAAGAACTCTTCCTCAGACTTGCAGAACTGTGTGTGGGGCTTGGGGAAAGTGAACTACCTGGATTTCTCAGAAGGCAGAAGATCTAACCAAATTAAAAGACTGATAGTGCCACTCAGGTAGGGAGGGTCTGGACATTATGCTAATGATGATGATTCACCTGGGTTCTGGAATTTGGGGGGATGTACTTAGAGGAGAGTGCTGTTTTCTAAAATCTGGTGACGCTCCCAAACAGGTCTGTTCACTGAGCCTGTACCGGTCTCTGGTATGATTATTTCTCTCAGGTCTGGGCGGACAGATGTTCCCTCTGATCCACCACTCTCTGTCACTTCCCCAAGCAAAACTATCCCTACAAAACTAGTGAAACTACTTCTTGTATCAGGCCCATTGGTGCAAGCCCCACTCTGGGAGGCTGAGGCAGGAGAATCTCAAGTTTGAAGCAAGCCTGGGCAATTTAGCAAAACCTTGTCTCAATTAACAAATATGTAAACAAACAAATAAATAAAGAGCTGGGGACGTAGCTCAGGATGAAAGTCTTGACCTCCACCCTTACACCATAAAAAGAAAAAAACAATACTCCGAGCAGGACAGTAGTCAATGTGGCTTATCAGCCAACAAGAAACACTGTGGACATGCTCAGGGCATAAGCCTCAGGGAAAACATGGAGGGCAGAAATCTCTGGAGAACTCCACTCATCTGACAGGGGGCAGGGGGTGAGGGGGGTCGAGGAAGGTGCTTCTAAAACACCAAAGACAGGGGTTGCATGCGCAAGCCAGCAGGTGCACACTTCCTGAGAATTACTTTCCGTACAATCAAGTGCAGAACCGGAAGTGGAGAACCCAAGGCCGAAGTCATGGCGGCCAAAACCAAGGAGGCCTGAGAGCCGGCCAGGCAGGAAAGATAGCTTCCGCCCTGAGCATCTGAGCTGCTACTGCGCTAGGCGTCCTTGGCCGTGCAGGGGACCTACCGGAGTGCGTCCGTAGATGGCCGGTGAGCGCGTCCCTCCGCCGGCAGGCGTAGTTGCAGAGGTGGCACTTGAAGGGCTTCTCCCCGGAGTGCAGCTTGATGTGTCGCAGCAGGTTGCCTTTCTGGGTGAAGGAGGCCCCGCACTGATTGCACTGGAAGGGCCTCTCTCCTGGGATGGACGGAGGATAGAGGAGTGGTAAAGACACAACTCCGCACAAGGGGACGAAGGGATGATGGCGGAGAGAAAGTTGCTTCCCACGGGGGCCTCGGTGACTTCCACCGGCTGCAGGTTTGATAGAACACGAGGCTTTCAGACGCAACCTGCCAACTCCTTAACGCTTCAGTGGCTGGGTCAATTTGATCTGAAAATCTAATTTTTTTCCCCTAAATCAGAATGGCACATCACAATGCAAATTCAAACTCATTTAAATAAAGTGACTGCAACATTTTGTGATGAAGAGCCACTCTTCCTGATCAGCAGTTTTGGAATAAACCAATATCCAATTTTGCGTGTTGTGGCATTTGGTGGGGTTTTTTTAATGTGGCTTTTTTCAAAGGGTCTTTAAAATATGCCACTGAAGCAGCAAAATAAAAAGGAAACTCATTAAAAATGCATTTCAGGATCACAAGTTCATTTCAGCGTTACATTCTTATATTTAAATGAAAGGCACTTCATTATAACAGTTATAATAACTTCTTTTCATTTACATTTTCCCTGTATTTTCCCTTTCAGTTTCTTCTCCATTACCTGTCTGTCCCTAAGCAGGCAAATCAGGAGAGAGACAGACAGAGAAAGTGCGAGGGGGAGAGAGAAGAGACACCGAGAGATGGAGGAATATTAAGTGAAAGGAGAAGTTAGCAAACAGCGAAGCCGAGGTCCCGCCTTCCAAAGAAAAGTCCCCAGGCTCCCTGTGGCACAGGGCATCAAGGTCAGAGGTGCATTGAATTGTGTGTGTGCGCGTGTGTGCACGCGTGCGTGTTCGCGTGCTACTAGGGATCCAGCGGGACCTTCACACTGAACTCCTCCTCAGGCCCCCTCTTTTGATTTTTTTAGGGTCTCACTAAGTTGCTAAGTTGCTCCGGCTGGGCTCCAGTTTGCGATCCTCATGCCTCAGCCTCCCAGAGTGCTAAGGATAACAGGTCTGTACCACTGAGCCCAGCTGTGATTTTTGCCTTTTTCTTCCTTTACAGCTTCTAAACCTTTAAGCTCTCGTCTATATGCCGGAGTGGGGAACAAGGGCCATTTGAATATTTATGACATTTTTTGCAGGCCATATAAAATTATCTACTTAAAGATTAGCCTGGTCTACTTGGTGATATTGCAAGTGTAGTCTTGCAGTTGCTGAGGCTGTGCTGGGTCAGATGCCTTTTGGGGTGGTGGCCACATGCCTGGTCTACAGCCATGGAACACGATGTCCTATGTAAAGTGTCATTGTCACGAGAGGTGCTACTTCTTGCTCCCAGCCCTTTCCTTTGGTGTGGCACCTGGGCCTGTGACTAAGCCGAGCTTGGGGCGTCCTGAGCGTGTGGTCACGGTGTGTTTGCACTCTGGCCCTGAGGAAAGGACACATCAGGGTTTAGGACACAGAAACACGCTGTTGTCCAGCGAGGCAGTTATGGGCATCAGAACCTAACTTGGAAAACGTCCCACTCCCACTTACAGAAGCGATATATTTGCTGTGTTTAAGTAAATATGAAAGCTCTGTTGAGAAGATGGGCTGGGAGTGTAGTTCAGTGGTCAGTACTTTTCTAGCAGGTGCAAGGCCCTGGGCTTGATTCCCTGGGACCCCACAAAGATTAGCCGGGTGGGGTGATGTGCACCTGTAATCCCAGCACTCGGGAGGCTGAGGCAGGAGGAAAGCCATGAGTTCAAGTCCAGCCTGGGCTACAGAGCAGTACCCTGTCTCAAAAAGAAAACCAAGTTAAGAAAAGCACCCGGCGTGGTCATGATTCCTGGTGTGGTGACCCACGGGTAGAGAAGGTCCCGGGAGCTTTTGCTCTTAGGAATGAAAAGTGCGTGCGGACGTTAACTTGAGCGTCTTCCAGCCTGATTGGCTGGCCTGGATGGAGAAGATAAGGTCACCCAGCACAGGCAGCGAGTGACGCTGCATCAGGAGCCGTTACAAGCTCCACTGATCCCACCTCAAAGTGTGTACCGACACTGGATTTCCTCACTGTCGCCTCTTCTTTCTTTTTCTTTTTGTGTGTTTGGTCCTGGAATGGTGCTCGGGGCCTTCGCATCGAACGTTGCATTGGGCCCGTGACCATTTTTATTTTTAATTTTAGGATAGGGTCTTGCTAAGTTTGCTCAGGCTGGGCTTGCCCCTTGTGACCCTCCTGCCTCAGCCCCCCCCCCCCCCATATTGGGTGACAGGCCTGTGCCAGCAGGGCCAGCTGATCTTGCTATTTATTTACTTGCCTATTTATTTTTGACATAAGGTCTTGCTCCGTAGTCCAGGCTGGTCCTGAACTCACTAGGTAGCCCAGGCTGGCCTCAAAAGTCATGGCAGTCTTCCTGCCTCAGCTTTCTGAGTACTGGGATTACAGGTGCGCATCCTCACGCCCAGCTAATTTTTATGTGGTGCTAGGGAATTGAACACAGGGCCTTGTGCGTGCTAGGCAAGCTCTCTAACCACTGAGCTATGCCCGGTCCCTGATCTGATCTTGCTTTTTCCTGAAGACATGTGTATGTGTTCAGGGAAGGTCTCCCCTCTCACTTCCTGCCTCCTTCTTCCCCCACTCAGCTGGTTCTCACACACTCTGAGTTGCCACTGCTGTCATACCTGGTCCCCACCAGGTGTCCCATGGGTAAGGGAAGCCACCACCAAAGAAACATTTGGAGAATGACACCTGGTACTTTACCTACCATAGTGGGGGCATGGAGGGAAGCAGGGCAGTCCCCAAGAGCTGGCCTCTGTGGTCCCCACGTCCTCTCAGGGGTATGACGGGGCTCCCAAGCCCCACTGACTTGCTTGTGGGTAGGGGAAGGGGTACAGCCACTGTGCATAGCCTCTGCTGGCCCAGGGGAATCCCAGTGATGAAAGTCCTTCCTGTCTGTCCTCAACACCAGTCCCACTGTGATAGCTCACTCTGGGGTCACTGCCAGGATGTCCCCTGGGAACCTGTTAAAACTGCCCCTTCTACAACTTCTTCTCAGGGCCCATGTCACAGCCTGCTTATGATGTGAGCTCAGCTGCTCTGTGCGACACGATCACATATGGTCATATACAAACTCAATAAACTGGGCCTGGCGGCACGGCCCTGCCTTCTTAGTACTCCGGGCCGAGGCATGAGGGTCACAAGGCCAAGCCTAGCCTGGGCAACTTAGTGACTCAGCAAGATTCTGACTTAAAATTAAAAAAAAAAATAGAATAAAAATATGCTGGGAATGTAGCTCTGTGCAAAGGCCCTGGACTGAATCTTCAGTACGGCACATGGGAATGCACGCACGCACACACACACACACACACACACACACACACACACACACACAATAGCAAGACCCAAGGCCATGCACCCCACTTTGAACACACACGCTGCACCATTCTGGCTGCCCTGTGAAGCAGCTCTGGATGTCCCCTTCCTGAGGTTGCTAGTGGCCCTGTCCTGGCTGCCTCCATGTTCTCACTCCATTCAAAGCACTAATCTCTCATGGTCATTTTGACCTTGGGGAAGAGCTACAAGTTGCATGGTGTCAGATCTGGTGACTAAGGTGGATGAGGACACACAGCCATGTTTTTATTTGACAGAAATTGCCTAGCCAGGCCTGTTGATGCAGGCCCATAATCCCATGGGAGGGACTTGGGAACCTGAGACAGGGGCTTCCAGTTGGAGCCCATCTTGGACAGTTCAGCATCCAAGCAGTAGCTTGTCTCAAATAAACCATGAAAAGGGGCTAGGGATATAGCTCAGTGCAAAGGTCGTGGGTTCAGTCCTGGTATCACACACAAAAAAGAAATTGCTATAAACATTTGATCAGTGAGTGTTGATCATAACATATGGTGAATGTTTAAATTTTTTAAAAAAGTATTACATTCCAAGACACATCGCCACGAATCACCCTCCCAGTTCCCATCTCCTGGATGCGCTTGTCCCGTCCCTCTTGGCCGTGTGCCTCTGACTGTACTAAGTGCCTGCTTAATGCACCAGTTCCTGGCCTACTGGATCACCTCTGTGTATCGTGTGGCGGCTCTAAGCGTGGCAAATGCAGGACGTGGGCATCTCCGAGGCAACCGGCCTGGAGCCCAGAGGGGCACCTTCCTAGCACATCAGGTGATTTGTAACAAGTGTGGGAAAAGTGGGTCTTTCTGTATCTAGCAGAAGTGTCTGCTTTTATTAATTAAAAAAAAATTTTTTTTGCAAGCCTGGGAATCAAGCCCAGGACTTTCACCTGGAGCCATGCTCCAGCCCATTTTTATTTTTTATTTTTGAGACAGGGCCTCACCAAGTTACCAGATCACCCAGGCTGAGCTTGAACTTGCAGTCCTCCTGCCTCAGCCTTCCAGTTGTGGGACTGATAGACCTGCCCCACCAGGTTTCGCTTTGTTGCTGTTGTTAAACAAAGAGCTAGGCAGGAACGACTGAACCGTGGGTATGTCGCTGTCTTGGTGTTATTTGTTCCAGAAAGGGTGTCTGAGGGGGCAGGTGGCCCATGAGTGCTACGTGGGGGCCGGGGCAGCCGGTGAACCTGGCGGAGCTGCAGCCGGCAGGTGGCTCTCTCCGTGTCATTTCACCTTTTGTCCAGGATGCCACTCATCACAGTTGGGCGACTGAGTATGCCAGAGTTTGATTCACTTAATCAAATACTTATTTAAGAGAATGTTCACTGTATGGTCGTGCTTCATGTGAATTAGCAGGCAGGTTAATTCATTTTGTGAGGCTTATCCTTTGTCAAGAATGTAGTCTGCAGTCCTAAGAGAGTACTGCTAGGTGTCTGTGTCATGCTAGCGCTCTCTCTCTCTCTCTCTCTCTCTTTCTCTCTCTCTCTCCTCTCTCTCTCTTTCATTTTTGTCCCCCTGGTACCAGGGATTGAACCTAGGGCCTTCACACTGAGCTATATCCTCAGCCCTTTGGTTTTTAATTTGGTTTCAGCCCTTTAATTTTGATTTTGAGACAGGGTGTCACTGAGTTTCTGCACTGTCCAGGTCAGGCTCCAACTTGCAGTCTTCCTGCCTCAGCCTCCTAGAGTGCTGGAACAACAGGCCTGCACCACCAACCCCAGCAGGCAGCTACTTTCCCGTTAGCTTCCTGTCACTACAAGGCACAGCAGAAGACTTTCCGGCCTCCTTTTCCTGGTCAAGGTGGCATACGTCCATTTCACTGGGTGATCTGAAGATTATATGGCCCATTTGGAAAAACAAAGCTTATGTTATTTTAGAAGCTGAATTCGTATTCGTTTACTTGTTTGTTTTTGTTACTGGAGGCTGAGCCCAGGTCTTTCTCACTGAGCTACATCCCTGCCCTTTTCTATAGTCCATTTTCAGACAGGGTCTTGCTAAGTTGCTACGTTTCCCCGGCTGGGTTCAAACTTGGGATCCTCCTGCCTCAGCTTATAAGATAAACATGTACTGGAAATGAATGTGTGTTGAAATATCAGCTACCTTAAGGTGTCCTGTGTGTATCACAAATGGAATATGTCACTTTGGAAACTGTCAGGTTCGTATATAAAATGACAGTCCTGTAAATAACCTCCGATTCCTGACAGCTCAGTCTGAATTCATTTCCCAAAATCCTGCTTAATTTTTGGGTAGACGTGTTTGTGTTTGGCCCCATTGTAAGAAGCACACGAAGCTGCAATGTTCAAGTCATTTCCCACACCTTCCTGAGATACCTTACCAAACCTGGTACACAGCTGGGCCTGGTCATTCCAGAACTCTAGGAGACCAAGGCGGGAAGACCACAAGTTCTATCCCAGGCCAGCCAATGCAGTGACTTAGGAACCGTGCACCTCAATATCAAAAATTAAAAATGGGCTTAAGATGTAGATCATTGCAAAGACCCTCGACTTGCTCAGCAGTGGGCTGGGACATAGCTCAGTGGAAGGCCTGGGTTTTGATCTCCCGTACCACACACAAAAAAGGTAGATCAAGGGGCGTGTGGCATCACTCTCGTACTTCCAAGAGTCTTTGATGTCATCAGTGGTGGTGGAACTCTTGCCTGGCTCTTCGGATAGCAGGACTCGCTGTGGCAGACACACAGAGCTGCACTAAGTGGCCCCTGGAGGCTGGGCTGGGCTGCTGCCCCCATAAGGACTTACGATGGGCTTGGACACGGCTTAGACAGCCCACCGCCCACGTTATTCCTGCCTGGACACAAAATATTCCCTCAGGCTCTGAAATCCTCCAAGAAATTCCAGCATAGCACACTTGGTTTGCATGTGTTTGTGTGTGTATGTGCGTATGTGTTTTGTGATACTGGATATTGAGCCCAGGGCCTTCACAGTGAGCTACACCTGCAATCTATTTTTAAGTTTATATATTTTTTAATCTTTTAAATTTTCAGACAGGGTCTTGCTAAGTCACTGAGTTTGCCAGGTTGGGCTAGAATGTGAGATCCTCCTGCCTCAGGAGTGCTGGGGTGACAAGCCCAGCAGAGAAGGCCTGCTATGTACCCAGGCCCTCCTGGGCCACAGCGCTCACACCTGCTCAGACTGTCCCTGGGATCTTTGGGCCCTTATGCAGAGGGGTGGGTGCGTCTGGGTGCTGGGGGCAGACCTCGGGGCAGCCTTACCGGTGTGGCTTCTCTTGTGGACCATGAGCACATTGGGGCCGATGCAAATGATCCCACAGACATCGCACTTTAGTTTTCCGTTAGGAAGTCGGATGCCTCCAACGCCCGCCAGGGCTGCGCCGCCCGGGTCCCTGTGGGAGCCACTCGCAGCCTCGCCCGCGGCATCAAGCACGCGTAAGTCCTCCGCACACGCGTCCCCATTCATGTCACAGGCACGCCCCTTGTCTTCATCACTCTGAGCCTCTACTTTGACATTACAGGCTGGAAGACACAACACAAGAGAGCACTCAGCATCACTGCAGGAAAACAGCCAAGCGAGAGAATGGGAGTGCAGGACACACCTGCAGGAGGCAGAGTCACAGAGGCCCTAGCGCCACCCGGGGCCGCGGGGACCCCTGGGGCATGATGCAGGCCCTGCTGTCCCCTCCGAAGCTCTCAAACCGTGTGCCAAGGTCTCGCCATTTTCATCGGAAAATGGACACTGAGGCTCCAACCCAGGGCCTTCACACTGAGCTCCACCGCCAGCCCAGTTTAATTTTGTGACGGGGGCTCTATAAGCCGCCATGCCGCCCAGGCTGGGCTCCTCCTGCCTCGGCCTCCCGGAGCACTGGGATGACAGGCCCGCACCCCAAGGCTCTGCTGATTTTCGGTTGCTTGATCTGACACTCTTCCCCTTCCGTCTGTCTGCAGTGGCATCCACAGGCCCACGCCCTCTGGCACGGGTGCCCGGTGCTGCGGCTGCCCCTGGACAGAAGGCAGGGGTAGAGATTTTCAAAGAGAAAGACGATCTGTGGGGGCTGGGCAGAGGACTGCTGGGTTCCCGGACCGTCACTGCTGGTCCTCTACTCTACCCCAGGCAGTGAGCTCCGTGGCATATTTTCTTTCCTGAGTCATTCTTTCTGCTTTCTTCGAGATGAAGAAGGCCAGATGGCACAGTGAAGGGGACTCTAGTGTGCCGTGTGGGCCCAGGAGGTGCCCCGCTGTGCTGACAGAAGAGGGGAAGGGACCTTTGGCGGGTGGGTGATTGACGAGACAGAAGATGACGCACATGCAGGTTGAGTTTTTGTTTTTTAGCGGTCCTGGGCTCGAACCCGTGGCCTTCACACTGAGCCCATCCCCAGCCCTTGGCCAGATTTTGAGATGGGGGTCTAGTTACGGTGTGTCTCATTCCTCTCTCTGCCAAGAGTGATTAAGACAGTGATCTAAGTCAGTCCCTATCTCTGAGGAATTAGCTTCGGGTATTCTGTCAGGGCGCTGGGAACCTGGTGGACACAAAGGCTCTGTGAGAAGAGGAGGGACCTGGGTAGAATGCGCCCCCGGGTCGCCCACTGTGTGACTCCCTGGCTATTGCTGGGCGCTGCCCCTGTGTACTTCCCAGACTGAGCTAAGTCCACGTCTACTCTGCAGAGACACCCCATGTGTCCCAACCGTTGGTTCACAAGCAGACAAGGGACGTCGTCAGAGCCGCTCTGGAGGCACGGTAACCGCACACAACTGATTTCTGCAACCTGGCAGTAGCTTCCGTTACCACTGCACAGTTCCGCCAGCCTGGCTGGGGTCAGGGCTCCCGTGGAGGGAGTTGCAGGGGCCACAAGGAGTTCTTCCAGGGCTCGGGCCCAGGGCTGCACAGCTGGCCGGAGAGCACCGTGCAGAGCGCCCAGGGCCAGGATGATGCCTTTGGCAAGTTCCCCAAGTGGCCCGATTTTGCTGAGAGGCCGGTAGCCAGGAGAGCCACCCTGGCTCTGCTCAGAGCACACACGCACGCGTGGCGCCTGGGCACCTGGACCTCTGCTCATCTGTTGTCCATTGCTGTAAGCTATGTCCCAGCCTGCTTTTAGTTCTGACTCTGAGACAGGATGTCAGTAAGTTGCCTAGGCTGTCTCCAACTTCCATCCCCTCTCCTCAGCCTCCTGGGTGTTTGTATGACTCTTGTGGGGTGCTCTGTGGCGTATGTCACTGATGATCGAGTGGGGCAGGAAGGCAGGGAGCATTGCTGTGATCTTGGGAGGCCGCCTGCACAGAGGAAGGGTTCTGAGGCCCAGGGAGGCCAAGGATGGGCAGGGTGTGGCCTCCAGTGCCTCAGAGGGCCTCGGAGCCCGAGGACTGAGGGCCTCTCTCATGTGACTCGAGCTGTTAGTGTCCGACACCGTGGGCTACTGACAGCTGAGACAGAGCAAAGAGAGAGTCTATCACAGAGGGTCCTGAGACCCCTGTTCATGCCCAGACCCAGTGTCCACCCAGCAGACACACGCACAAGGCAGGCGAGAACGGATGATGGGCTGGAAGACAGGCAGGCAGGGTGGATGGTGGATGGACAGGTAGGTGTGCAGGTAGGTAGATGAGAGGTAGGCAGACAGACAGACAGGCAGGTGGCAGGTGATGGACAGACACACGGTGGCCAGTCTGCCGTGCAGGTCCCTCACTTCTGGCACAGGAAAGGGTAAAGTTCCAAGAAGCAACCTGAGGGTGCTGTGATGCTTGCTCTCGGTTGGTAAGGACAGGTCTGTGCCCTGGGCCCCTGAACCAGAGACCTTGGACACGTGACCAGGCCTCCACACCTGCCAGCACTGTGCCCCTCTTGACACAGGTTGAAGAGCAGTCGCTGGGTTGGGGGCAGAAGCCAGGCTGCACTCGGCCTCGGAGGTCAGGGAACCGAGAGAGGGAATAGGGGCAGGCCCAGGCTATGTGTGAGGTCCTTTAACTAGAAGGAAAGGGTTCTGTGTCACAGGGAACAGGTACATACCAAGTGCTGGCTATGGAGCAGAGATTCAGGGAATTCTGAGCTACTCTCTCTCTGGCCCTCCGGCCCATCCCCCTGGTGGTGCAGACCAGTCACCCCAGCACTCTGGGAGGCTGAGGCAGGAGAATCGCAAGACCTAGTCCAGCCTGCTCAGTGTAGTAACTTAGTGAGACCTTCTCTCAAAAATCAAAATAAAAAAATAATAGGCTGAGGATGGAGTGCGGTGGGAAGGCTCTGGGCTCGATCCCCAGGACTGCAGAAAACAAATCATTCTGCTGGCTGAGGAATGTGGGTTTCTCCTCTCTAGGAACTACTTAGTTGTGCTGACACTTCGCTGCTACATCACACTCTCCCGGATACAGGCAGCGTACTCATAAATATTTCCGTACTCTATCCCTGCCCACTGCTTAGTGCTGAGGGAGCTGTGCAAGCTGCTGAGCTGAGCTGATTAAGCACAGAACAGGAAGTTGAGGTGTGGTCATTTCTCTGATTGGGCTCAGCCTGTTTGGAGCTCTTCTGCTGAAGGGCACGCTCAGTAGGAGCCCGGTTTTATTGTTAAACAAAGATGGCTGACTCAAGGAGCGGGTGTTTCCAAGGCCTTCATCCAGTCTCCATTCCTTCCCTGTTGTTGTTTAAAATCAGGAGAAATTAAAATCTTCCAGTTATGTGTTTTAGAGACCTTGGATGTGATCAGTAACCAGATCTTTCTAAGAGAGTCGCCTGCTTGGAGTGGGACGTGGCCTTGAGCAGGCAATCCAGAGAGCCACGCCTGGCAGCACAGGCCGGCACCCCAGCACTTGAGCACAAGTGCCAGCCCAGCCCTGCCAACTCGGCCACTCAGTGAGAGCCTGTCTCAAAATTGAAAAATAAATGCGGGCAGGGGATGAAGCTTAATGTCCTGGGCTTGATCCCCAGAACTGCATGTTCACGGGCATGCGCATGCACACACACAGGAATCTGAAGAATTCAGGGAACTTGAAGGCCAAAAGAAGCCAAGAGGCCTGACCCGCTGCCAAGCCCAGGACGCATTCATGAATAAGTGAAGGTCTGGATGCGGAGAGCTAAGGTGTGCTGGCAGCCCCATCGTGCAGATGGGTTATGTTTCTTCTTCTTTTTTAGAACCTATCTTCATGTTTACTGGAAAAGCATTTTTTCGTTTGTTTGTTTTTTTAGTACTCAGAACACTTTTTATTTTTCCCATTGAAAAGAAATTCTTCACTCCTTTCTTCAGGCCATGGAAACCTACCATGTTCCATGTTTTAAATGAAAAAGGGAGGACAGAAATACTCTTATGACACCAGTGACCAGCAGGTAAAAGTTAAATATAGTACAAATATTTAAGATATTACCTAAAGCAATTCAATAAAAATTCGAGATGATCACACACACACATGGATGTGTTTTGTGTTGCCTCTAGAATGATTTACAAAGCCCTTAAGCATTTTAGAGGTCAACAGAGCCACTTATGATAACGTAATATCCTCATGGTGCAGGGTTCCTAGCCCATCAAGGCACATTCTGAGAAATAATCTTGTTTGATGCTTTGAAGCCCTGAAGTGGCAGGCAGCCCAAAGAGAGATGAGAGGAAAAGAATAAAAAAGAAAAAGTAGCATATATATATATATATATATATATATATATATATATATATATATATATATATATATATATATATATATATATATATATATATATATATATATATATATATATATATATATATATATATATATATATATATATACCTGTTGCCTGAGGGACCCCAGGACTCAGACTGAGGAAACATGGAGGAGACTCTAGAGGTTAGTTAATGTTACAGAAGGAAGAAAAGGGACATCCCTAATGGGGAGGGCAGTTCTCCAGTATGACCACAGGGTGGCAGTATTGGCCCAGTACAGTTTGGTTGCTGTTGGGTGGGGAACTCAAGATCCAGGTCTCAGCTGCTGGGTGGGTGCTTAGAATTTGGGGATACTGTGAGAAGGAGGGAGGGATGAAAGGAGGAGGAGAGAGCTAGAGAGAGAGGGGGGCCTTGAATACATGTGAATAAATTATAAATAGGGAATTATAACGAGCATAACATATCATGCCTCTTTTATTATTTATTTATTTATTTAGTGTGTAGTACCAGGGGTTGAACCCAGGGCTTTTACACTGAGCTACATTCCCAACCCATTTTTGTTTTTGAGACAGGGCTTGCTGAATTGTTAGGTTGCTCAGGCTGGGCTTGAATCTGCAATCCTCCCTACCTCGGCCTCCCAGCATACTGGGGTGACACGTCCATGCCACCAGCTTAGCTGTGTCTCATGTAAAAGTGACTTTTGCATTCTGAAGAGTTCATCAAGAGAAAGAAAGAAAAAATCTACCTCCTGGTCTGGTAGTCATGGGCCTGTTATCTTCTCAGCCTTCTGGGGGCTAGGCAGGAGGGTCACACGTTCAAGCTCAGCCTGGGAAAGCTTACGACTTGGCAAAATATGTTTCAAAATAAAAGTGTCTCAAAGTAATAAAAAGGGCTGGGGATGTAGCTCAATGTGAAGGCTTTGGGCTCGATCCTTATATTGTGGTTTGGATATGGAATGACCCCCTAAGTCTCATGCATTTGGAACCATGTGCTGATAGGAGATGGGAGCCTGGTCTGGAGTGGTGGTTTGTGGGTGTGCGGTGGAGGACAGGCATGTGGATGGGATTACTGGCTTCCACCTGGAAGGGGTGGGATGCTGAGGTTGGACCCAGAAAGGGCAGGTCCCTGGGATGGGACCTGGAAGGATGTAGGGTGCTTCCTGCCTTCCTTTGGGACATGACTTGGCTTCCTGTTTGCTGTGCCGTGAGGAGCTGCCTCCACCTCCGCCTCTGCCGTGTGCTGCCACTGTTGCCAGCCATCCCTGAGTGGCCTGCGACCTTCTGAAAGTGTGAGCTAGGATCAACCTTTCCTCCCCTAAACTGTGATGTTGGGTATTGAGTCACAGCAACAAAAAAACAAGACACTGCGGTACTGCAAGACAGAAAAAGGAAGGAAAGGAGAAAGAAAATCCGCTCCAACGGGGCCCTTGCTTGGCCTAACCCTTCTCAGATTTAGTGAGAGAACATTGCAGAAGGTGCTGTGTGACTCTCCACCGTGTCTGGCCCTGGAAAGACGTCAGCACCGTGACTGTTAGCTGCGAGGGTGAGGATTTCTCTGTCTGCATGCCTTGACATTGCAGATGTTCACGGATGGGCCGACAGATCATGTGCTCACACTCGCACCTACGCACGTCCGGCGTTGAGCTCTCACGAGAGGAAGCTGAGCAGGAGATACCGGGGACAAATTTCTTCAGCTTTTGGACACTGTGCATCTGGCCTGTGAGCAGAAGTACACTTAGATGGATAGTGCCAACTCCTCTGGACAGCGAACAGGTTTTGGGAAGCAGGGTGTCAGAAACTTGTCTTTGACTGTCACCAGCACCTCTTGCATTTGAGGCTGTAATTTCTGTTGCCATAGTAACACATGCCCAGTGTGTGAGAGGCCCGAGGTGTGGATCCAAGGCCAAACAAATGCAGACCCCAAACCAAAGGACAAAATACTAACTTGAAATTTTCCTGCCTCAGCTTCCCAGAGTGCTGGTATTACAGGCCTGTGTCATCAGGCCCAGGTGTAGATTTCTTTCTCTTTTTTTGAGTTGTGTGTGTGTGCGTGTGTGTGTGTGTGTGTGTGTGTGTGTGTGTGTGTGTGTGTGTGAAGTATTTAGGATAGTTCACAGTATCACCTGATGACACCTAGACAGTTTATCAAAACAGGCTGTAAAACTGAGGCCCTAAAGGGGTTATCAACTTGTAATATTTTAATATTCAGTTTTAGGGTATTTTTTACTTATCGTTATTATTATTATTGTCTATGGTAGTGAGGATTGAACACAGGACATTCACACTGAGCTACATTCTTGCCCCCCCCCTTTTTTTCAGTGACACAGTCTCATTAAGGTACTAAGTTGCCCAGGCTGGGCTCAAAATTGCTCTCCTCCTGCCTCAGCCTCCCAGAGTCCTAGGATTACAATCCTATGCCACCAGGACCAGCTTCTGGACTTTTTTTTAAAGAAAAAAAATTCTGTATTCTTTAAAATACTCCTTTCAAGGTGTGACCTTAATATATTTTTTATTTATTAGTTCTTAATATCTAAAAAACATGAAATAAACATCTATGCTTGGTTTGACAGCTCTGATCAGAGAAGGCTCTGCCTACTCTTGTGGTAATAGGTGGAAGGGACACCTGCCCAGGGCGTGAGGCACCCCCTATACACTCCCTGTAGCCCAGGGATTCCTCTTTTCTTAGCTCTGAAATGTATATTCTGGAGCAAGAGCAGAAGCAGGTCATGCTTTCTCCTGTACCCCAAAATTACAAAAATTTATTCTTAACACATGTTTTTAAATTTTTTTTGGATGGTGGCAGA
This sequence comes from Ctenodactylus gundi, assembly GCA_004027205.1. NCBI lineage: Eukaryota > Metazoa > Chordata > Mammalia > Rodentia > Ctenodactylidae > Ctenodactylus > Ctenodactylus gundi. Next base: position 114,904 of record PVKB01001117.1, read on the forward strand.
AGATGTGGCCTCTTGTGATGGGAGCCAGTTTTTACAAAAAGACAGTGATAACATGAGTCACAGAATCATCCAACAGGCCAGAAGAGTGACAGTCCCAGGAGTACTGTCCCTACGCTTGTCCTCGCCGCCTCCTCCCCGCTGCATGCCCTCGGGTGCCCCTTAACCATCCCCAGTCACGTGTGTCCAACCTGCGACCTGTCGTGTTTTTACCCTTTTTTTTTTGAATTAAGAGGAACTGTCGTGGGCCACAAGTAAACGACATGGCATAGTTAGTGTTATGCACCTCAGAATTAAAGCTTTCTTTTTAAACCTTCTCATTATCACACTACACAAACATTTCAAGGGCAGAGAAACAAAACGGCGGGCCACAGGTCAGACACCCCTGCGTGCCGCGTCTTAACTGCTGTACTTGGTTGCACGCGTGGCATCCCTGATGGCGGATGGGACACAGACAGGCTGGCCAGCCTTTAACTGGACTCTCTTGCACTACCAGTGTAAAGGCCGCGCCGCCTGGGAACATGAGACGCATGGTGCGCACAGATGGCAGATGAGCGTGGCGCGAGCGTGAGCCAGAGTTAAGCATAGCAGGTACTTACGAAAGAAAGCTGTGGGAAAGAGTGCATGGAAGTCCCTGAGGCCGGCGGCCCCGGTGGCCTCTGCAACAGAGAAGCACAGGCAGAGCTGGGCTGAGACAGGGTTAGGGACACAGCGAGTAGACACAGCAAGGTTTCAAGAGGCGGCATCATGCTCCCACAGGTGCTACTGCTTAGATCCCTGGTGAGCGACTCAGCTGCCGTTGCTGGTCCCCGGGTGGCTGACAGAGAGCCAGCCCCTCAAATGCACAGACATCATGATGTTCGCTAGAACATTGTTATACTCTTGGCTCAGACATTCCTCTGACTTACAGAAAATGTTGCAGAATGCTCCTTCCTTCCTTCTTTCCTTCCCTCCGTCCCTTCCTTCCTTCCTTCTTTACTTCCTTCCTTCTATCCTTCTTTTATTTGCTGGGGATTGAGCCTCAGTTGTCCTCCTGAGCTCCATCTCCTGCCTATTTTTACCTTTGATTTTGAGACAGGATCTGGGTCAGTTGCCCAGGCTGGGCTTACACTCGGTACTTCTTCTGCCTCAGCCTCCTGGAGTGCTGGGATGACAGGCCTGCACCACTGGGCCCATTTAAACCAGTGTTGTTTAAACTTACCTGTCCACAGGCCCTCCTCTTCCCCCATGAAAGCTTAATGACACCTGGAATATTAGGGACACACATTTGAGCCCTCTGCTTGCTTTTTTTTTCTTTTTATGACCTCCTATTTTTAGTGCATATTAGTTTTACGGGTGAATGGGGCTTATTTTGGAAGACTTGCCCATGACGTACTTAATCATCCCCGTGGCCCATGCCTCCTGGTTCCACGCTACTCCTGGTGCCAGTCTGCATACTGCACCTTGCCCCCGCCCCTGGTGCGCCTTTGTGTCCTCTCCCCCTTCTGCTTCTCTCTTCCTCCTGCCTAACAGCAGGCCCCCTTGTGCTCTCTCGCCATCTCTCTTGCCACACCTGAGGGAGAACATGTGACATTTGTCTTTCTGAGGTCACAGCATGCTGTCCAGATCCACCCATTTTCCTGCAAATGACAACACTTTGTTCTATTTCGTGGCCAAATAATACTCCACCGTGTCTATCTACCAGTTTTCTTTATCCGTTCACCTGAGGATGGGCACTGAGCTGGCTCCTTGTCCTAGCTATGGTAGTCGTGCCCACCAACAGGAATCTGCAGGGATCCCTGCGGAGTGCCGACTCCCCTTCGTTGGGTGCAGACCAAGAAGTGGCAGTAGCGGATTCCAAGGTCACTTTCTGTGTTTGTTGTGTTGAGGACCCTCCACGCTGACTTCACTCATTCCCATCCCCCCTGGCTGGGTGGAGGCTCTTTCCCCCGGCCTAGCCAGCATTTATCGATCTTTCCTTGGGGAGAACCCTTCTGACTGGGGTGGGACGGCATCTTTGTGTCTCCCTAAAGGCTAACGAGGCTGGACTCTCTCTTTCTAGACTCATTGGCCGCCTGGTCTTCTCCAATGGGACGTGCCTTAGACTTGCACCTGCCATGACCGGCTCGGCATTTGCCAACAGACTCTCTCATCTATTTTGTGTCTGCTCTGGTTGTGCCAATCTGACGGATGGAGCCAACTTGGCAAACTTCCTCCACGTTAGGGCCTGAGTCCCTCTGTGGGGATGCAGTCTGGCTGTCTTTGGTCCCTCCCTGTCCCACGGTCACCTCTGCCACTCCTGTGGTCTATACTGACCCCCAGCCTCTCCCAGGAACATCCCCCTTGCTTGCTCTGGGCCGAGACGGCGGCGCGAGAACTGGCAAGGCGGTGCAGAGCTCGCTGAAGGGGAGCGGGGCGTGGGGCAGGTGACAGGGCTGGTGGGGCCCCGAGTCCAGGATGACCTCTGCGTGGTAGGGGGATGGGCTGGGGCGCCTGGGGTGGTGCTGAGCCCCATCGCTGTCCAGCCACACCAGGCTGGGCTGGGTGACCAGCTGTCCCCCTCTGGGAGGTGCCAAGGCGGTGGGGACCATGCCCTTGATGTGGGAGTGGGGTGGGGGGGGTGGTCACTGCCTGGCAGCCACCATGCAGGGCCTCGGGCTGCGTCACCTGCAGAAAGGCAGCCTGCTGCTGCCTGGGCAACCCAAGTGGAAACCCAAAATAACTAATTTTGCCAGAATACTTTCTATTGGGTATGTTAATTGTCATTTAATAACAACAAAAATGCTAATGTTAATCACATGTTTTCTGAGACAGGATCTCACTCTATACTCCAGGCTGGTTCTGAACTCACTATGGAGCCTGGGCTACCCTTGAATGCAGCAATTCTCTGCCTCAGCCTCTGAGTGCTGAGGTGACAGGCCTACCACTACACCTGGCTTCTGCGGTGCTGGGGATGGAACCCAGGGCCTTGTGCTTGCTAGGCCAGGGCCTCTAACCGCTGAACGACGCTCCCGGCTCCTGTTAATCAATGTCTGCCTGGTGGGACTCACAATACCCGGCTGTTTCATCCTAGACATTCAATTCTTTAAAAAATTACTAAGAACTAAAAGAAGCGGAAGAACTAGAAGCAGCAGCAGCAGACCAACAACAACGATAACAACATAAGCCTGACACGGTGGCTCCCCAGCCTCTAGGAGGCTGAGGCAGGAGGATCCCAAAAAGTAGCCCAGCCCGGGCAGCTTAGTGAAACCCTATCTCAATAAATAAATAAATAAACAGGCTGGGGATGTACCCAGCGTGAAGGCCCTGGGCTGGCGTTCCAGTGCCACAAAATAATAAAAGCAACAGCGAGGCAGCAGAGGGTGTGGTAGCAGCTGGTTTTTCCCAGGACCCATCAGGACCCTAGGACGGGTCTGATGTGTTATGGACGCCCCCACCGCTGTCCCACATTTCAGCCAACGCAGCCTGACTCTCGGCCAGTGGGACTTCCGGTCCCTGTGCCCCAGGCGGGGAACACACATCTTGGTGTCCCCCCACCCCTAGACATTCCTGGGTCAGCAGGTGAAGGTGGCCGCCCTCGGCTCACAGAGGGAGTTGGGCGGGGGTGCGGGGGCTGAGCGTCGGGTCCAGGCCAAGGTCTCGCCCTGGTGTCCCTCCCACCAGCTGCTTGTGTGATCAGGCTCTGAGCCTCAGTTTCCTCGTCCTCCAGATGGCAACAACTACCTGTGCTGGGTGAAGATCTGTAGTTGTCCTGTGTTCTGTGGACAAAGACCCCAGGGCCTGTGGCGCCAGTGACACCCAGCAGATGTCCACTCAGGATCTTGGGTGGGAGCATGGCGACAGGAGGGAAGACCCTGGGCAGAAGGGGCACTGGCCCCTTCCAGCCTGGAGCCCTGCAGCGGCTGTCCCCAGCTCCCTGAGCCCTGGCTGGTGTCCCCAGGTTGTGGTCCTGCGGCCTCCTTGCCAGACATCTCTTATCCCCTGGGGGGCGTCATGCTAAGGTCAGGCTGAGGACACCTGGGCTGGCTTCCAGTGGGGCCTACTAAGGGTATCTCTGTGTCCACCTGTGAAGTGGGTGGGCAGGGAGCAAGGGCCACGAGGTGGCAGGGAGGCGGCCGCTGTCCCCCACCACAAGGCCTGTGCTTTAGCTCCTGTGGCTGCACACAGGTGTCAGGTGGGCTCCAGCAGGAAGGACAGTGGCTACCAGCGGCAAAGGCGTTTGGCTACAGAAAGGACGGAAGCAGAAAGGACCCTAATGCTGAGCTCCATCCCCAGCCCATTTCTTAGTTTTGATTTTGAGACAGCCCAGGCTGGGCTTGAATTTGGGATCTTCCTGCCCCAGCCTCCCAGAGCACTGGGGTGACAGGCCTGACTGTTCAGCCTTGAGCCGGGTTTTCTGTGCACACAGTCACTACTGGATGGGCTGGAAGCTGCAGCCTGGTGACTTAACACGGGGCCACGGGCCGAGGGAGAGCTTGGGAATCCAGCCCCGACTGTGTCCCCTTTGTCCCCGAACTGGCCAGGTCGACAGGACCCTGGCTGCTCCCATCCCCGGTCCTGGCTCCGTGTCAGCCCCACAGATCCCAGAAGCCTGGTCCTGCTTCAGGGAGGCCTGAGATAAAGTAATCTCTCCCGGGGCACACGGAGGGTGGCTCCTCTCCCGTCCCTCCCTCTGTCCAAAGCCCAACGGGTCCCTGTCCCAATTCCCGGCACAGCGTGACTCAGCACAGCAGGAGGAGGCGTGGAGGCATCAGCACTGCGGTCCCTGCGGCCTGGGCCTGCAGATGCAGCCCGGGCATACTGTGTCTTCAGGCAGGTGGGGTCGGGGGAGCAAAAGATACAGTGAATTAACTAAAAACCCTACCATACCTCCCCTTGCTTTGCACACCCACCCCACGGTCCTCGCCACTTCCTGAGCAGTTCCGGAATCCTCTCCTGGGGTCTTTACAGGGTGGGATCAGATGCACAGTGAATACTGCAGCCCCCCCCCACCCCCGCCCCCAGTGGGAAGGCAGCTTGTGAAGACATGGCGGTGTGTCCCCAGGAACCTTAGTCACCAGCTTCTGCATCAAGTGACCTCTGGCTCTTTCCCAAAGTCAAAATGACCAGGAAAGGTGAATTTGCAAATGAATTCAGGACATGGAGGCAGCCAGGACAGTGCCACTAAAGACACTGAGGAAAGAGGACTTCCGGAGCTGCTCCAGCAGGTGGCCCCGAGGATGAGACGGGTGATTCAGAGAGAGGGGAGGATTCTGGGAGGTGTCATGACTGTGTGCCTTTTATCATAGTTTTCCTAAATTTAGGCCTGGTGTTTTCCTTTGAGTCAGGCAGGCCCCTGGTGGCTTGTGGCCCTGCAGGTGCCCCTGGGCCGCGCTGCTGCCTTGGCCTCTGCTCAGAAAGGTGAGAGACTCAGATAGCAGAGGCGGCTTGGTGAGTCTGTGACTGAGCCGGCTGCCTGCAGAGGGAAGCAAGCCTGGGAGCGGGCTGGGGCTGAAGTGCACACGGCGGGGTGGACCCTGGGAGCTGGTCCCCTGCGTGCAGAGAAGTGGCCATGGGACCTGCCACCAGTGTGCACAGTGTGTGTATGGTCTGTGTGTGTGTGTGGCTCACAGTGTCTCCCTGCTCATGAAACAACTGGACGCCCCAAAGGTCACTATATATATATGTATGTATGTAACATAAAATATAATATTAAAATGTGTTTGCTTAGGATTCATTTGTCATAATATTTTTCTGGGCCCGGGGGTACAGGCCTGTCGTCCCAGCATCCTGGGAGGCTGAGGCAGGAGGATCACAAGGTTTAGTCTGGGCAACTTTTGGGTACACACCCCTGTGGACTTCTTGTGACACAATCCTGTACCCGATGTCATCCCGGGCAGGGAGAAGCCAGGCCCCAGAGGCAGACACAGGCTGCACGAGCCCTGCCAGCCCCTCCCGCACGGAGCTCTGCCCCGTGTCATCCCCTGCCCGCTTCCACTTCAATTCGTTTCCATGCTTCCCTCCAAACCCTATTTTTTCAGTAATGAGAATTGAACCCAGGACCTTCACACTGAGCTCCAATCTACACATTTAAAATTTTTTTTGAATTTTATTTTGAGAGAGGGTCCTGCTAAGTTATTAAATTGCCCAGTCTAGGCTCAAGCTCGGGCTCCTACTGCCTCAGCCTCCCAGAGTGCTGGGATGGCAGGCCTGCTGGTACTAATCAGTGTGGCTCTTGGGAGCCACGCCTGCCCCCACAGCTGTGTGCGGTGGAGCCGCTCCCTGGCCCTCCTCTCCCGCCTCCTCCAGGGAGCCACACACCACCTTTCTGCCTCAGCTTCCTCCTGTGGGAGGCCAATAACACCCGATGTCACGACTCCCCAGGGCAGACGACATGTGACGCTCAGTCCCTGTCCTGAAGCCGACCACCCTCTGAACTCTGCCCCCCACCCTGGACATGGTACTGGGAGCCTCCACCACGCTGGCCCTGGGCAGGCCTCCATCTTTTGGGAAGATCCTGGAAATGCCACCCAGGACCCCTCACGGGCACAGCGGGTTCCGAAGGGCGGGGCATCTTGCAGAGCATCATGGGGTCAGGAGAGCCCACCCCGGCTTGCCCGTGTTCTGCCTCGTGATTCAGAGACTCTTGCCTAGGGAACCTGAGGAAGTGGCCGCTGTGGGACCACACACGGTTCCTAGCTGAACACCCCAGAAGTTTTTACATGCAGAATACCTCAGCCAGGCCCTGTGGTGCAGGCCTGTCACCCCAGGCCCTCTTGGAGGCTGAGGCAGGAAGACCACAAGCTCAAGCCCAGCCTGGGCAAATTAGTGACTTAGCAAGACCCTGTCTCAAAATCAAAAGTGAAAAAGGGGCTGGGAACGGAGCTTAGTGCGTGTGCCCTGGGCTCCACCCCTCGTACCATAACAACTGCGTACGTGCCCGGGACATCTAAGTCACTTGGCCATCCCTGCAGGGATCTCTGAGCCACCCAGCCAAAAGGTTGCGTTCAATTCCCGGTATCACAAAACACGAAAGCAACCAACCAAACAACAACAAAAGCTCCAATACTGGCCAGGCGGTTGTGGGGCCAGAGGAGCTGGCAGAGGGGCCTGGATCCACGCAGAACATGGCGGCAGGGAGGTCTGAGTGGAAGTCACCCAGGGTGTGGCTTCCAGGGTGACATTCAGACTGTGGCCCGGGAAGTAGGATTTCACCAAACCATAATGTGGGCTGGCAGAGGCTTGGGGGCAGGGCCAAGATACAGGGACATGCCGGGATGTGCCCGTCTGCCCTGTGCCTCAGTGGGTCACACGAGGGGAACTGGCTTAGAGAGCTGGGTCTGGCTTTGGGGAGGGGTGGGGAGGTGACGAGCACAGAGAGGAAGGTGGGAGCTGGTGGGGTCTGGGAAGCAGGTCCCCAGGACAGAGCCGGGTGGAAGGACCCTCCTCCAGGGGCATGTGTGGGGTCAGCCCTCCGGTCACGGTGTGTTGGAGGCCAGCAGGCTGGGACCTAGGTGTCCAGAGCCACTTCTCCTTTCTGTCCCCTCCGCCTCATCCAGAAGCTCCAGCCCTGAGAGGCAGGGCCACCAGCAGCGATTGGGACACTGCACTGGGTGTCGCATGTCACTGGGTTTCCACATCCTCTGGGCTGCAGTGTAAGAGCCCAGAAGAGGAAGCGCCTAGGACCGTGAAACACAAGGACCGGGACAAGGGGGACAGAGGCCCGAGCACGGAGGGAGGAGAGGGCCACGGCGGGGGCGGGGTGTGCATAGACACACGCACAGACGCAGACACACCCATCCCCCCACACAAAGACTCAGACATATGCACACGGGGCACACAGAGACACATACAAGCACATACACGCTCACCTGCACACTCCGAGACGTGCACAGGGGAACATGCATCCTCATCACAGAGGCACATAAGTCCACCCTCACCCGGATATACTAACACCTGAGGATGTGCCACACGCACACACACACACACACACACACACACACATACACACACACACACACACACACACACACACAGGTACACAGCCCTTCTTGCCCCGCCATGAGACTATTGTAAATAAGGCGGCAGCAGCCAGCCTCGCTGAGGTACTTCCTGCTTGAGCCGGGCTGGGTCAATCCAGCCTCGGTGGACACACCCCAGCTCCACACCCGTGCACTCCCGATGCCTGCAGCCACGGGCTCTCTTTCTCTGATATGTCAACAGCCAGAAGCCAGGACTGGTGCCACAGGCCTGTCATCTCAGCACAGTAGGAGGCTGAGGCGGAAGGATCCCAAGTTCGAGTCCTGCCTGGGCAACCTAACAACTCAGTGAGATGCTGATCCGAAATCCAAAATCAGCCCGGGCTGGGGTGGAGCGCGGTGTGAAGACCCTGGCTCCATCTCCAGCACCGCGAACGAACTCCCAAGCCGGTGTCAAAACGTCGTAAAACTTCCTTACGATATACTCAAAAGTTCAGGGCAGAGAACAAACCACGGATCCGTGGAAGAGGACTTGTGGGCTGGTGGCACGTTTAGGGACCTCCCCGTGTCGCTCCGTAAAGGAGGAGACCGGGAGGTGAGGCGCAAGGCTGGGAGTGCGAGCAAGCGCTGCCTGGTGAACGCGTCGGCTGGTCCCTGGTGCTTCTGTTGGCTGAGATAAGCAGTGTGGCCTGCAGGTTGGGCATCCTCACCAAAGCAGTTTGGAGGCTGCTGCGTAGAAAATTCCTTATCTGTGGTTTTCACAGGCGGTGGCAGGGGCCTGCCGGGCCCACCAAGGAGGCCACCAGCCTGGCCTGTCCAGGGGCCCCTGTGTGGGTTGGCGAGTTCCTTTGTGAGCATAGGTTCAAAAGTTGTCTCTAATCCCAGCACTCAGGGAGGCTGAGGTGGGAGGAGCCTAAGTTTAAGCTCAGCCTGGACAACCTAGCAACTTAGGGAGACCTTGTCTACAGATCAAAAATAAACAATGAGTTGGGGATGGAGCTCAGTGGGAAGGCTCTGGGTTCAATCCCCAGTACAAACAACAAACAAAAAATTTAATGTCCCCCCTCCCTCGTCCCCATCCCCGTCCTCATTCCTGTTCCTAACTTCCCTAGGGAAATCAGCTACTCCGCAGAATTCTGTTTGACAGATGCTATCTGTGTTCTCTTTAAATGCAAGTGGAACCTTCTGAGGATGGATTCTTTCTATCCATTGATTCATTTTCTTATCATTGATTGCTGTTTTCTGGCCGGCCGTGGCGTCCCAGAATTCTGTGATGACCGGCTTGCACCACTGGGGCCAGCATCTGGGAATTCCTTACCAATACTAAAAAGAAATACTAGAGAGACTAAGAAAAGAGGGGGGAACTTCTCTTTCAGGAAGGGGGCGACAAAGCGGCTGCTTGCTCTCTCCTTCTTTGGTCCCTGGGGCTTGTCACATAGGTGCAACTGGAAACCAGAAACACACACAGAAGTACGGCAGGAACTTGGAAGATGACACACAGTCCGAACCGGAAGCGCACACAAGAGCACAGGCAAAGCCTGGAAGATGCTCCCATACGGAAAGTGGAAAATACGCGCATGAGTAAAGCCAGAAGCTGGAAGACGCTCACACAGGGGAAACCAGAAGCTGGGAAATGCCCACAGAAGTGCAGTCGGAAACCAAAGATGCTCTCCACCAAGCCTCCCTGGACAGCGAGGGGGAGTCATGCCTTGCGCAGGGCCCCAGAGGGGCAGAAGGTGGGTCGCCGCCATGGTGGCGACTGGCAGAGACAAACAACACAGTTGGAAATTTACCCTGGAGCAAAAGAGCCTCCATCGGCCCGCCACCAGCCTTCCCCTCACAGCCTGGGGCACAAAGCCACCTGAGCTCACCTGGAAGCTCTGACTCTTGTGGCCTGGAAGTGTAGCCTCTGTCACCGGGATATGCCAATCTGTCACTTGGGTCTCCTGACATCCTCACCTGTCACCTGCATTGCCTGGCCGGTGTTACCTGCCACCTGGTCACCCGAATGTCTTCCCCTGTGTCATGGGCATGCCCTCACCTGCACCACCTGCCACCTGATGTTCTCATGTGTGTCTCATAGACCACTTGGCCTAAACTGGCCATTCCAAGTTATGGTAGCATCCCTGGTGCCAAAGCTACAGACAGGTGAGAAGGAGGGGGCCCTCACAGCACCACCAGGTGCCACCACATTCACTGCAGAAGGAAAGGAGGCAGAAGCCAGCAGGTATGCCCAGGGGCAGGAAATGTCTGGGGAGGCTTGGTGGCCTGTCAGGGACGTGAAGGCTAAAAGCAATCCAACCCAAGCCACGGTGAGATTGCTGGATGGCAGAGATGAGGAGGGAGAAAGTCTCTCTCTCTCTCTCTCTCTCTCTCTCTCTCTCTCTCTCTCTCTTTTTCTCAATGTCTTCATTCATTCGTGGGGATCCTGGGGATGGAACCCAGGGCATTTCCTCTGAGAGACATGACATGCCCAGCCAATTTTTAACTTTTACTTTAAGACAGGATCTCACTAAGTTGCTAAGATGTCACAGCTGGCATTGAAGTTTAATCTTCCTGCCCCAGCCTCCCAGAGCACTGGGATGGCAGGTGTGTGTGACCATGGCATGTTTTGTGTCTTTTATGAAGACATTCCATCACAAAAACTAAGCAGGGGTAAAGAGGTGTGGGGAGCCAGAAGCTTGCTTAGGAGCAATATTTCATTTTCAGACAACAGAGTATAAGAATGTCTATGCCTATGTTAACAGGGAAACGAGGGCATTGCATGAAAATCCTTGGAAGTTTTGTGCCCTCTGCATTGAAAAGTCTTGTCTATGTTGCAGGTTATGCCAAGATACATCAGTGTGGAAAGCCACACAAAATTAAAGTTGTACTAAATAGAAAAATATATTTGTGCACCGGATTAGGAAAAGGTTGCTCATGTCTTGAGTAGCTCAGAGGCCTCAGCTTCCAAGTGTGACCACAGCCTCACGGAGAAGGATCTAAACTGGTGTGTCCAGTCTGAGCCCTGCCATTTTTGATTTTGTGTGTGTGCGTGTGTGTGTGTGTGTGTTTTATTTCTGATTATGTGACAGGGTCCTGACGTCACTGAGCTGCCCAGGCTGGGTTGGAATTCGCAGATCTCCTGCTTTGGTGCTGGGATGAACGGCCTGCACCACCAGCACTTGGAATTTTTTTGTAATATTGTAATGAAAAAAAATTTTAAAAATTTCAGTATTTACACATATACACTAACTATATTGTATATTTTCCATGCGGCCCAAGACAATTCCTCTTCATTCCAAAAAACAAAAATAAAAAACAAACAAAAATAAAAACCAACCAACAAAAAGGCAAAACACGGCAGGCTGCGGGTTGGATATGCCTGATGTAAACAAAATCCAAAGAGAATGAAGATGTCTGCCACTTTAAATTCCGAATTTGAAATGTGCACACGTGGGGAGATCACGCGGCTCCAGTGGGTCCCCTCTTCTGCCCACTAACATGGTCAGCCAATGACCCGGCCACGTGGCAGGAGGTGACCGTGGCCGGCATGGGAAGCTTCCCCTGCGCTTACAGCGCTCCCATCACAGGTGTGACCACTGACCACCATGCTCCACTCGCGGTCAGATCAGCAACCGTAGTGACTCCTCCAGAGCGGAGCAGGCACCCTGCACAGGGTCCCCATGAGGACCCAACACCTGGTGATGCTGTGGGGCTGGGAGCAGACACTGTCCGGTGTCTCCTGAGCAGCTGGTCCCTGGTGTCTAGAAGGTTGGGCACCCCTGGATTGACACACCCAATGTGCCTTCTTGCCCCAAGAGGATTAAACCCTTGAAATTTAGGCTGCTAGGGAAAAAAAATCTAAAACCACTATGCTTGCTATGCGTGGGAGACTAGGGAGGCGGCTGCTCACGGAGGTCCCGGCCCCACCTGATCCCCGGGCACACAGGCACACACACACACACACACACACACACACACACACACACACACACACACAGGTGCGCACGCACACAGGAATGAAGGCGTGGGCAAACCCGTAACATACAAAGACACAAAGTGGCTCTTGCAAGAGATCTCCATAATGCCAGGGACAGAAATCGCAATGCTAAGTGTGTGCATGGGGTGGGGGGGGGGGGTCTTTTGTGCTGCTGGGGATGGAGACCATGGCCTTCCCACCAAGCTACATCCCCATTCTATTTTTATTTTTGATTTTGAGATGGGGTCTCACTAAAGTCACTAAGTTGCCCAGGCTGAGTTGGAACTTAAAATCCTCCTGCCTCAGCTTCCCTGTACCACCAGGCCTGGCTACCAGCGATTCAGAAACTTACACCTTGAAAAGCACTCTGCTCTCCTAGCTGCTAGCGTGGGGAGGTGCTGGCTAAGTGGTCCGTGGGCATGATAGCTTCATGCCACCCCTCAAATGTCACGGCTCCAAAGGCCACAGCACCTTCCAGAGGTTTCAGATATTTTCAGACGCGGTAAGTGAGTCTTTGCCCACAGGCCCATTTCTGAGGAAAGATACCACAGAGCTGGAGCTCCTGAGGTGCTAAGTCTCAGGGGGTCAAAAGCCTTTGGTGTCAACCGCTTCCAGGGACCTGCTGCTGGGAAAGTCAGTGGGGAGGAAACACAGAACCTCCTGAGATGAAAAACAGGAAATGGGTGAATTTGGTGCCCCTTCTGGGGAAATGATGAAACCAGAATGTGTTTCAACTTGAAGGTGTAATCAGGCAAAACCAAGTTTATCAAGGCGATGAGGACACAGGACTTCCCAAGATAAATGACTTTTAAAATTACAACCGCTAAGCACAGAACTGTCACTCCAGCACTCTGGAAGGCTGAGGCAGGAGGATCCAAGGAATTCCAGCCCAGCCTGGGCAACTTAGTGACTTAATGACAACCGGTCTCAAAATCAAAATTAAAAATAGGCTGAGGATGGAGCTCAGTATGCAGACCCAGTAACACACACACGCACACACACACACACACACACACACACACACACTCAAAACACAGCTAAGATAGGGTTTGTTAATTTTTCTAATGGATGGTGGCTTTTGGAACACACTGTATGCTGAATTTAATTTCCCGCTCACATTACTTTGACTTTAAATATAATGACGAATTAATTCTAAGAAAACACACAGCGACCTTTGGTACACCCTGTGCGATGCCTGAGTCCCTCCACTATCATAAGGAGCCATCGCCTACGAATGCAACCTGCGTCCTCACTTTCTGTCTCATAAAAAAAAAAAAACTACATGAAAGAAGGGGTGGCTAGGCGTGGTGACGCACACCTGTCATCCCAGCTCCCTGCGAGGCCAAGGCAGATGGGTCCCTGACTCAAGCCTGGCCTGGGCAGTTGAGCGACTCATGGGACCCTGTCTCAAAACACAAAAAAGACAAGGAGTGGAGCTCAGGGCAAAGGCCCTGGGTTTAATCCCCAGCACAGAAGAACAGAGACCATCAAGTGACCAACTGGGGCCTGGTTGCGCTCCCAGTGACCTCAGAGCAAAGCTTCTGAGTGCATTATTAGCTTCCGTTATTTTGTTTAAATTACACAAATTGAATCCAACCACCAGAGCAGCCATATTGAACCCTAAGCCTTGTAGGCCAGAAACCACAGCTTGCTTTTTAAAAGCAAGTTTTAAGCCGGCAAATGTGTCAAACGCATGCAGACACTGCAGGCTGGATGCCACGCCCGCCCCCACCCTGTGACTTAACCGCCGACACCCACCGTGCACAGATGAGGTGGCACCTGGAACCTTGGGTCCCTTTTCACAGATTGACACCCGGGGCGGTTGCCAAATCCCACCAAAGATCTCCATACTTGAGTCACCCATGCAAATGAGAGGGAGGATAGGACGGAGCCGGCGGGAAACGTAAGAGCTGGCGCCTCTCACGCGCCAGTGGCACACATCTACCCGCCGGACCCTGGGCAGGGCCAGCGCGCCGGATCAGCGAAGGCTCCTGGGGAAACCAGCTCCGGCACCATTCCACCCTCCTGCCACCACCCACCTGGGCCTCCTGCCAGGCTCCCCACCCGCTCTCTCCCAGAGAAGCCGGGCCTGGTGGCACTGGCCTGTGATCCCAGCATGCTGGAAGGCTGAAGCAGGTGGATTGAAAGTTCAACTTAGCAACTTGGCAAGACCCTGTCTCAAAATCAAAAATAAAAATAGGCCGAGGATGTAGCTCAGGGTGAAGGCCCTGGGTGCCATCTCTAGTACCACACACACACGCACGCACGCACACACAATGAAGGGGTTGCTGGTGGTCCACAAAAGCTCTGTGTTCGCAGCATGGAACCCCAGAGAGCTCTTGAAACCATGCACAAAGTCTACACCAGGAGAGCTGAAAGGGCAGGTGGAAATCACGGTGAGATCAAGCTCCACTGGCTTTCTGTCGTTGTTTTCAGTAGCGGGGATGGAGGCCAGGTCTCCACACAGAGCTTTATTCCAGCCCATTAAAAAAAAAATTGAGATAGTCTCATAAGGCTGGGCTTGAACTTGAGATCCTCCTGCCTCAGCTGCCCTGAGTGCTGGAGGCCTGTGCACCTGGCCTGGCTTCCTTCCTTTCTCCCCTTCATTTCTCTTTTGTTCATTCATTCTTTCTCTGTCACCCCTTCCTCTGTTTCTTTCTTTTCTTTCCCAGTCCGAGCATCTGCCCCACGGCCTCACACATGCTGGGTGAGCCACGCCCCTGGCCCTGCAATGTGGTTTAAAATGTAAGAACACGTTCTGTCAGTGTGAGAGTGATCATGGGTGACACACACACTATGAGCTGGCTCAAGCCAGATGTCACTCAGGGTGAGGAGCCCGGCCCTGTCTCGGGCCCAGCTGGGCGGCACCATGGGTTTCCGGAGGTCATCCTGAGGCCAGCCTCCCCAAGCGTGTGCCCCAGGCCCAGCATGACCCCAGCTGGGCAGCACTCCGGACTCTGCCCCCCCCACCCCCCCATCCAGCATCCCATCAGTCTCTTAAAATTCTGGCCCTTCTTCAAGGTGAAGAGTAGATACCATTATCCCCTAAACAAAACCCCACGGCCTGTGTATGTCTCTGTTGCTTCTAGTGTGCTCCCTGGCCTGTGCTATAGACTCGTGATGCTCCACACGGCAGCTTGCAGGCTCCATCCCTTCACAATCGAAGCTGAGTCTCTGCCTCCCCCTTCCCTGTTATACCGTCAACAAACATTTTATGAGTGAAATTACACTGGAGCGTACATGCATGGCCGAACCTCCTAACGCTCTCTGGAACACAATCAGACACGTCCCAGGATGTCAAGCAGCTTGTGTGTGTCCCTGCGGCAGTAACAGAAAGCTCCTAAATACACTGGCTCCAGTGGAAACGTGGCAACACAGAACTTGAAGATCTTGTACATGTCAGAGGACGCGCCTTCATGTGAGCTGTGTGACCCGAGACTAACTCATTAACTTCCCTAATTTATAGGCTCACTGTTACAGTTCAGATCTGGAACATTACCTGAAGGCTTTCTGTCTGGAAGGTGATTCAGTCATGCGGGATAATGTACTGGTTTCCTGTGGTGGTGGGAGGGGCCTGGTCAGAGGGGCGGGTCCCCGGGACAGGACCTGGAAGGGTGTAACTCCGCCCTCACTCTGTCCTTATCTAGTCCCTGGCATTCCTGTCCCATAGCGCTGTGGACAAGGTCTGTCTGGCTAGGTCATCTCCCAGCCCCCCCAACCCCCCCCCATTGCCAGCCACTGGTGAACGGACTGAGACCTCCTGAAACTGTGAGCTAAAATAAACTTTTCCTCCCCAGTATTGTGCGCCAGCAACAAGAAAGCAACCAAGACACACAGCAACCATGGGACCGAGCAGGAGGCCCGAGAATTGTAGGTGGGCAGTAGCCTTACTAGGCCACACCAAGGCCGAGGGAACACGCTGATGGGTGTGCCCAGCGATGGGGCAGACAGCGGGCAGTGACTGCCTAGGGCAAGGACTGAACCATCATTGTACAGCTACAGTGATCACTTCTGTGTTCACCACCCTTAGCTGCTTTGGTACATGGTTCTGACCCACTGTGGTACCCAACAGGACACGGCTTCCTCCTATCTCAGATTCTTTCTTATTTTTCTCCAGCTCTGTCTTCCTAAAGACTATTGACTGGGACCCCATTTGGTACAGTGGCCCAGTCAGAGCATTCTTGAAACAAGATGGTGGCTTGCCCTGTTTCTCCAGTGGGCAGGGCCTCTATATTTCCATGGCTGAGGTCCACAGGCTCAGAACCACTGTGACCCTGTTCTAATCTTGGCACCCCAGCAACCAGGAAGCAGCACCTTATAGAGGCGTCTTACCTCAAAGAAAGTGCCAAAAAAACCCCCACTGTTTCTCCACGTCCACATCCCACTCGCATTTTTCCCGTTGAGGTGAGAATTTTGCTCATGGCCCGTTTGAGGCACATCTTGTGAAGCCACTAATGAGCAAATTTGTCTCTTCCTCCTTTACCTTTTTTCCTATTTTTTGAATCAGGGTCTCACTCTATAGTGCAGGCTGGTTCTGGACTCACTGTGTGGCCCAAGCTGGCCTAAGACTCACAGCAATCCTCTTGCCTCAACTTCTCTCCTTTGTTTAGAATTCATGTGCATTCTATAAAAGTTAGATGTGGCGTTTCCAGAGGCAGCAACATAAGACTTTGAAAAATTAATTTTTCTGACAAACTTAAACAATTAATTTCTCTTGTCATTATCTAAGATATGCAGCACATCACTCAGTGCAAAGGTCCTAGGCTTGATCCTTAAGATGACCAAAAAGTAGAGGAATGGGAAGTTTAGGGAAATGGTGGCGACTTGCTTAGTCACAGCAGGATATTTGTTTTTCAATGCAAGCCGTAAGGGCTGTACAAATTGTCCCTGGGAGAGCCCTCCCATTCGGTCAGTCACTGGGAGGTGCACTTCCTACCTGGTTCCCCTTTCCCTTGACCTTCCTGAGGCATCTTTCTGTATTACTGGTGTCACGGCAGGCCCCTAGTGACTCACCCAGCCTGTGCCCTGGAGCCCCTGCATATCAGGACAGGACCGTGTGCCTCCAGGTAGGTAGGGTTCCCGGTCAGCAGGCTGGAAATCCAACTCAGACAAGCGAGGCTGAGAGCCCAGCGTGGCGGCCGGGCAGGGAGGAGCCCTTTCTGGGCAGGGCACGGCTCGTGCTTTTGCTCAGTCGCATGGGGGAGTCTGTGCCCCCTTTAAGCAACTCATACAAGTTTAGATCTTCATAATCTGAAAGCCTGGCTTTAACTTTTGGCTCCATCCGGCAAGATACCATGGCAAGCCCCTCCTGCCAGTGGGGAGCCCACACTCATTTTATGTCTTTCGCCTATTGTTTTTCTGGTGCTGGGGACAGGAGCCCAGGACTCTGTCCCCAGCCCTTGTTTACATTTGATAGTGAGGCAGGGTCTCTGCGACCTTGCCACCGGCTGGGCGGGCTTGCTGGGGACCTGACCGCTGACTCTGGCCCCTTCCCTGCGAGGCTTTCTGGTCCTGCACGGGTCTGAGGAGGGCGCGGTCCCTAGGAGTTGCACAGCGCATCTGGAGCAGCAGCGTTCCTTGCCGACTTGCAGGAAACTGGAAGGCCAGCCATCCTTCCGGGTGCTCGCCTAGTGTGCCAGAGGCCCTGGGTTTCCTTCCTCAGCGCCACATAAAAATTAGCGGGGCCTGGTGGTGTGCGCCTCTCATCCTGGTACTCGGGATGCTGAGGCAGGAGCACGTTCTGAGCGCAAGGCCAGCCTGGGCTCCATAGGGAGTTTAGGACTATCTTGGACTATAGAGTGAGACACTGACTCAAAAAAAAAAAAAAAAAAAGATGCAGAATCAGCACAGGGCACTGGGGAAGCCTCTCCCTGGGTGCGACCCTGCTCTGGTCCTGCCCCCTGCTCCGCCTCCTGGCTGTCATGAGCTGGGCACCCCCCCCCCCCCCCCCCCAGGCCCTTCCACCGCCCCAGAGGCCACCTCCCTTCCTGTAAGTTGTGGGTGTCAACATAGCCATTACCTCGTTTCACAAAAATTTAATGGAACTTCTTGGGCTGGGGGTGGGCTTAGTGGTAGAGGGCTTGCCTAGCACCCTCGAGGCCTTGGTTCCGTCCCCCATGTGCTTGTCCCCGCCCCCGCGCACGCACACGAAAAACAGAAGGATGGACCTACAGGCAGGCAGCCAGGAAGAAAAGAGAGATAAGTGAGCCAGGCGTGGAGGCACAGGCCTGCCATCTCAGCACTATCGGAGGCTGAGGCAGGAGGATCACAAGTCTGAGCATCACCTGGGCAAGGTAGTAACTTAGGGAGATCCTGTCTGGAAGGTAGAAGGAAAAGTGGGCTGGGTAGGGAGGCGCTGTAGAGCCCTGGGCACCATCCCAGGATCACGGATAATGAATAAATAAATGGACAGGTGAATAAACAAAAATTAACGTGCGAGTCAGAGGAGACTTCATCGTGACCATGGCACGTCCATGACTCGGACAATGGAAGCCTGCGTGTCTCCACGCGAATTTCCCGAGACCCTGTAACCGCAACAAGAAGCTTAACCCAGCAGTAGCTGAGCTGGGTCACAGCTCACCATCAGGATTAGATGTTGTGGTGGGAAAGGGAGCAGGAGAGGGGCTGGGGTCACTGACACGTTTTTGTTTTCATTGCCACCGAGTTAAGCTAGAAAGCTCGGAGAGCTTGTGCAAGTGGCCCGGGGTCGGGTCCCCAGAGCCGCCGCCCGAGTGAGCAGAGCCACCTGCAGGGCAGTGCTGTTTCCAAAATGCTTTTCTCCATCAGGGGGATTTCATGACTGGGGTGACTGGCTTGCTTTCTCTCTCTCTCTCTCTCTCTCTCTCTCTCTCTCTCTCTCTCTCTCTGATTGCTGGGATGACAGGCCTGGCTCTAAATTTCATAGTACCCATCAGGATATTCCAATTGGATTAAGCCCTTGCAGGGTAGCAAATTGTCAAAAACAAACAAGAACCACAACTGGGGCTGGGAAATGGCACAGCGGTTAAAGCGCTGCCTAACAAGTGCAAGATGCTGGGTTCAATTCCCCAGCACCACACAAGCTGGGAGTGGTGGTGCAAGCCTCTAATCTCAGCAGCTGGGAGGCTGAGGCAGGAGAATTATCACAGTTCAAGGCCAGCCTGGGCTCCATAGTGAGTTTAGGATGAGCCTGGGTGAGACCCTGTCTCAAAAAAAAAAAAAAAAGAAAAAAGAAAAAGAGAAAGAAAAAAGAGCCACAACCAAAACAGCCCTGACTTCCAGCTGTCACTGGATTCACCAGTGTTGGCTGTGTAAACCAGGCCACCCTGGTTTAACAACAGCTCAACAGCCTTTGTACACAAACAGCCATGGTCCCCTAGCTCTAGCGGGCTCCCCTCTCACTGCAGCCCAGTTTTGGGGTCTCTCTTAAGTTTCTGTTACCTCACAAACCCTAACAGGCAAAGGATTTTCAATTCTTAGCCAAGCCCTGTTATCCCTATGGGAGGCTGAGGCAGGAGGTTCGCAAGTTCTAGTCCAGCCTGGGCAGCATAGCCAGGCTCCCTCTGAAAGTCAAAAGTAACAGTGGGCTGGGGACAGAGTTCAACGTGAAGGGCTGGGCTCGGTCCTAGTACCACACAAACACATGAAAAGCCAACAAACAGAAATCTGAAAAACGTGAGATGAAAAAACAAAAACAAAAACAGAATGGTGGGAACTGGTGGAACAGGGTCACAACCTTGAGGAACCCTGGGCTTGTCTGGTAAGGGACAGTTCAGGGCACTGCAGTGGGGCCAGCAGGGCGTGTTCCTGAGGTGGCACCGCCTGGTGCCCTGCACAAGGGACCCCACTCCCGCCTGGGCGCTGAGCCCACGGCCTGCTGGGCTGTCTGGGTGCGTGGGCGCTGTGTGAGATCGGGGAGCTGCTTCCTGTCTTCCTCTCTGGGCTATATTTGTACTTCCCAAGTCAGAAAAAAACAAAACTCCTCACGAGATAGGGGACAGGTGGCCCTGGGCAACCGCAGCTGAGATTCGGGTATGTTTTTCCATTTCTTTCTGAAACCCTGTGTAGAGGAAAGTTAACGCCATGGTTGCTGCTGTTTCTCTCCCCAGGCAGATAATCCCTCCGCGGCAGAGAAAAACAGTAAAACAGTAAACTCCGGGGAGCGCTGAGAACAGAGAAAGGCGGTTAGCTCTGTTCTACGGCCTTTGCTGCCTTAGAATCTCACTCCTCAGGAAGCTGGCTTGGTACCATGTGAAATTAAGTTGTTGGAATAAAGTGAAAATAAGATTAATATGTGTGTGTGTGTGTGTATATTTCTTTCTTTCTTTCTTTCTTTCTTTCTTTCTTTCTTTCTTTCTTTCTTTCTTTTCCTTTGGTGTTACTATAGCCAGAAGCCAGGGCTTTGCTCCCTCCCTAGCCCTTTCTATTTTTATTTTTTTTTTTTGGGGGGGTGGGTGTCTTACTAAGTCACTGAGTGCCCAGGCTAGGTTTGAACTTGCAATCCACTTGCCTCAGCCTCCCCTGATATTGGAATTCTAGGTGTGAACCACTGTGTCTTGTCCTGTCTTGTTAATAACGCCAACCCCTGCCGTCGTTGGCTGTGGTTCAGCTGTACCACGGAGGTCCCGGAGCCACCTTTGGGACGGCGCTTGGAAGTAGGAGGGTGAGATTTTCTCAGCACCTTTGGGTCCAGTTCTCCCCTGGGTGTTTTTCTCACTCCTGTTTCAGGTTCGGAATAGACAGGCTGAAGGGGAGCCCCTCAGCCAGCCGGCATCACCCCAAGTCTGCAAAGTGCCGGTGGGACGGAGGTGGCCTCCCTGCTGGCCTTTATATCGGGTCCTCACCCGGGAAACAGGTGGAGGTAGCTGAGGTGCCACCGGGACGTGGGCCTGGGGGGTCCTGCGGTGATGATTGGCCAACTCTACTGTGGAGGGAGGGGCCGGCCCTCATAAAGGAGGAACTGCTCCCCCAAAGGCAGCTGTGCCCACTGGGCAACAGAGAGCCCAAAGTGAGAAGGCGGTGGACACCAGAAGCCGCCCCTCCGCTCCCTCCTGTCTCTGGAAACAACACATCCATCCACTTACGTATGCAACACACACTTAATCATTTTTTACTTCCCCTTATAGTTCTCACGTAAGAGAAACCAGGCACTGATCAACCTTCTGTGCCTGACTTACGTCGCCTAGCATGATGACCTATAAAAGCATACATTTTCCTACAAGTGACTCAAAGTTATCCTTTTTACGGCTGTGTAGTACTCCACTGTGCACTTATTCCACATTTTCTGTGTTCATTTATCTGTTAATGGATACGTACAGGCTCCTTCCAAGATTTAGCTATTAAGAGTTGTGCAGGGCTGAGCCTGATGATGCAGGCCTGTCATCCCAGTACTATGGGAGGCTGGGGCAGGAGGATTCTAGGTTGGAATCCAGCATGGACAAGTTAGCAAGACTGTATCTTAAAAATCTGAAATAAAAAATGGGCTGGGGTTGTAGCTCAGTGCGAAGGCCCTGAGCTCAGTCCCCATCTCCCCAAGAGTCCCCCCAATCATCCAGTACCTCTTCCCTCCCTCGTTGCCTTTCTCCCTTCCTCATCTGTCCATCCGCCCCAGGGATCCCTGTCACCTGGCCCAGGCTCTGATGGCCAGTTTGGGAAGTGACCCCGGGCCTCCTGGAGGGCACCTCCTGTCTCCAAGACTCTTTAAACTAACATCTTTCCCCAGCTTCCGGGTTGTGTTTCCTTGTAGGATTAGGCTTCAAATGACCGTGTCCTCTCTCTCTGTTCAGTCCTCTTGGCTTCCAGAGACAGAGGCCGACTCGCACCCGGCACCCAGCTCGGCACCGCACGTGGGCCACACACAGGTACACACACACACACACACACACACACACACACACACACACACACGATACCACACGCACACTGTATGCACAGAGTACACACATACACTACCCATACTACACACACACTACACACACAGTACACATATACTACACACACTATACACCACAATACAAACACTCTACATACACACTACATACACACAGCACACACAGTATACGTCCTACACTACAAACACACTGCACTCTATGCATATTACACACACACTGCACACTATACCACAAACACATTACACACACGCTACATACATACTCTGTATACCCTACACACACACACACACACACACACACACACACACACACACACACCCCTCAGTTTCTGTTTTCCCTAAGGAACATTCTAGAATGCTGCCGGCCTTCACCCCAGACCCCAGCAGCCGGCCGTGCCGCCCCCAGGACGAGTGCGGGGGAGCCCGTCCTCCTCCGCAGACTTTCCGGTGGCCAGCGGCCAGCTCGCCAAGCCTCAGAAGGCCACTGGGGCGAGTTTCTAACTCTAGCCTCTGACACCTGCCTCCCACCCAGGGAGGGCGTGAAAAGGACTCCCTCCCGTCCCGCTGCCGTGTCCCTTGGCGTGTCCCCAGGGACAGTGCTTCACAAGACATCTCAAGATAAAGAAGATCCACAGCAACAAGGTGAATACAGACTTTAAAACAAAATTCGCCCCGCGGCAGCCATGGCTAAGGCGAGTGGAAGGCGCCAGCCGCGGCCCTGCTCTCCCGGGAGGGGAGCCAGCCAGGGCAGCCAGGCACCGGCCGCACCACCTCTGCCACCCAGGAGCGGTTGCAGCAGCTCAGATGCGGCCCCGGGAGCTAACTGCGGGGTGACGCTCACAGGAGATGCGCTTGGCAGATAGAACCCACTTCCTGTGCGCAGACTCGATAAGAGGCTCACATCCTGTTCAACCCGGGCCTGCCAGGCCTGCCCAGGGCCGGCCGCCCTCCTGCCCGAACTCTGCGGCGAAGGGTCGTAGCCTGGGCCCACCTGACAGCCCGACCTCCTGCCTTACATTTGAAAATGAAGAGGATGTCTGCGGGGTACGGGGGTGCAGGCTGGTGATTCTCCAAAATCTTGGGAGGTTGAGGCAGGAGGATTACCAAGTTCTAGCCCAGCCTAGTGTGGGCGGTTTAGCAATCTAGAGAAACCTTATTTAAAAATAAAAATAAAACAGGGGCAGAGGATGTAGCTCAATGTGTAGGTCTTGAGTCGAACCCCTGCATCACAATAAAATAATGAAAACAAAATAAAAGGGGCCACCTAGTGCCACAGAACCTGTCAGAAACGCTGCATCGCGTGGCGATCGCTAGCAAGCATCAGGCGCCCACGTTCATGCTTACGTCACTTTCTTCTGGGTCCCTGGCAGAGGAATTTGTTCTCTGATTTTCCAGTTTTGCTGGGTGAACCCAAGCCTGGCTCAAGTCCTCCGTGGGCAGGACCCAAGGGGCGTCACTTCCTGCCCCCCCAGGGGGGGGGTACAGGGACCTGGCTTCTGCATGCGGGCAGTGATGCACAATGCACAGAGCTCAAGGAAGAAAGCGCTGGACGCTCACACTGAGCTGCATCCTCAGCCCGTTCTTATCTTTCATTTTGAGACAGGGTCTCAGGAAGTTGGCCCTACAGGGCTGGAGCTTGGGATCTTCCTGCCTCAGCCTCCAAAGTGCTGGGTTCACAGGAGCGTGCTGCCACACCCAGCCTGTTAGATTAAAAAAAAAAAAAAATGCCCGCCTGTGGTCTAGATGTCAATCTTGACAAAGCTAGAGCTGATGGAAAGTCGTGGGGGAGCCTGGTTAGGGGTCCTGTGGCGCCTGCCCCGTGTCTCCTCCCCGGGGCCAGGTTCTGGGGTTGCCTCCAGAACCTGAGTGAGTGAGTGTCCCCTCCGCGTCACAGGTACACGGCCCATTGAGAGAGCTGAGGTCCTCTCGCTCTTACCTCGCAGGGCGAGCGGGCTCCCTGGCCAGCGCGTCCTGGCGGGGTGTCCTCCCCCCAGTCTCCCTGATTCTGCGGGGGGGGGGAGGGGGGCAGCACCTGACACACCCTTTCCTCTGTCTCAGACCTGGAGGCCCCAGAGATCCCCTCGCAGCCCCAGCCTGACTTTGTCTCCCAGCGCCACGCGGTCCCCTCTTAAGGGGCAGATCCACAGCGCCCCCCAACACTGGATGCAGTGACGTGGTGAGGGCTCCATCCTCTACCATCCTGGCCAGCCACCGGCCCAGGGTCCCCGCTCCATGGCAGGGTGGCCCTGCTGCTCCAGGTGACAGGGGCCCAGCCCAGGGCCTTCACACGGAGCTCCACCCCCAGCCTGTTTCTGATGTTGACACGGGATCTCGCAGAGTCGCTAAGTTGCCCAGGCTGAGCTCCAACTTGCGATCCTCCTGCCTCAGCCTCCCAGAGTTCTAGGTTGACAGGCCTGCGCCCCCAGGCCCAGCTTATACAGCTGATTAAAAATAAATAAATCCCTATATGTGAGGCTACTTTTGTTTCTAAGAAGATATGCACAGCCCCATCCTCAGCTCGGGTGTCCTGCGGACAGGATGGCGTCAGGGAGGCCAGAGCCCAGAGGTCTACGTGAGGTCCCTGTGTGCCAGCAGGTCCCTTCCTGCCACAGTCCAACTCCTCTTGAAAAGATAATGGCTGTTCCTAGGATCCAGTGACTCAGTGGGCCACAGGCGGCGGAGGGCCGAGGGGAGGCAGAGCTGGCCTCTGAGTCAGAGGAGGGGAGTTCGATCTGATTCCTCCACGTGGTGTGGTGAACTCAGGGGGTTTCTCTGGCCTCCATCTTCTTAAAGCGAAAGAGCAGCCGCAAATGTCCAGTGGCCACACACTAGAGGCGCCTGGACAGGGTGGCAGGCCTGCCTGCCCGCTCCCGTCACAGAGGACAGAGCCCCACGTTCCTGACTCAGAGACCCCAGATCCCCTCAACGCTTACTACTTCCCAGTTTTTGTTTGTTTGCTCATTTTTCTTTATTTCCCTCCAATTTCCAGTGAAACCTGCCATGTGAGGACTAGGGGTTCACTAGGCATGGGGTGCAGGCCGGTCACCTCAACACTCTGGGAGGCTGAGACAGGAAGATGAGGAGTTTGAGCCCAGCCTGGGCAGCTGGGCAGGACCCTGTCTCGAAACAAAGACTGAAAGAATGCGCTAGAGATGTTGCTCTGTGGGGAGGCCCTGGGTTCAGCTCCTAGCAGCAAGGAAAAGGAAAGAGGGAAGGATGAAAGCAGGATGGAAGAGAGAAAAAGAAAAAAAAAAGCCACCAAGAGCTGCAGAGGATAGGCCAACCCAAGATGATACTGATGTCCCTTTTACCAGCGCCCAGACAGAAGCTGGCCTGTTGTATGTTTGCTGCCTATGAACCATCAAGTTTGGTATCTTTTTTTTTTTTTTTTTTTTTTTTGCACGTGTCATAAGGACAGAAAAGATCCCTGAGGATGAGGCTCTGGGCAGGAGGCCCTGCCATGTGCCACCTGGCTGCACGGGGTCCCCATCACGGGACGCAAGTGACCACACCCTCCCTCCCTGACATCCTCGGCTTGC
The DNA here is from genome assembly GCA_004027205.1 of Ctenodactylus gundi. Taxonomy (NCBI): domain Eukaryota; kingdom Metazoa; phylum Chordata; class Mammalia; order Rodentia; family Ctenodactylidae; genus Ctenodactylus; species Ctenodactylus gundi. The sequence goes on from PVKB01001117.1 coordinate 140,206, forward strand.
TTTTTGGTGTCTGGAACTGATGTCCGAGAACACAGAGCTACACCGCAGCCCTTTGTGTTGTACTTAGAGATGTGTCTGGCTCAGTTGTCCAGGTCGGACTCGAACACGCGGCCTCCCACCCCAGCCTCCCAAGCAGTCAGGTGCCACCGTGCCTGCCCACCCTTTTCAGGGCACAGGACCCGTGTGGCCCCTCCCCACGTGGGGGAAGCCATAGCAGCCACGGCGATCGCTGACTCTCACCCACGACGCCGGTGGGACCCAGCAGAATGCCAGGTGACACAACTTACCCACTGTGCGCTCGCTTTTGGAGTTCTGCTGCCCTCCCGAGGTGGTGGACAGGTCTTCCGGCATGGGCTCGTCGCTGTCCTCTGGGGTGTCACTGACCGGAGGACTGTCCTTTCCTGGGAGGGACAAGCAGAAGCTTCAGTTGGTGGCTGTTACTGTCCCCAGTCCCCAGGCTCTGAGCAGGGCCTTGGTGGCTGGAGAGAGCAGTGCAGGAGGTGGCCACTTCATGAGTAAACACGTCTCGGTTGTGACTAACACACATTTTTATTTCTTTTCTTTTTTTAACTTTTTTTCTGGGTGCGCTAAGGTAGAGCTGAGGTGGCTACGCTAGCACCGGCCAGTGGCGGCAAATGCTGTCAGAGGGAGCTTTGCCTGCACGGAGAGTGACCACAGTGAATCAGCTGCTCAGGTTCCTGCCAAAACGCCATCAGCGAGGGGCACGCGACAAGGCTCTGGCGGCAGCTTTCGACTGACCCTTGCGTATTCCCTGTGTGGCCTGTTCAGGGCCCCCACACCCTGATTCTGACCCTTGGTGAGCTGGGTAATTACTTTGGTGCATATTACAGTATAAAAATAATAGAAAGAATGACCCCTCCCCCCGCCACACACACACCCCAGGCTGTGGAACAAAGTGTCTTCCACAAAACCCGTCCCTGATGCCAAAAGCGTCTGAGACTGCTTTTTGTTTATCCTTTGGCACTGGGTGTGGACCCGGGTCCCTCACACTGAGCTCTGGCTCCAGGCCACCATCTCTAGCTTTGACTTTGACACAGCATCTTGTTGTGCGGTTAAGTTGCCCAGGTTGGGCTGGACCTTGAGATCCTCCTGCCTCAGCCTCCCAGAGTGCCAGGGTGACAGGCCTGTGCCGCCTGGCCTGCTGGGATTGCTGTTTTGAAGGCCTGGAAAAGACTAGCAGAATCACCCCTGTACGTGAAATCACCTTTCCTGGAATCTTTAAAATAGACCGCGCGGCGCACCGAGGGCCACTTCGGGGAAGCGCGGACTCCACCTGCCCGGCGGCCGCTCTGCCCCGCAGCCTGGCTGGAGGCGGCGCCACTGGCATGTTTTCAGAAAGAGCATTACTGAGATGAATAGTTAAAGACGGGACCCAGTTCAGAGAGTTTCCCAAGAAAAGAATGTCAAAGAATGGGAAGAACCGGGAGAGAAATTGATTCCAAGGGCTCAAGTTACTCCAGCCCGGGAGGTCCCTACCCTGCCCCCCCAGCTCTGGGGCCGCCCTCCCGGTGGGAGCTCACAGCCTGGCCAGTGACATCTGATGTGGCCAAAGAGATATTCGGAGTGGGGTGAGGCACTAATTAATCTTGCACAGATCCTTGATCTGTGAAGTAGGTGTAAGCCCAGAGCAAGGGAAGGGGACACAAACCTGTGGTCCCGGCACCTGGGGGGCCCACCCTGGGCAACTTAGTGATTTAGTGAGACCCAACAAACAAACAAACAATTTAAAACAAAGGTATTGGGGTGTATGTAGGTCACCATGAAGGCCCTGCATCCCAGTAAGGGACATTGCTGGGTCGGTGGTAGGGGGGTGTTCAGAGACCTGGGCACATGCTTCTCGGAGACTCCACCTGTTGCGTGTTCGTTGCGGGGACAGTGGGGGACAGGGCGTGCATGTGTCTGTGTGCCACCTGCTGTCACTGGTGTGTGTGGGGGGGCTGAGAAGCTAGACCTGGCCAGCTTCTTGTCTCTTTAC
>PVKB01001117.1:142301-158666 GCA_004027205.1 Ctenodactylus gundi
GGGGGGGGGCGGGGCTCGCCACAGCTACCAGAGGCTGCTCCTTTTCCCCACAGTTATGATTTCACCGCTGTATGTTGGCGGTGCATAATAATTGCACCAATGCGACGGCCTGTCCTGCACACGCGCTCCCTTGTGACCCCAGGTTTGTGGAGGAAGAGCCCCAAACGTAAGAGATTTACAGAGAAAGCGAAAGGGAAATGGGGGAGCAGGAGGTGCGCCCCGGTTGGGGACAGGTGGCGGTCTGGGACAGGAGAGGGGTGAGGAGGGGTCAGGCCCAGAGCGCTCGGTAGTGATTAGCTTTTGCAAACATGCAGCAGCAAAGATAAAAGTTAAGGGAGGTAAAAGAGCCACCCTGTGCTGGGTCCCTGCAGGGAGCGGTGCCCTGCGCCCAGTCTCCATGTCCGGACACGTTCATCTAATTCTCTCCTCTAGGGGCACAGGAGAGGGGGAACAGCGAGCTGCGACTCGGGAGACCCTGGTCCCGGTCGATAGGTGCTCTGCATGCGGCCCGCTGAGAGCACTGGCTTAATGCAGCTGGGCAAGGCCCTGGCAGTCTGCTGATTTGCCTAAAAGCCCCCAGAGGAGGGGATCCCGCTTGCCCGGGGACACGCACGTCCTTTCACAGCCAAAAGACCTCCAGAGGGACGTTTCTGGTTCTTACACCCTCCACGGTCACCAGGCAGGCTCCTCTGTCAGATTTCGGTACAGTCGCTCAGTTAGCCGCTCAAAGTGCAAAACCACTCAAACATCCTAAGAGCTTTCTGCCTTCGCCGGGCCCAGGGGATCGAGGCCCGGCCTGTGCCTGAGCTCCAGCCCTAGCTCAGGTTTCAAACTTTTATTTTGAGATAGGGTCTCCCTAGGTGGCCCGGGTTGGGCTGGAACTTGTGATTCTCCTGCCTCAGCCTCCCATAGTGCTGGGCGGACCTGCACCCCCGAGGCCTGGCTAATAGCATCTCTGATATGAGCAACTGCCAGTACAGGTGTGATCTGAGACAGGGTCTAGATTTCAGATCTTCCCTCAAGTGGAAAGGAGGCTGCGGCCAGATGCACTCTGGACCGGCCCCAGGTCCTGAGAGAACGGCCCAGGGCGCGCTGCGAGCCACTAACGCGACACTGACTGCGGGCAAAGGTGGTGAAAGGCCCTGATTTCGGCCTCGCTCTGGGGTTGTGGCCAAGATAGTAATAAAACTGACCATGAAGTTTGAGTTCACTGCGCTACACAAGCCCCGTGGTGGGACATGGTGACAGGCTGCGGAGATGTGGGCTTGTTGGTGCCAAGCTTCCAGCCCTAAGCATTTGCATAATGCTGCATGAATGCCCAGAGCTGCAGACGCTGAACTGGGAGCTGCAGGCCCGTCACCCCCACACTCTGCGAGGCCGAGGCAGGAGGATTCCAAGATCAAGCCCAGCCTAGGTCACTCAGCACCTTAGCAAGACCGTGTCTCAAAGTGGAAACTAAGAACGGGCTATGGTGGAGCTCAGGGTGGTGGTGGGGTGTCCTGGGCTCCGTCCTCAGGACCACAAAACAAACCCACCAAAAGCTCTCAAGAAAAACAAGCTGAAGCCTTCACTAGCTTTACTACCAGGACGTGATGTCAGAATATTAATTCTTCCCCCATACATATTACATGTATCTGTATATGTAAGTTTTTATGGTACTGGAGAGCAAAGGTAAGGGTAGTCCACCACTGAGTCACATCCCCAATCCTTTTTTAAATTTTCAAATTTTGAAACAGGGTCTCACTACCTTGCCCAGAAATGACTTGAATTTGAGATCTCCTGCCTCAGCCTCCCAAAGTGCTATTAACTGACTGTTCTTAGTAGGAAGCATTTTTGAGGTGGCCTTCGCGGCCAGTTCTCAGATCTGTCCTTGCTTCCCTTAATGTCCCCTAGCTGCCTGTGCCTATGGGGCTCACGTGACGTGTGGATGACTGTCCCACAGCCGCCCACGCCTGTGGGGAGCCGTGCGATGTGTCGATTCACGGGCTTTGTGTTCCGGGGACCCGGTGAACCCTGGACTTAGGTACGGCCCGGTTCTTTACTGAGAGGCTTTCCCGTCTCTCTTCCTCCTCCCCAGCCACCAGCACCCTCATCGACCACATCCTCCCTCCCATGCCGCCAGTGCTGCGTGCACATACTCACTGTGCGCGTGTCTGACCTCTCCCCACCCCTCCTCTCCCAGCCCCTGGTCCCCATCACCCTGCTCCAGTGTCTAGGACATCCAAATTCCAGCTTCTGCGTCTCGGTGAGGCTGGGCCACACTTGTCCTCCAGTGCTGGGCCCCTTTCCCTGACAGGCTGGCCTCTAGGTTCACACATGTTGTCCCTGACGATGAAATGCTGTTCTTTTTTATAGCTGAATACTATTCCACAGGTGAGACAGGTACACGGGGACATCAGCTGACACTAGACAGATGGCAGCAGACAGGTGGACCTGAAGCCCCATGCGTCCCGTGGTCCATCCCCATCCCGTGGCTCTTGGGTTCAGCGTGTGGAGGTTGGGGTGCAGCCCCACTGCACTGGCCCCGAGGTCCTCAGTCCTTGCAGGTGCTGCGCCAAGGCCGAGCAAGGCTGAGGGAGGAGGCAGGGTGGGTGGTGGGCCCTTCCTGCTTTCCCAGCGTCTGTCCTGGCCGGCCCTTGCCCCTTCCGCCTTGGGGCAGGTGGGTGCAGCTTCTCCTACTTCTTGTTCAACTGGCGCTTTGTTTTGGGGTGCTCTTTTGCTTTAGAGTACAATACATGACGCGGGGACAGTCCAGCCTGCTGCGAGTGGAGGGTGACAGCCTAGGCCCCCTCCCTCCTCCCGCCCGTCTTCCCCTCTTCCGCCTCTGCCGGGACGCTCCAGCTCATGTGCCACACACCTGGATTCCCCAGATGCACATGCAAGCACGGGGAAGAAATGTGTGCACGTGGATGTGTACAACGAGTTTTCCAAGAATGGGCTCGACCTTCCCTCACTGTTTAATTTCACTCACACTTTGGATTTCTTTCCAAACAAGTGGATGGGGTATCACCACACCATGCTGTCAATGTTTAAATTAAAAGTTTTAGCAAGCCTCGACCTCCCTTGGCACCCTGCTGGCTCCGCTCCCGGGCTCCCCTCCTTCCCGCCCCTCTCCCGTGGGGCCCTGGAGTCCTCTTCCTGAGGGTCCTCAGTGGTGCCCCTGCGGCTGCCTCCCTGTCCTGAGTCCACCCAAAATGCGGACCTGGCCTGGTCATCGTGCCTCTGGGAAGAGCCAGGAGTCACGTGGTGTCCAAGCTGGTGACTCAGGTGGGTGAGGACACATCGCCATGTTTTTCCAAGCCTCCCTTTCCACGGGATGGCGCTCAGCCACTGCAGTCACCAAATTTCTGATCCTACCTTGTGAAGACCCTCAGGAAAGAAGATTTCCAGAGCTGCTTCAGAAAGTGGCCAGAGAGATGGGAACAGGTGTGTTTGCTTATTTATTCATTTTAAAATTCTGAGACAAGGTCTTGCTACGCTGCCCAGGCTGGGTTCGCACTTGCCACCCTCCTGCCCCAGCCTCCCTAAGTGCAGAGATGACAGGTGTGGGCCCCACACCTGGCTTCTATCTTTCCAATAGTGCTTGTTGGGCATGGGCTTGTGTCCTTCCCACGCACTCCAGCCCAGTTCGCTTTGGTAGTTGATCTTTGGTGACGGCCACGGGGCACAGAGGTGGGGGGTCCCACCGCTGTCTCTCCCTTCCCAGAGCAGCCCCGGGGGGCTCCCGCCCACCCCGCCCGCCCTCTGCGGAGCCTGGCATCTCACCTGACGTTTGGGACATGTCTTGACTCTCATCAACTTCCATTGTCCTCAGGAGATCTGAGAAGGAGAGGAAAGGGTTTTAGCTTAAGCACAAATCCTCCTGAGATATGACAGAGGGAGAGAGAGAGAGAGAGAGAGAGAGAGAGAGAGAGAGAGCACACAACACGCCATGTAAGAACAGGGTTATCTTGGCAAGAATAATGGATCCGTCTCCTTGCGGACCCGCTGGGATATCAGACGGGCACAGACCCCGATCCTTTTAAAAACAGCATTACAAAGATTTATAAAAATATCATCACAAGCCCAGGAGGACCAAATTTGTTATTTATTGTTAATTTCCTGCTGCATAATAACCCAAAATGCAAACCGACTGCAACAAAATTAAGCAGAAAATTAAATGGCCCTGGGTCATTGTAGCCGCGGAATTCATTCTCCCGGGCTGCGCCGGAGCTGTGTTCCTTCTAATTTACTGAGCATGCATCGATGAACCTTGAGCCAGCTTGGTGACACGCGTACAATCAGCAATCAAAAAACGAAGCAATTTGCCAAAGAATGTCTCATTTACCCGGGCGGGCCCGCAGAGCCGCCAGCTGCAGCGCTCCCCCGCCGACAAAGAGCCACCCCGGCCAGCGCATGGGCCGCACGGGCACAGCGGGCGCGACCCTCCCGCTTACCAGCCGGGCCTGGGTCACCACCAGCCGCCTGCATGGGGGGGCCAGGGATGCCTGGCGCAATGGCCGGAGGCTGCCAGGAGACCGCCTAGAACTTCCTGCGTGGCTGCTCTGGATTGCTGGCCCCTGGCCTGGGCTTAGTCTTATTTTCTTTACTATTTTGGGGGTGTTGGGATTCAAGCCTGAGGTTTTCACACCCAGCTCCAGCCTCAGAACCTACCATTTAAAAAAAATTTTCAGAGAGGATCTAAGTCACACAGGTGCAGCTTGAACTTGTGATCCCAGAGTGCCGGGATGACCAGGCCCATCACCACCAGGCCCGCACCACCAGGCCCGGCCTGAGGTAGTTTAAACTCCCAAACTGCCCACTCCTGTAGATGCTGGCCTCGGAGGCCATAGGGTACGGCCAGTGGAGAGTCCTGGGGCCACCACTGCGGGCACCTGGAGGGGCCGGTGTCAGTGGGACCAAGGGAGGCACAGGGTGCCCTGGAGTGGTGCCCCAGGTGCCTACAGCACACAGCAGCTGAGGCCCTGTGGATAAGCCGCCCTCCCATCATGCACTCTGCTCCCAGAAGAGACCCTCCCGAGCCAGCGAACTGTGTTGGCCTGCGATCCGTCCCTGGGCTTTCCTTGGCCACCTCTGTCCTTTGACAGAGGCGTGGGACATTCAGCGAGCGTCTGAGGACCGTGCCATCTCCAGCTGGGCTCAGAACTGTGTGGGCTATATACTGACTTTGCAACCTCCTGCCTCAGCCTCCTGAGGGCTGGGGGTTACAAGCACATGCCATCACAGCCAGCTAATTTTTATGTGGTGCTGGGGGATCAAAGCCAGGGCCTTGCCCGAGAGGACTTCATCTTTAAGCTCTCTGTTCCAGCCTTTACTTCTTACTTTGAGACGGGGTCTCACTAAGTGGCTGCTAACTTGCCTAGGCTGGACTCAAACTTGGAACTCCCCTGCCTCAGCCTCCCAGAACATGGGGTTTATTTTTACTACTTATTTACTTTTACCCTCACGGTGCTTAATTTTCTTTTATATTTTAATTTAGCTTTTGATTATCATGAGCCTCACATGAGCAAGGGAAGCGCTCTACCACTGAGCTCCACCCCGGCCCACCACTTTAAAAAAAGGTAAGAAAATGCCAATGTATCTAGAACTGGTCAATAATAATTTCTCTGTGTTTCTGTGCTTTCCTATAAAAATAGGACAGATGAGGTGGAGGCCTGCCATCCTAGCAGACCGGGAGGCTGAGGCAGGAAGATGGCAACTTGGTGCCCAGCCTGGGCAATTCAGTGACTTAGCAAGGTTCTGTCTCAAATAATAACAACAACGACAGTGACGACAACAATGAGCTTGGCCTTCAGTACCACAAGGGGGGGAAAAAAAAAGGGATAGAAGAGAGTAAAAGGAGACCCTCAGAGTCACGACCCCGGCCGCGGAGACCCTCAGAGTCACGACCCCGGCCGCCTGTCCCGGCCCTGCCTCCAGGAGCCCCTGACCCCAATGGACCCTGGCCAGGAAGCACCCACTCACCCCGCCTTGCCTGGTGGGGCGGGCCCTGCCCTGGGGCGGGGTCTCTGCTCTCACTTGGTGGGACTCAGGCTCTGCCCACAGGCACCACCCGCTGCCTGGTTCTGTGTTTAGTTTTGAGGCAGGGACTCTCAAAGTCTCTTGGTTGCCTAGGCTGGGCTGGAGCTGTCATCCTCCTACCTCGGCCTCCCTGAGTGCTGGGATGGCAGGCCTGTGCCACCAGCCCTCTTTTTAATTCTACCTAATTCTTTAGCCAGGGTCCTGCGGATTCTGTGGCCGGTGGGTCTGACATGGAGGATGACGTCCCATGCTCCCCACCTCTCCAAACTCCACTTTTAGGAAGTGTAGTGACTGTGCCCTGGAAAAGGCTGCTCTGTCCTGGGGACACTCCAGGGGGGCAGCCAGCAGTGCACACGAAGGGGCAGGAAAGCTGTTCTCTTCTAAGAGAACAGCTTACAGCACCCCGAAGGATCCCTAAATCTCCCTGTGATCACCAGGTCCTTCTGGGTTATGGGCTTTACAGACCACCCACTGAGAACAGCCTGTCACACCAGCACTCTGGGAGGCTGAGGTAGGGGATCACAAGTTGGAGCCCGGCCTGGGCAACTTAGTGACCAAGTGAGACCTTGTGCCAACATCTAAAATAGAAATGGGCTGGGAAGTAGCTCAGGTGGAAGCCGGGCTGGGTCCCCCAGATCCCCCCAGAAGTCAGGTGTGCCCTGGTAAAATCTCTCCACTGCCGGGCAGTTCTTCTAAACACGAGTGCTGTGATTGTTTCCTGGGACAGCAGTTCTGAGTCCTGCACCAAGGGAAACAGAGGCAGAGAGAGTGCAGGCCGGGGTGACAGTGACTGAGGCCCCTGGACAGGACCGGAACCGCAGCTTTTGCCAAGCCTCGGCCTCTCTTTCTCCCGAGTCTCGCTCTTTCTCCCTCTTCTCTCTTCTCTCCTCTCCCTCTCTTTCTTTGCCTTCCTGCACCCTCTGCTCTCTCTTTCCCTCCCGCTCTTTCTCTCTCTCTCCCTCTCCCTGCTGCTGATCCAATAGGAACCGACAGGGACACGCCAGGGACACAGGTTCTCCCTCCCTTGTTCTGGTTCACGGAATCACCACCTCACTAGCTTAGGAGAAGCTGCAACAGGAAGGCCGCCAGGAGCCAGGCCAGGCGAGGGCAGCCGCTTGCCTCTGGGCTGAGCTGGGACTCGGAGGTATCCTGTCTCTGCAGGCCCTCTGTGGCCTCTCTGGGGACCTGGGCCTCTCCTCTGAGTGGCACCTGCCCAGAGAGGGGGACAGAAACACATCCAACAGCCCCGGATATCCACTGCTTCCAGGTGAGCCACTAGCTCAGCTCAGAGTCCACACGACACCCCCAGCAGTCACAGAGGGGCCTCTGGGGAGGGCTCTCAGCCCCTCCTTTTTTCTCTGTGGTCTTGGGGACCCATAGAATCTAGGGCCCTTGCATTGAGCCACACCATCACCCCAATTTTTATTTTCAGGCTTTGAAACAGGGTCTCACAAAGTCACTAAGTTGCTCAGGTTGGGCTCCTGCTTGCGACCCTCCTGCTGTACCCTCCCAGAGTGCTGGGATGGCAGGCGTGCCCCATGGGGCCTGCCTCGGCCCCTTCTCTAAGCGTCCTGAGTGTCAAGTCTCTTGTGACAGTGCTCAGTCCAAACCACAGGCTGGTTCCAGAATTTTCACAAGCTGAGCAGGGCAGATGAGGTCAGAGGCTAAAGGCCCAGCTGCCAAGGGCAGGGCTGCTGAAGAGCTGCTCAGCAGGCGGCAGATGTCCCCAGGAGCCGCCTCCGGTTCCCAGGCGTAGGCACCGGCCTGCCAGTGACACCACACCGTTCTGTTCTGCAGGTGCTTGAAAGCCGATTTTCTGAAAGCCAGACCGGGCAAGGCCTGATGGTACACTCCTGTCACCCCAGCACTTGGGAGACTGAGGATGAGTTCAAGGTTAGCCAGGGCTACATAATAAATTCAGGGCCAGCCTGAACTGCAGAGGGGAACCTTGTCTCAAAAAAAAAAAAAAAAAAAAAAAAAAAAAAAAAAAAAAAAAAAAAAAAAAAAAAAAAAAAAAAAGTAGACAAGCAAGTGAGCAAGTGGCACAGACTTTGATCCCAGCACCCTGGGAGGCCGAGGCAGGAAGATCCCAAGTCAGAGCCCAGCCTATATATTGTAGTTTTAGCAAGATCCTATCTCAAAAAACAAACAAACAAACAAACAAACAAACAAACAAAACCACGAAGTGTGTGAGGATGGAGCGCGGGGGTGGGGGTGGGGTGGGGGGGGGGAAGGCCCTGGCTGGGTTCCGAGGGCCACAAGGCACGTAACAACAAAACAAAGCCCAAAGCCTGTGCGGGGCCACAGAATGTCCACACACCCTCGACAAAGGATGGCTGTGGTCGCCCACCAGGACCGGGGGCAGGACTTCTACCATGCAGGCGACCTCTGGTCTCCCACCCAATGTGTGCTCCCGGGACTCCCCCAGCCCAGCTGCAGGGGACAGTGCCCTGGGGTTGGCTGGGGATTCTGTCCTTCCGTACTCAGCAGAGATCCTGTTGAGGGAGGAAGGATGTGGGGTGGGGGAGGGGACCTGGGCCACGCTAATTATCCATTTAAAATTCACTGGACGTGGGTGGGTGGCTCAGGCCTGTCATCCCAGCAAGCTGGGAGGTTGAGGTAGGAGGATTTTGAATTTGAAGCCAGCCTGGGCAACTTAGCAACTTAGGAAGCCCTAGTCTCCATAACAAATAATAAATAAATGAATAAAATGGGTTGGGGATGGGGCTCAGTGAGAAGTCCTTGGCTTCCATCTTCAGTACACACACACACACACACACACACACACACACACACACACGAAGAAGGAGGAGGAGGAGGAAGAGGAGGAGAACACCACTACCACCTGAAAAGCATTGCATCAGACTTATTCCTCCCCCTGGGAGACACAAAGCCCTTTCCCTCCTTGGACTTGAGTTTGCAAATGTTGCCTATGGCTGCCAATTACACTGTATCTTTAAAAGGAAAATAAAATAAGTCCCTGTTGTAGAGAAGGCTCTCGAGCCACCTGCAGGGCCTCCGTATCTAGTGGACATCATGACCCTGTAGGTGCGCACCTCGCGGCGTGACAAGCCAGGTGTGTGAGTGTGTGTGGGGGAAACTTCAGGGCACTTTCAGTTCACTTCCAAGTCTATTCGTTTTTCAAAAATTAGCTGCTGATGCACATGAAGACCAAGGGACCTGCATGCGCCTCTCCCCACGCCCCAGGGAATAAGAAAAACCTGCCAGCTCGAAGGATCATCCCACGCTGACTCCGCTGTGCCACCCAGGCCTCACCTTCCTTCTGTCCCCAAGGACCATAGTTAATGTGCGAAACGGGTGGGCCATGGGGCACTGTCCTGCCGGGGTAAGGAAAGCTGGCTGGCATTCTGCTGCCTCGCCTACTCGCCCCACTTTCCGGGCACATCTAAGTGGTGGGCTACATCTGTCTTCCTAGCACTTGGGGAGGCTGAGGCAGGAGGATCTCAAGTTCCAGCCCAACTTGGGATATTTAGAGTCCCAGTGAGACCTGTCTCAAACTTCAAAACAAAACAAAAAATAAAGCAAAACAAGGCTGGAGATGGATCTCAGTGCGAAGGTTTTAGGTTCAGTCCCCAGGATTGCAAATGTTATATACCATACCTAGATTTTTTTGTTTTTTTAAATTTTGTTTTGTTTTTTGGTTCTTATGCAGGGAGTTAGCTGTGCAGTCTTAGGAGCGGGGAACAGGTAACTGCTTAGAAAGCAAGCTGGCGCAGGAAGAGGCCTTGGGAAAGCACAGCGCCGTCAGGGTTGGTTCTCCGGGAGGCACCTGCAGCTGGGGCCCCAGAACCACAGAGCATGTCTAATGCCACAAGTGGGCCGCTGTCTCAGAGAGGCAGGCGGGAAGGCGGAAGACCCAGACTCGGAAAAAACTCTTCTGAAATGGAGAAAGTGGAGCAGCAGACGCCAGTCTGGGCTTGCGGATTGGCTCTGGCTGGGTTACAGGTGTCCTCCCAAAATTTGGACAGACAGCAAGGTGGGTGGTCTTATTCTGAGTTGTTGTATCCCCTTCAGAGAGCCAAGGTTGCCCGTCCACGGGCAACACCACTGGCTCTTGAGCAGCTCCCAGTGACTCTGAGAGGCACACAGTCAAAATGGACACGCACTTTTCTTTTTCTCCTAAAGGAGGGTGGGTGATTTGGGCTGCACGCACTGGCCACCGCCTCACCCACTTCCTCTAGCACGAATGACTCTTCACACTCCATCACCTAACTTAAACAAACCTCTAAGTTTACATTGTTACTATTAATTTTTTTGTGGTACTGGGGATTGAGCCCGGGGTCTTAGCACAGAGATACATCCCAGCCCTTTATTGTATTTTGAATTTTGAGACAGGGTCTCATTAAGTCACACAGTTGCCCGGGCTGAGTTTAAACTTGCCATCCTCCTGCCTCAGCCTCCCAGAGTGTTGGGGTGACAGGACTGGGCATCTCAGCCGGATTAGAATCCGTGTCTTCTTCACTCTTACAGTTTTTGGAAGACTTCTGTGCATGGCTAGGAACTGCGCATTAAAGTAAATGCCTCAAAAACAGGGCCTATATCTTTAAGAAATATAGCAATTGCTCCCCAGGGATGGATTTCCGCAGGCAGTACTGTGCTGCTGGCAGTGCACAGCTCCACAGGGGCCGCCACAGGTTCTGGGGTCCTCTCCTCTACCCTTGTTTCTTCATTTTTTAAAAGTCAGAAATACAAAGTTACAATCTCGATGACTATCTTTTTTCTTCTTCTTCTTCTTTTGAGTCCTGAACTCACTATGGAGTCCAGGCTGGCCTCAAACTCAGCAATTCTCCTGCCTCAGCCTCCTGAGTGCTGAGATTATGGGCATGTGCCACCACTTCCTGCTACACTGTAGGTGACACAGGGGAACCGAACGCAGGGCCTTGAGCACTCTAGGCGGGTGCTCTAACCACTGAGCAGCACCCCAGCTCTGAAATTATTATTATTTTATTACTCGACAATATATCTGGGCTTCATAAAGAATACATCAGATGGTCTTGCTTTTGCAGAGCCAGTGTCTCAACACACAATGAAATTATTCCATATGGACATTTTAAAATGCAAAATTCAAACTGTAGCTGATAGAAGAATCTGTTCTTAGACATACAATATTTTGAGAAAACTGCCAATAATATTGAAGTTCCCACAGAGCTATTTGACACCAATTTAAAAAAAAAAAAGGTTTCTGTGAGTTGATTTGGCCAAAATTCTATTCTAAAGAAGTAAAACCATGCAGATCTTCCCTTGCTTGCAAACACACTCGCAAGCATGCACACACACACACACACATGCACGCACACATACACACGGACTTACTTGAAGTAATCTGAAAAGACATGACAGGTGGATTTGCTTCCTGAAGACACACTCCTTGCTAGTATAACCTTTTTTTCATATCATGTGTGGTTCCTGCCACCTGGCTGGTGGTATGACCAGACCCACACGTGCAGATATAAATGGGGAAGCGCCAGCCTGCAATCCCAGCCCCCCAGGAGGCCGAGGCAAGAGGATCCCTGGTGTGAGCCCAGCCTGATCAACTCAGTGACTGAAAGAGACCCTGTCTCAAAATCCACGCATAAAACGTGCTGGGGACCGAGGTCCGCCGGGAGGGCCTGGACTCCATCCCAAGCAACAAAAAAGAAAAAACCCCATCAAAGAAAAGAGGCGCCTAAGTCAAATGCATCATGGGTCCATGCCACTTATTCGTGGGCCCTTAATTCCTTGCACAGTGTGTCACTGTGGGCCAGCACGCGCACACACAGGTCATCGCTAAACTCTTGGCTCTTGCTATGCGGCTGAGGGGCGGGAGCATTCCCAGAGCTCTGGGGTTGGGCACCGCTCCGTTCATGCTGGCAGGACGGCCAGCTCGCACCAGTCACCGCGGGAATGAGCACACACCGCGCCTGTGCCCTCATTTCAACACCATGCTGGGGAGGTGGGGCAGGGTTTCAGAAATACGGTTCCCGCACTCACGGGTCGTCTCTGTGGTGGCTTTAGGATGGTGGATGTCCACCTGCTCACCCCGACTTCAAATGGCAAGTGGGGCCACAGCCAGCTGAGCCCAGGAAAGCAGAAGTGACCAGGGGCTGCATCAATTCCAACTTTTTTCCTTTTTCAGTGGAGATGGAGCCAGGGCCCTTGGGAAGTTTCATCCTCTGTTTGATTTTGAGACAGAGTCTTCCTAAGTCACCAGGCTGCCTACTCTGGGCTGGGACTTGCAATCCTCCTGCCACAGCCTTCTAGAGTGCTGGGAGGACAGGCATGCATCGCTGGGCCTAGCTTTTGTTAATTAAATATCAAGGGCTCTGTGCCACAGGCCCACCAATGACACGAAAGGGCGTCGTCACCTGATCACTGCACCGGTCCTCCCACTGGACCCTCCTTGCAGGACAGGGTAGCTTTTTACTTCCTCCTGTGAGGTTTGGTGCTCGGAATTGGCATCTTTCAGCCAAATATGGAAGCGTCTTTAAGATGCTCACATGCAAGTCTGGGGCAGGAGGGTCTCCAGATCAAGCTCAGCCTGGACAACTTAAGGATTTAGTGAGACCCTGTCTCAAAATGAAAACTAAAAATGGACTGGAGGTGTATGTGGCTCAATGTGAAAAAAAATCCCCTCCCACACCCATCCCATGGCCAGCCCATCCAGCAAGGGCCACAGGAAGCGCAGGTGCCAGCCCACCCTGGGCCGCGTACAGCTGCCTGTTGCTCACGTCCAGCCTACGCCATCCTCATACAGAGCGGAGCGTGTGTGAGAGGCACCCGGCACCTTCACAACTTCCTCATTTGTCCAGCTACAGAAAACCGGCCTGACTTTATCTACAACCTGGCACAAAACGTTCCCTCTCAGCCCCAGGCCAGACGCCGCTGGCTGGCCGCTTTTTTTTTTTTTTTTTTCCTCTGAGGATCCAACCCGGGGCCTTTGCTCTCTGCCATGTCCCAGACCATTTTTTAGTCTTCATTTCAATACAAAGCCTTCCAAGCTGCTAAGATGCCCAGGCTGAGCTCAAACTTGGCAATTCTCCTGCCTCGTCCTCCTATAATGCCAAGGTGACAGCCCCGTGCCACTGGGGCCTGCAAAAGGACATTTTAAATGCTTCCACTGGATTTTTTGCTGCAGCCCTTAAGTAAACTAAAATGATTTATTATTTACGTTTTAAGTATTTTTTTTTTTTTTTTGGCTAATTTCACTTCTTTTACAAAAGCCCTGGCTATTCTTAGTGAATATAAAAAATTCTTTAAATCCAGGCAAACGTAGGTAACTTCCTAGGAAACCTGGAGGACACTCATTAAGGAAACAGGGTGAGCAATTTCCCCCACCATCTTTTAAATGACGACCTGATAATGATGATCAGCGGCTGGTCTTAATCGAACAGCACGGAGTACACAATTCCTGGATGATTTTACACTGACTCTCTGAGGCTGGCTTTCTGGTTTGCCATCCTATGCAAAACTCAGCACAGACACGGACAAAAAGGTCACGGTTCCAGGCTAAAAGTGGGGCTCGCCCTGGGGGGCCGTGGCTGCGCTGCACTTCCATTAAAAGCCCAGAGCCCTTTTGCAGCGCTGTGGGTCAGAAGCGGCCACTTCCGCATTTGTTTTATGTTTCCTAAAGATTCAGCGTTCAACATCTTCCTCACCAGGTCTTGGGAGGTTTTTATTTTTTGTGTGTGTGTGGAATTTTATTTGCTTCAAATTTGCCAGTGAAAATGGGATAGATCTACAACCACAAGAAGAAGAAGAAAGCTCACAGACTGGTAAGGCAGGATCTGTAACAAACCTCCTAGTTTTGGTTTAAAAAAAAAAAACAGCCCATAATCCAAGTAGGTGTGGTGGTGCAGGCCTGGAATTTCATTGCTCTGGGAGGCTGAGACAGGAGAGTACAAGTTCAAGCCCAACTTGAGCAATCTGATGATTTTGAAAGACCCTGTCTCAAAATAAGAACATTTTGCAAAAAATAAAAATAAAAATTAAAAAAGACTGGGGATTTAGCTCAGTGTAAAGGCCCTGTTTTCGTCTTCAATATGAGGAAAGAAAGAAAGGAAGGAAGGAAGAAAGAAAGGAAGAAGGAAAGAAAGAAAGAAAGATGCTCTTCATTTTCAAACCTTTTCAAATGAACAGGAAAGCCTGAACCATCGATTTGATTGTGTGATTCAGAACAAAGCATGACAGTTTCAACAAGGGCCTTTCCAAAGTGCTTCACGCCGTTCCAGGCTGTTGGAAGAGTCTGTCCGAAACCGCCACACAGAACAGAGAGGAAGAAAGGGAAGGGAGAAAGCAAGTGAAGAAAGGCAAGCAGGGGAGAGAGAGAGAGAGAGAGAGAGAGAGAGAGAGAGAGAGAGAGAGAGAGAGAGCACACAGGCCCATGCTGGAGGCTCTCCTTCCTCGTACCACATGGCTGTCCTCCTAGGGGACCTGTGGCTATTTACATAAACTTTTGGAGCGAGAGGGACAGAAAGAATGGGAGAGAGAGAGAGAGAGAGAAAGAGAGAGAGAGAGAGAGAGAAAAGGAGAGAGAGAGGGAGGGAGAGAGGGCCTCCTGTAGCCGCGAGCTGCTGCCGCCGAAGAAAAATGAATCACGGCTCACCTCACTGGGAACGTACGAGGCGCGCACTTGTACTAATTAGGACCCATTTTAAGCCATCTGTTAAGTGGCGGCCCCGTGCCACCAGCCATCAAGGTGCGGGGCAGGGGCCAACTGGAACGCAGTGCGCGTGGACAGCCGCGAATGACGCTGTCCATCAGCTCTGGACAGGGAGGCCCACACATACTAGCAGAGGAAGGAGACGCTGGGCCCAGTGACGCGGACCCGTCATCCCAGCACTCTGGGAGGCTGAGGCAGGAGGATCACAGGTCCAAGCCTGGCCTAGGCAGCTTAGTGACTTAGTAAGACGCTGTCTGAGAATAATATTAAACGAACGAATCCACAACAACAGCAACAAAAAACGCCAAGCAAGCTGGGGATATATGTAGACTAGTGCAAAGGCCCTGGTTTCTATCCCTAGAACTACCAAGAAGAAAGAAAGAAAGAAAGAAAGAAAGAAAGAAAGAAAGAAAGAAAGAAAGAAAGAAAGGACGGAGGGACGGAGGGAAGAGAAAGCCAACCCACACAAACTCTGCAGAGTGACGTGTGACACTCACCGGCAAACACGGGCCTCTGCGGGGCCACGCAAGGGCCGCCTTCACCGAGGGCGCGCAGACTTGCAGACCCTTGGCTGCCCCGGGATCCCTCTTCCTCTCACCCAAGGTCAGCCTGCTGCCTCCTGTCCCCTCCACTGGGGCACAGAGGGAGGTGGAACCAGCCGCTATGCAAAAAAGGAGGGAAGCTGGGCTTTCTCTCAGGAGCAGGCGGCAGAAAGGGAGGCTGTGCTTCCTGCTCCGACCAACAGGAGTTCAGAAATTATTTGGGCGTCTGATTTGTGGGGCTTGTGGTGGAAAGGAGGGGGATCTTTGAGTCAACAGGCAGAAAACGGCCATGGTGGCCAAGAAATGGCACCGGGCCTACCACACAGGGGGCTGGGGGTTCTCAGCTTCGTTGGCAAGTCTGTGGGGCGATCTGATCTACAGCCCCAACCCTTTATTTTAATTTATTATTATTTTTTTTAATTTTGATTTTTGTGACAGAGTCTCACTAAGTCACCAAGTTGCCCAATCTGGGCTGGAACTTGCTATCCTCCTGCCTCAGCCTCCTGGAGCTCTGGGATTATTAGCCTGTGCCTGACTTTTCAGCATTGCTTTTTTGTTTTGCTTTAATAGTGAGTCACCCGGTGGTTAGTGGAAGCTATCCGCATAGCTGTGAGGCACAGGAAAAAAGGGACAGCAGGAACACGTGGCCATTTGTCTATGGGTGAGACCTCAGGAGTGACACCCTGGTACCCGAACACAGGGGCAGGCCCCCACGTCTCCTCTGAGGGACAGCCCGCGAGACTCCTGCCCTGCACCTGCTGTACAAGGTGCTGTGCCTTTAAAGTTCTACACTGTTTTCAAAATATGGTTTAGACGATCCTCAAACCGTTAGGAGCTACGTCAAACAAAAGCCACTAAACCGCGCGGCTGAAAATCGAAAGCCCACGAACGTGTATATTCCAGGACGTGGAGGGCAGCAGAGGCACGTGACCGGCTAGAGCAGCAGCAATGCACGCGTGGCCGGGAAGCTCTGCCTAAGCCACCTGCTGCTGTCGCCCCAGGCCCTCAAGGTCCCCGCTGTCCCCGATCCTCCTCTGAATCTTCACCAGCGTGCACATGTGGAGCGGGCGTCACAGCCCACCTCCTGGACCCGCATCTCCAGACTGAGGTCCACGCCGTGCCCGCTTTTTTACCCCTGTTTCT
>PVKB01001117.1:158766-324543 GCA_004027205.1 Ctenodactylus gundi
CCCCCCCCCCCCCCCCCCCCCCGCCAATGAAACGATATGTACAGCACACAAATGAGCTGAAGTAATTCCAGACTTAGTGTAAACAGGACTGTGGGGGGCAAGGCAGGGAGCCGGAGGGCCCCCAAAAGCCTGCCAGTCTTAGAAATAAGGTGGCTGGCAGAAGACACTACCCCAATGTCCTCCTGCGCGCTGGAGCCAGTGGCGCGAGTGTCCCTCAGTCTGCAACGGCAGGGGAAGCCTCCTCTGATCACACAGGACAATTGCTTTGTCCTTCCAAACACTCTAGGGGGGAGACGACCAAAATGACACCGCAGGACACCACCCTCAGTGAATTCTCGGATAACTGCAGTCACACGATGCGACCACAAAGAATCAGGCAAGGGCAGAACTGCCACGGGTGCTCCCAGACTCCACCACGGTTCACAGAGAAGCCCATCTCGTTTTAGTAAAGGATAAGAGAGTGAACCAAGAGGGGTGTTCCTGCTCCGGCCTGCCTTCCTCCCCGGCCACGGCACGCGGGACACATGCAATTTGTGTGTTTCCTGTCTATCTCTATGTGTCTGTAAAATCCTGAAGTGTGCCCAGGGTCCTCTCCAAAAGGTCTGATGGGTATGTGGACAAGGCACTGCTACATTGGCCGGATGGGAGACAGGACCCATGCAAAACCAGGGGGAAAGTAGCCCTCCGGCAGCCACCGTCCCCACGCCCCACCACTGGTCACATAAAGACAGGGTATAGCTCCGCAGCCCTCAGAGCCTCAGACCTCTCACTAACAGATTCTCTGTGTCTTAATTTTTCAACAAAGGCAATGGCTCATACCGGCAGGCAGAGCTCCCCATCTGTAGAAATAGGGTTCTGGGCACAAACTTCTCGGAAGAGTTAAGCAAAACCCACCCAGCGCTTTACAAGCAGCCCTGGGGCTCCCTGGAGCCCCTGAAGGTGGGCTGGTACTGGAGCCTGGGGTGCTCCTGATTTGGGGTAGGATGGATTTTCCCCAGACTTAGCACTCTAATTACAACGCGGATGGATTAGAGAGATCAGCATCCCGGAGTTCCTGAGCGCCAGCCTTCACCTGTCACCGCGAGATGAGAACAGAGGTTGCCAGCAACACCGGGGGCGCAAGCACATGTCTTGGTGTCAGCTCCACAGAGTGGCAAGTCTAGGAAGCATATTTTTTTCCATGCCAAAAATGTAGAAAGAAAGAAAGAAGGGAAGGAAAAAAGAAAGAAAGAAAAAAAAGAAAGAAAGACATGGCTGTTCACAGGGAAATTTGAGATTGGATAGTCTATTGAGTCAGATGGCAGAGGGGTTTTTTTTAAATGGCATCACTATTTAAGTGTATGTGTGCAAGTTATTTCTGCAACAAGCCCCCCAAATACGACATTAACAGGTGAGTCCTGTTGTCCCTCTTTACGTTTTGATATTGGTCCCCGTTTCAAGTTTAAGCCTCAGACCAAAGAATCCAGTTTGTCCGTGAAACAATTCCGCCACGTTCTGATAGAAACATTTAGATTGTTATTTTGAAGACACCCTATGTATGTACGTGACCGAGTCTCCAAGGTGAATCTAACTATTGTGTATCTTGAGCACGTACTAATAAAAATAACTGTGGGGTAAAACAAAAATCCCACATAAGGGAGGAATCCGATTAACCTCACCCAATTAACTCCTTCAAACAAAGAAAACGGAGAGGGGTTGGATATTTTCTTACAGGCTTCTCACCTCCTCCACTCATCACCCCAAACCACCTGATCCTTAAAACACTGGAAATTCTCTAAAAGTTCCATCAGTGCCCATGGGAGCGCTTCGTCTTCCTCAGATCTCCCTCTTCCCCTGGAGTTGAGCAGACTAGGAAGATCCTATTTTTTTCAACACCATTTTTGTCTCTGGAAGTTTAAAACCGAGGTATTGAAAGCTGAGCTACCTGTAGCAGGGTGGGGAATTCCGCGTGGGGAAACACGCCAAGCCCCCCAACCCCACCCCAGAAAACTAACCCCAGGGGGCCCAGCCCCTTCTGCAGAAGAGGAAGGGTGCGGGAAAGCCGAAGGCCGAGCTTTCAAATCCCGGCCCTGGCTTTGTATTTAGTCACCAGATGACAAACTTGTGCTCCAGATGAGAAGGTAAAACAACATCACGAGCTCCCGAGATCCCCCGGGGTCCAGGCCCACCCCAGACACATTGTAAAACTACAGTGCAAACTCCCAGTGGCCATTGCTGAGGGTCTCCCTGCGCCCAAAGGTGCAGTCAGCCAAAGCACTACGGTTTCACCGCCGGCGTAATTCCGGTTTTGCAGAAAGCAGCTCACATTCGACCTTACAGGTCGACAGCTGAGCCCTCGCCTCAAAAAGGGGGAAAGGTCTTTGGAAATGACTTTGTGAAGGCTGAGCCCAGCGATCTGCTATCCATATAAACTCAAACAGGACCCGAGCTAGGGCACTTTCCTTCGCGGTGACAGCGCCGACCTGGCCCTGCCCCGGGAAGCAGTCACAACCCAAAGTGGCACAGGCTGTGACCAAAGTCAGCTCCCCCTCTGTCCTCAGCGGAGGGCGGCGGACGGGCCCGGCGGCGCGCCCCCCGACCCCCCAGCGATCCCCAGTGCCACCGACTTCTCTGTCACACACGTATCCACCGGGTCACCCCAAGTTTTCCTACTGAAATGCAGCTTTGAAACACTCACGTGGATCTGGGGGGCCCAGCTCGATCCTCGTGCGCTTAGCGCCAGCTCGGAGCCCGAGTGCCCGGGCCCGGCTTGGGGAGATCTCCCGGGTCGCCCGCCCGGCCTGGGGACCTAGCGCGGTGGCCGCCGCCGGAGTCGCCGCCCCGGCACTGCTGAGCGCGCCGGCTGACTCGGGCGCCGTCCCCGGCCGGCTTTCGCAGCCACTTCCTGAAGTTGCCGCCGGCTTTGTTCCCCGTTTCTCCGCCGCGCTCCCCGCCCCGCCCTCGCCGCCTGAGACCCGGCTCTGCGCGCCCCTGGCCCCGAGCGCGCAGCGCCGCCCGCGGGACGCGCCTTGGGGGCTGGCTCCGGAGCTGGGCGGGGGCGCTCCGCGGATCCCCGGGTCTGTGTGCCCCCGGAGCCCGCGTGGACAGGGCCGCTGACGCGGGACCCAGGGAGCCAGGCTCCTAGCCGGGCAAGCCGGGAGCTCGCGGTCTCACCCCTTTCCCGCGCTACCAAAACTTTGGGGAGGAGTCCTCCTCCTGCTCCCGCCGCCTTCCGGGACACTCCGAGGGCTCTCCGACACGGGACGCGGGAACCCGGGCGCGCAAAGGGTCGCATGGTCCCTCTCTCGTTTTTGCGGCCCAAAGCTCCGGGGAATCGCCCGCTGGTATCCCGGCTTCCTGTTTCCCCAAAGCCCGCCTCGCACCTGGAAGACTGACTCGGGATGGGTAAGGTGTGGGAGACCAGGGCACGGAACCCAGCGCGCCAGGACGAGTCTTCTGTCCCTGCCCCCTCCGTCCCAGCCCTGTCCCTGCGCTCCCAAAACTTTGGGGAGGCTCCAGCTGTGTGTCCCGGCTTCAGGTGTCTCCACAGCCAGTCCAGCCATCTCCACCTCCCGGGCTTGCTGACTCGGAACTGACTCTGAACGTGGGGACCCGGGCGCACCTGGGGGAGCGCCAGCAGCAGGGCTCGCCCGTCCGTGCCCTTCCAGCCTCAACTCTGGGACCCGCGTGGGGCCGCGCCCATAAACTTCGGGGTGGCGGCGACAGTCGAGGGCCGTACCTGGTGCTGCCGCGACCGGACACAGACCGCTCCACCGCGCCGGGCCCTCTTCGCGCGCGGCCGCCACCTCCCCGGAGCGCAGCCGCCGCCAAGCGTCCCCGCTCCAGCGCCGCGGCATCGCAGGATGCCACCCGCCAGGCTCTCCACCCTGCTCGGCCTCCACCCCTCGGGACCCGCGCAGGGACTATGGTGGGACGCGGCCAGGGAGACACAGCGGAGGGAGGGCGACTTGCCACGTTTCTGGCGGGCTCCAAAGGAGGGGACAGGCGACCACCCCCACCCGCTCTCGCTCGTCCCAAGGGGAGGGGACCCAGGGACTCCGACAGGGGCGCGCATCCCCTTCTGTCGCACCCAGGCCCCATGTGCCGGCGCAGGAGACCCCTGGCCTCCCGGATGGATTAGGGCTCTGGTACCCCCAGATCCTGCGCCCACCCAGGGGGTGGGGAGGATTCCCCGCCAGCGTGGGAAAGGCGCACTTCGTCTTCCCAGACAACCAATGGAATATACCTGTGGGCTCTCTTCCCTCCCACCTGAGCGGGGTGGCAGGAGTTAGGATGGCGCGCTCCATGGGGGCCACTGTGCACACGGGTCTGCTGGGGGTGGAAGGCCGGCCTGCTCCCCTGGCGCTGGAGACACCTGAGCAGCTGCAGGAATGATGCTGCCTGTGACAGCGCAGCCCTAGCATCCGGGAGTTGTCCCTGGTTCTGATCAGCTGGAGCCCGGCGATCCTGCCCCGGGCCTGAGCAAAGGACCGGGAGTGAGTTCCATGGGAGTCCTGTGGCACAGGCCTGTCCTCCCAGCTATCCGGGAGGCAGAGGCAGGAGGACCTCAAGCTGGAGTCCAGCCTGGGCAACTTAGTAACTTAAGGAAACCTGGTGTCCAAACAAAAGATAAATATCATGGGCTGGGATGCATCTCAGGGGGAAGGCTGCGCGAGGGCACACACACACACACACACACACACACACACACACACACACAGAATCATGAATCGGACGGAGATAACCAAGTCCTTGTTGAGCTATAGGAGAGGGGACTGGGACACTGCCCATGACTCTCCAGGCTGAAGGCGAACTAGAAAGCCAAGAGCAGTCCTGCAAAGAGGTGGCCAGTGACCAGGTGTGTGTCCCTGGAGCCAGGACCAGGCAGCTCTTAAACAGAGAGAGCATCCGGGGAGCCAGATGTGCAGTGGAGAGGAGGGCACAGGGTCTTGGGCACACAGGACAGCCAGGGACAGCAGAAAATGTCCCCTCTGGGCAGTTGAGTGTTGCTGGGGGACGAGGTGGCTTGGAAGCTGTGATCTGGGTGTGTGGGACAGACGTGGCTTCAGCTGTGGAGAGTCCCCCGCCCACCATGGACCCCAATCAACTCAAGGGTGGATTTTCCACAGACCAGGTAGGTGGCATCCTGGCAAACACCCCTCTGTGCCCAGGCTGCTGCTGCCGCCGAAGCCCCCAGAGGCTGGCTGCCGACGTCCTTGGGGCAGATTCTCATCCTTCCCTCGCTTTGAGACTTTCTGCAGTTTTCCAGACCCTGGAGATCCGGCTTCCTTATGAGCTTCAAAAATGCAGTGTGCGCTTAAATTAAAATGAGAATTTATCACAATTAAAGACATACATGAATGAATCATGCTTCCTGGGGCAGCTCTGGACCTTCTCTTTCCTGAGTGTCCCTATGAGGAGGGACCAAAAATCAGAGTTCTGCAGCCTTGTGAAAATTTAGCGATGTGTCTTCATCCACTGTAGCCACCAGATCTAGCACTGTGTGACTTGAATCCCCATGACTCCCCCTCGAAGTCCACCCCTCCAACTTCAAACATTCACACCACGCTTATTGGCTTTTTTTTTTTTTTTTTTTTTTTTTGGAGACAGGGTCTCGCTCTGTAGCCCAGGCTGGCCTTGGACTCACAGCAATACAGCTGCCTCAGCCTTCCGCATGCTGGGATTACAGGGGTGGGCCACCACACCCAGCTTAGGGACTTCTGGGGAATCAAACCCAGAGTCTGCTGCTTGCTATCTTTCCACTCTCTGTGGCAATTCTGGAGTCCTCTTTCCTGAGTGTTTTTAATAGCACTGTCATGGTTGCCTTGATGTTATGAATCAATTCAGAACATTGACCTTTCCTGGTCATTTTGACTTTGGGGAAGAGTTAGAAGTCACACATGGATGAAGACACATCGCTAGATTTTTCACAAGGCTGCAGAACTCTGAATTTTTGGTCTCTCCTCATGGGGACACTCAGGAAAGAGAAAGTCCAGAGCTGCCCCAGAAAGCAGCAGGATGATTGGATGAGTGTGCTCAAAGCGAGGCGTGGGTGTCGGTGTCGAGACACAGGAACTGCAGGCTACTCTCACTGTAATGCATTCTTACAATTTACATGACGCTCAGAGTTTTCAGCCACCCCCTTGTGTCTGTAAGAGACATGTTCCCAACCCAGCAGGTCCCCATCAGGGTCCAGAGAGGCCAGACCTAGAGGGGACCAGGCCCAGAGGAGGCTCGTGGTGCTGGAGGGACACCCCTGGCCCAGGATGCACAGCACCTCAGCCCCCAAGTACCTCAGTTTAGATGTGCACATGTGCCCCGAAGAGTAGAGGCAGGTGTGCCCAGCACAGGGATGCCGCAGGGGCTCCAGCTGCCAGTCCCTCAACTCCCATGGCCCATCTTGCTCCACGACTCGCCTCCCCTGTGGATAAACTGAGTGTACGAAAGCAAAATTTCCATATGCAGTGTCCCGTGCGGTGGGTTGGCTGTAAGGGGGTGTCGGGCACGAGCCTGTTGGAGACGAAGACTCTGTAAGTAGCAAATTTTCTTTTTTCTTTCTTTATTATTTATTTACTTTATTGTTTGTTGTGGTTCTAAGACGTGAACCCAGGGCCTTCACACTGAGCTACATCTTCAGCCCAATATTTATTTATTTAATTATTTATTTTTTATTTTTGAGACAGGTTCTTGCTAAGTGTCCAAGTCACCCACGCTGGGCTTGAACTTGTGATCTTCCATCCTCAGCGTCCTGGAGTGCTGGCAGGATGGGCCTGGACCACCAGGCTCGGCTGTGTTGCTTTTACCCTCCTCGTTCATTGCCATTGGCTGAGTGGGGGAGACAGGAGTGCGTCGCCCAGGGTCACAGCCCAAAATTCACTCCATCCCCACCCCACCAAATCCAAGCAGGTGCCTGAGTCACTGGAGTTACAACCTGGGTCTGAGGACAAATCCCATGGGACAAGAGAGGTCGCTCAAATGCTAAAAACCCAAGAGACAACAGTAAAAGTACATTGGAAGGGAGAACTTTTTAGGGGAGTTGAACCATATGTGACGTTTTATAATTTTTATGACGACAGTTATTTGTTGTGTTTGTGTAGGAATTCTATGCGGCACTGACCTCATCATGTTCTAGTGTTAAAGTGTAATTTAATTTAATCAGGAGTAATTGCCAAGCAATCAATGCTTTTAAAAGTGTGTTAACAGAAAACAAAACAGAACACCGAACATCAGACCGCCTGCGGAATTCACCAGAAGGTCCTTATTCAGAGCTGGGGACTGGAAGGGCATTAAGGAACCACTGTGTGCTGCAGAGGCCCGAAGGGGATTTGAAGGACAGCTGCTTCTGTGGTTCTGTCATCCAGCACCAGGGGAGGCTGAGGTCCCAGGTTCCAGCTTAGCCTGGATGATTTAGGGACCTAGTGAGACTCTGTCCCAAAGTCAGAACTAAAAACTGGGCCAGGAGTGTAGCTCAGGGTGAAAGCCCTGGACTTGATCCCCAGTACCACACACAAGAAAAAAAGGTGAACAATGGTCGAGGTGGTAAGGCACGGTTCTAGCAGCCGCGTTTCTCACTAACAGTGGTTTTCCGTGGTTACTCAGCCTCCCAAGGCTCGCCAATCTGGGCACACAGCCCTTCACCGGCGCATTGGCAGAGCGAGGCAATGCTTGGTGCGTCCACGTACTTGTCATTGCTAGGCGGAGGGCTCTTTGTCTTTTAAAAACCAGTCCCACAGCAGTGACGATTGCATTCATTTTTCCTCCCAGGGTCAGGACACTGCAAGAATGTTTACTGTAGCAGGAAATACTGGTTTGTTTGTTTGTTTACAAAAGAAAAAATAGTTGGGCGTGACGGTACACACTCTGAGAGGCTGAGGCAGGAAGATTACAAATTGAAACTCAGCGTGGGCAACTTAGTGATCCAGCTAGACCGTGTCACAATCAATCAATCATCAACTGACATTATGAATAAGCAAATGAATGAAATACACATTTTCAAAAGGGCTGAGGGTGTAGCTCAGCGCAGAGGCCCAAGATTCAACCCCCAGTCGCCACCCCCCACCCCCACCTCTCAAAAAGCCAAATATCTTACACTGGTACAAGCCCAAGAGAATCTGTGCCGTTGGGTCTGAGAAGGAGCCCAAGTCCCAGGAGCTACGGCCCAGCCCTGGGTCGAAACGGTCACCACTGAGCCGGCTCCTTCGGTTTCCTTTTTCCATGTTCCACGTTCTCCTACTTCTGCTTCTGGGTTTGGAAACCAACCGCAGTTGCTGCGTGGGGCTGAGTCCCTGATCCTTTCCCTTGGATCCAGTTCTGCAGCAGCCCAGGGTTCCTTTTCCTCTGTGGCGCTGAGGAGTGAGCTCCGACATTCACACCCAGCTGTGCCCAGCCCTTTGTTTTCTTTTGGATTTTGACACAGAGCCTCGCTAAGTCACCAAGTTGCTCCAACTTGTAATCCTCCTGCCTCAGCCTCTGGGGTGCTGGGATGACAGGCCTGTATCGCCACACGCCGCTTCCCTCTTTCTTCAAAGACTGCACAGGAAATATTTGTCAGCACCGAAAAGAGGGAGTTAGTGCAATCATATGGAAATAACTGGCCGGATTTTGTGTGCACTTGGAGGATGTAAAAGTCTTTCAGAAACTCCAGGCTTTTTTGGGTGTTCTTGTCTGAACCCTTCGCCAAGTCTTGTGCTACCAAGGTTGAAAATTTGGTCTTGGGAGCCACCAAGTGTGTAAGGGAAGCCAGCCATGATAGCATCCGAGCATTCTGGAAGGCTGAAGCAGGAGAATGACAAGTTCAAAACCCAGTCTGGGCAACGTAGTGATTTAACGAGACTCTGACTCAAAATTGCACCCAAAAACTGGGCTGGAGATGTGGTATAGTCTGAAGGCCCCACGTTCTGTCCCAAGCGCCTCAAGCGCAAGAACACGGCCCAGCAGGGACTCTGCACAGTTGCTCCCTTGGGGCACAAAGCTGTGCTTCCTCAGCGTCATGGCCGGGAAGAACTTCTGCCTTTCTGTCCCAAGGCCCTGCACGGTACAGAACTTCTTTATGGCCTAGTGAATGCTCTCTTGGTAGCAGAAGCTTCAGCAAAGACCCGTCCCAATTTCCTTCCTCCTGGGTCCCCAGAGGAGCGGACAGCTCGACCCCTGGCCTGTCCTGGCTCTGCACTGTTTGTATTCCTGCCTCCTGCCAAAGAAGCAAAGAATAATCTCAAAACACTTTGATGCCATAAGACACTTTTCCTAATTTTTTCTGGTTCTATCAGACAAGCATTATGATTTGGACTTGGAATATCCCCCAGAAGCCTTGTGTTTGGAAAGTGATTCAATCATGAGGGTTAATCCCTTGAGATCCTGTGCTGTAAGAAGTGGGACAGGTTTGAAAGAGGGAAGTTCCTGGGGCTTGACCCGGAAGGGGTGGATCCTGGGATGTGACCCAGAAGTGTTCCTGCTAGCGCTACCCTTCCTCTTGCACTCTGTTTCCTGTCCATCACAGATGAACAGCTTTTCTCCATTAGGCCATAGACTCTTCTACCATGGCCAACCACCCCTGAGTGGACAAAGACCTCCTGAAACTGAGCTACAATGAACCTTTCATCCCTTAAGTTGTGGGTGTTGGGTACTGTGTCCCACTGACAGAAATGCAGCCCATACAGATAAGTACTCTAAATGGCCTGAGAGACTTTCTTTCCTGCCAGTAGGGAGTCCAGGCAACAATTTTGACAGGCCATGCCGAAGTCGGGGACTTGAAAACGATTTCCAGATATCACGCATTCCGGAGCTGCTGCCTGCCCGATGGCCGTGGTCCTTTTTAATATTTACCCATCACATTCTTATTACTTCCAGATACATTTTCTAATGAGGAAAAAGAACTCATTTTCTGTGAGACACGTCTCCAAAACGGGCAACTTTCTTTTCCACTTCAGAGCTCAAATTCACAATTTTCTTTCGCTTACCAAGTGCTTTGCAATTAAACCAAAAGGCCGGCTTTTCATTATAATATCCTTTATTTTCCGTGATTACGTCTCATCGACATTCGCTGCCACCCAAGGTGTTTCCAGGAGGTTATATTGAATGACCCAGCGTTTCGGGGGAGAAGGAAGAGATTTGATGCTCACATGATAACAAAGGCTTCCATCAGCAGAATGGAGTTCCCACACTGCGGAGCAAGTTCAGGGAAGGGACTTGTGTGTGTTCTCAAGACGAACCACTGTGTCTAAAGACACAGCCCATGGCCATCAGGAGGGGACAAGGAAAGCGATGACCTTGGGGGAAGAGCCAAGGGATTTGACTCCACTGACTAAGCTGCCCGGAGCAGGTATGTGTTTATTGATGGAACTTCGTATTTTTTTATTTGTATTTTTATGCTCCTGGGATTGAACCCAGGGCCTTTGCAATGAGCTATATCCCCAGCCCTTTTTTTAAAAAAACATATTTTATTTTGAAATAAGGTCTCACTAAGTCACTAAATAAACCAGACAGGGCTTGGGACTTGTGATCCTCCTGCCTCAGCCTCCCCGAGTGCTGGGATGACAGGCTTGGTTCTGTAAACTACTTAAATCATCTTACAATCAGATTGATTAGTATCCTCTGAGCAAAAGTCAGTCCCACTTAGCGCCTTCTCTTCCCACCTCTGGAGATGGCTCAGATCACCGCTCCGGGCAGCTTCTGGCCCTCCCCGTTCCCAGGCCATTAAGCCGGCAAGACGCAGAGGCTTGCCCAGGATGATTGATGTCGCCGGAGCTGGACGCCCGCGCTGGAGCCGGGTTCCCACAGCAGATCTGAACGCCACGGTCGATAATCAGACACTTAGCCGCTGCCTCCACTGCCCGGCTGCAGCAGTGAGCTCCGGCCCTCAGCCCGAGCTGCCTGGGTGTATTTCTTGTCCGGTCCTGGCGTTTCCCTGGGCTTCAGTAAAAGCTCCCGGCGCCTGGGCCGAGAGTGGTGCTCGCTGATTTACATCTGCCAGGCTTTCGAGCTGAGCAGTAAAAAGCCCTCATCCATCCTCTCCTTCCCCGAAAGTTGGACCGCGCTGGTGTTTTCACTTTGGGGATGAGGAAGCTGACGGAGAGGAGCCTCCCAAAGCCAAGAAACTGTTCTTAAAAAAAGGTAAGGCAGCTGCTTCTTGATGGCCCCACACCGAAGTCTGACAAGCCCCATTCTGATACAGATGTGTTCATCCTGAGGCCCAGGATGGCTTTGGAGTCTGTCTAACACAAATTCATAAATTTTGCTGAAACATTGTAAGTTGGCCCTGGGTTGCAGGCCTATCATCTTAGCACTCTGGGAGGCTGAGGCAGGAGGATCACAGGTCAAAGTCCAGCCTGGGCAACTTAGTGCCTGAAAGAGACCCCGTCTCAAAATCAAAAATAAAAATAGGTTGGGGATGGAGCCCAGTGTGAAGGCCTGGGCTTAGTCCACAGGACCTTGCAAGTGCGCGTGCGTACGCACAGACACACACACATAATTATAACCTTTTTTTGGACATTCATTTTTAAAAATCACACTCATTTCCCTTTGAAGAGGTCATATACCCCACTGGCTTTACATTTATCTTGCCCTCTTTGCAGAAAACTTACAATAATATATAAAAGGAAGTCTGGTTACTTCTAGACATTAACCTATATTAATATTTTCTTCTATTGGCTTTTTATTTTTTACTTTATTTTATTTTTTGAGACAGAGTCTTGCTCCATTGTCTAGGTTGGTCCTGAACTCACTGTGGAGCCCAGACTGGGCAAGAACTCACAGCAATCCTCCTGCCTCAGGCTCTTGAGTGCTACAATTGCAGGCATGTGCCATCATGCCTGGCTAATTATTATGTGGTGCTGGGGAATTGAACCCAGGGCCTTGTGCTTACTAGGCAAACGCTCTAGCTGCTAAGCTATGCCCCTGTCCAGGTACTACACATTTTATATGCTCACAAGACGATTCTCTTCTTACTCAGTGTGGCCAGGAGGCCCCCAAGGGTGGACACTAAGCTGTCATCGGCTGTAATGAGCCTTTTTACTACTCAGTAGACATGACATTGTCTGGAGATGTCCCCGCCTATGGGAAACACCGCCACCACCCCACTGAGACCATTCTGCTTTCTTCGCTGAGCAGTGTACCATTTGAAATGAAGCCCATGAGTGTAGAAGTGTGTCCGGCTTTTCCCTTGGCCTCCCCTCTGTCCAGGTAAGGAAGACCCCCAAGGTCACCACCCCCTGCGGTTGCCCCCACTTGACCTCTACACCATTATGGCGGGTCCGCCATGTCCCCCGCTGCGGAGGGCTGCACCGCACACCTTTCCTCTTCTTCCCAGATAGGCTTCCTCTTGAATCCTTTCCCAGGTATAGCAAATTTAGGAGGCTCCCATCGTGGAACTGACAGGCAAGGCGAAATCTGTCACCCCTTCCCCCCACCACGAGAAACTCCTCCAGGTTTTCCCAGCAGTGCATTAGGCAGGGCTGTCAGAAGCCACCGCGGCGGCGCTCAGAGACTTCACTCTTCCATTAACCACGGCTCAGACAGAGGACCACTGTCTTCTTTTCCCGTGTTGTTGGAGTACTTTGCACAGGCTCCGCCCGGTTTTGCTAAATGGCTCGAATCTGTTAAATGTGCAAAGGGGCCCCCTCCCCGTTGATGGAGCGAAAGTGGATGGTTGAGGGGGAGAGCTGGGGCTGCGCCCCTCCCCCCTCGATGTGCCAAGGGTGTACGTGTGAAACTTCGCTCTCAGTTCGTGCCTTTCGGGAGGGGAGGGAAGAGGGTTCAGAATGACAGAAAGAGGAATTGACACCACAAAAGACAAGAGAATCATCTGAGCATTTCGTGACAGTTCAAAGACAGATGTCGTTGGCTAAGTGAGGGCCTCGTAGACATGGGGGTAATATACACCTTCTATGCATATGGATTAGCGAGCACAGACTGTCAAGTCGGGGAGCGCGGGAGTGTCAAACACGAGACAGAAAACCAGGAGAGCGACTTACTATTCATTTCTTCTCTTAAAGACCCAATCCTGTTGGGTTTTCACAGACAAAGGGCCAACTCCTATAAGGACGGAGGCGGGTCAAGGGTGGGGTGGGACCGAAGCTTGTTCTGGGGGCCTCCTGAGGACACCTAGGTTGAAGTTCTGTTCTAGTTGGACATCTGTGTTTTAGCTTTCCCCCGTGTTCACGGTTGCCTTTTGTTTCAGTTGATGGGAGCTCGTTTGGTGGCGCCATGTCTAATGCCTTTGCCTTGTGCATGATTCTGAGTCCGTGATTGCAACAGAAATGAGCTCAGACGGTGCAAGCGATCAGAACGCCAGTGAGGGTGATGGCAGGAGCTGATGTGAGGCTCTGCCAGGGTGTGGGAAGCCTTGGGGAGACACCCCTGGCCTTCTCCTCCTGGTGGGACAGTACCGCAGGGCCCGCAGACGGTGGTGCTGGGATGCTGGGATTGGCTTGGAGATGGATGTGTCCTGAGCTCTGTGACAGCCACAGTTCTACCTCCAGTCTTGGGCACGCCATTTGGCTCCCATGACTGGGCTTTGGTGCTTCCATTTGTAACCTCACCATGGTGGGCAAACTGTTCCCCATGAATCCCTCTTGCTGAGATTTCATGACTAACTTGGCCTTGACACCAGGTTTATGTGAGGTCGGTGTAACAGAACCGAAGACAGAGTGGGGGGAAGCTCTGCTGGCTCTTGTCCTGTTTTCCCCAAGGGCATGCTACCTCTGTGTTTTAGAACTACTCACCCAGGAGGCTCCAAGCACTGAGGGTTGACTGTGCCGCAAGCAGTCAGAACCTGTGACATGCTCAAGCCCACAGCCAGAACTACGACCTTGTCACCCCTAGCCTGTGGTGACTGAAACCTTGGGCCAAACCTGTGTGGTGGGACTTCAGAAGAGACTGAGTAGGTCCCTGAAGAAGTTTTAAGTTCTTACCCAAAGATCAGATAAGGAAGATAGGCCCCAGCAGACGTTTCCCCAGTGGCATCACCACAGAAGAGTTTGTGCGTCCTGTTAAAGACCCAGTCTTCCTGGGAAAGTCCTTGTGAGCAGAGAAGACAGGCACCTGGTGGAGGGTGGCATTCTGGGAAGGGCTGCTTGCTGCCAGGCAAGGGAACATTTAATACACATGAGTTCATGAGGGACCAAAATAAATATATTGATCTGGGGAAATCCTGAGGCAGCTGGGAGCAGGGCCGCTGTGCTAAGTGGGAAATACTTTGGGGAAAACCCATAACTTCCCCAAATGCCTATGTAAATGCCCACAGCATGGAAAATTAGCAGGAACCAGCTTCAGACCTCAACAGGCGCCACCTTTTACCCTGGAAATACAGAGCTGCAGCTGAGGAGAAGAGGCAAAAGAGTTAAAACGGACTTCCGGCTCCAAGCCTGCTGTTCTGATGGCCTAAGAAGATGGGGAGAATAGAGAAAACCAGACCTGCCAGGAGAGAGAGCGCAGGCCTGTCATTCCAGTGCTCGGGGAGGCTGAGGGAGGAGCTATCCCAAGTTTGCGACCACCCCTGACAACTTTGCCATTCAGCAAGACTGTCTCCAAAACAAGATATAAATAAATAAATAAATAAACAAATAAATAAATAAATAAAAGTGAGCTAGGGTAGGTGTAAGCTAGTGTGAAGGCCTTGGACTTGATCCCCAGTACCAGAGAAGAAAAGAAAGAAAGGAAGGAAGGAAGGAAGAAAGAAAGAACAAATGAAAGGAAGAAAGAAAGGGAGAAAGAAGGAAGGAAAGAAAACTGAGAGAAAAAGCCCTGGTATATACGACAGAAAAGTGTTTAAGAACTTATGAAAAGTAAAAGAAATTGCCTCTGATCACATTTTTCAAGAAGAGAGCCACTTACATCCTTCAAAGGGACTTGCCAGCATGCAGTCCTGATAGCAAAGGTGGCCCGCTGGGGCTGTGTCCACGTGTTCTCATTGCTTACAGACGGATGACGATGGGCTTGTGGGGCTGAGCCTGTCCACCATGATAATCCGGCAGAGAGTGCTTGTGAGTGAGGACCCAGTCGGCAGTGACCTCGGCTAAGGAAGCTGGCAAGTGTCTCCATGGAAATCCAATCCATAAGTACCTCTTTTTGTGTCAGTTTGAGACTTTCTGTGCTTTAAAGAAAGTGTTTTTATTTTAAAGAGCATTCCAAAAGAAAGAAAATTTTTAAAAAGTAAAGAAAACAAGAAGTCTATTATTTAAATAAAATGCTGTCTTGAGATAATATTTGCAATAAATGTAAGAGCCTGGTTACATTTCTTAATATACACAGAGTTCTTGCAAATGAATTAATTCATGAATGAATTGATGGTAGAGGGGCGTGAGGCCACTGAGCTACTTCTTTGCACTGAGCTACATCTTGAGCCTACTTTTAAAAATTATTTTTTATTTTAAGACAGGGTCTGGCTAAGTTCTTAAGTTGCCCAGACTGGACTCAAACTTGCAATCCTCCTGCCTCAGCCTCCCAGTGTGCTGGGATAAGAGGTCTGCACCACAGGTCCCAGCTTCTTAAAAATGTATTAAGAAAAAAGAAAGAAGAAGAACAAAAAAACCAACCAAACAAAAACAAACAAACAAACAAAAAACAGGCAAAGGGCTAGAATGTACAACTTACAAAAGAATTGCAGGTCTCCAAATTCAAGAACAAGCCATAGGCCATTAATAGAGGGCAGGCGCTGGCAATTATGTAAATTATGAGATCCAACTAGCCCACCTGGGAGAGCAACACCAGGGCCGGGGAGATGGGGCTGTGGAGACAGGATTCACGGGAGCGTTTATTGGGGGCTTGGGTCACCCCAGTGTGAATCCAACTGTAGAACATACCACCTTTTGCCTGTGGACTCAAGGAGACGGAGGAAGGGACGGGTGACACGGCCACATGTGGACACGTAACTCTCTTCAGAGTAGGAGGCTTTTCGTGGGGCAATTGAAAGCAGAAAAGCTCTGGCTCTTCACCACACATACGGTAGATAGTATTCGCCACCTGCGTGCAGATGAAGGATTTGGAGCTGTCAGATTACATTATGTGTGTCTAATGCCAAGATAAAAAAAAAACTGCCTGGTATGCTTACGTGTCCGAGAATGTGCACGGGAAGGTATTGTTAAGCATGTGTGGAGATTTCATACATATATCTGGAGACCATCCTCTAAAATGTTAGCATGTTACGTTCTGTCCTATGTCAACAGGAAGCCCTTGAGTGACTTGCATTTTCTTTCGGATGTTTCTCTATTTACTGACTCAACTACATCAGCATCAATCAGTAATTCTATGTCAGCACTCTCTAGAGTGGAGTTTGGAGCATCCCGCCCACAGGCCACACATGTTCACCTGGCCCGAGCACAGCAACCCTCACGGTAGGGGTGAGTTAATTAGATGTTTACCAAATACAGTGAGTGAGTGGCTAATTTTTAACTAGATAGTTTTATAGGGCCTGTGAGTGATGTCAAAAATATCCAAATGGCCCGTGGTAGAGAAAGGTTCCCTTGCCCTGCTCTAAAGAAACAGAACCAAGGTGTTCTGTAGTGATCTACAGAAAGAGATTCTTCTTATAAGGCATTTGGACCAAAAGAATAGGGAGGCTGAGAGGACCCATGACTTGCTGTTGGCAACTGGGACACCCAGGAATGTTGGGGATGTCATTTCAGGCCAAGCCCAAAAGACAGGAGCACCACTGTCTTCTGGGAAGAGAAGCGGGATGTTCCAGCTGACGTGGAGAGAGAGAGAGGATGTGGGCAACTTTGCCCTTTTTCCTCCCTCTGGTTCTTTATGTTCCTCAGAGGATGGCACGGTGGCCATCTGTGCTGGGAAGGGCAAACTTACTTAGTGTGTTGAAGGTGGATCTCCTTCTGAAATTCTCCCCTGGGTCTACCCAGAAGTATCATCTCACCAGGACCCTCCATTCTGTGATTGAGTCAACAGGTAGCATGAAGGGTTGCTGGGACAGCATCCCCAGCAGAGCTGTGTGTTCATTCACCAAGTGTAGCTGAGACGGCTCACTCGATTTTTTTCATGGAATTAAACGAAACTCTTAAGGAGAACTTGACTTGGTACAAAAGGATGTTGGAAACAGTCGTGTGAAAACTGGTTTTTTTTTGAAAGGGAAAAGTATATATAATAAACAAAAACTGTTTGGAAAGTTATTTTAAATTCAACAGGTAAGTGAGTCTAAATGGGCTGGATGAGGATAGTTTGATAGCTCCATTGTTCATTTTACTGGGACATGAAAACTAGGCTTATGGAAAAATGGTAAATCCAGCCCACACATCCATGCAAAGTCGAAAGAGAATTGCTTTGTACAAAAGGATTGGGTTCAGCTCCCAATACAACAACGACAAAAAGCTTAAAACGCAGAAACGTTTCTACTTTTCTATGATGAAACACCTGTTTCAGAAATAGAGGGTTAGTAAAACATGTTTAAGTCACGCTTTTAAAGTATTTACTGTTAGGTTTCTTATGATGATGAAATGCATAAAATTTATTAAGAATTATGTCAGCATATGGTTTGCAACCTTTTCCCCACCCTGTGAGTTGTCTCTTAACTCTCTGGAAAGCCTTGGATGCACTTAAGATTTTAGATTTGGAGAAGTCCAATTTATTTATTTTTCTTTAGTTGACTGTGCTTTAGGTAATTATAATTGCATTTTTAGGAATTCATATTTTCCAACAAGAGAAACCTCTCTCTGTGTTTTATAATCAGTGATTATAGATTTAAATCTGTTTTCTTCCTCCCAAAATAATTCACGTTAAAATATTTCTTTTATTTTTTATGTGCATGGTCTTAATGTCTGTTGCAAATGCAAATTTAGTGTAAAATTAAGAAGGTAGGAACTTTGTTCTGGTTTTTACTTCTTTTCTTACAAAATCCAGTGAGTTAGAAGCTAGAGGCCTTTACATATGGAAGATGAGGTAAATACAGGAATTGGAAAGAAGTGAACAAAAGTGCTTACGAAAATTGTATTTATTCACTGCAGTTGGATCTAGCATCTTGTAGTCTCTGATAGTTGCTAAATAAAAATCTTAGGTTATAGGCTTAGTTATTACTTGCTTTCTTGAGAAGAGAGGGTAAGACAGTCTCCATCTCTATAGAGGTGACTTAGAATGATTCCAAAACTGATAATCAGCTATCAGGGAAGCCGTCAGCTGGATTCCTATTGACATGCTAAATATCTGAGCTCATTTGTGCTTTCTGTTATAAGGGAGGGCTGTCATTTTACTTTTTGAGAAGATGGGTCCAAAATAAAAGCCAATAGGAATCACTGTGATAATTCCATGCAGAAACACCATTCCACACTTGGATATTCACTTGGAAGAATGGAAAGCGTAGAAGAGCAGACGTCTCACCAAAACAGGTCAACAGAAGGCAGAAGAACACATTAACATATGCTCAATGTCAACTGTCAGTAGGGGCTTTGCAAATTAAAGCAATGAGCTACTCTGACACCCTATTAGAATGGCAAAAACCCAAGTTATTGAAAACGCCAAATGGTGATAGGATGTGGAGCAACTGGAACTCTCATTCCTTGATGCTGGGAATGTGAAATGGTTGAGCCCTTCTTTGGAAAATGGTTGGAAATTTTCTACTCAGGGCAGTGTACTCCTGCTGTCTAATCCCATGACCATACACCTTGGTATTTGTCAAAATGGGCCAAAACTTTGTGTCCACATAACCCAGAATATGGACGCCGATGGCAGCTGTAACCATAATTGCCCAAAGTTGGAAGCCAAAGTGGATGGATAAATCATGTGGAGTATGTCTAGGCAACAGGGTACTAGGACCTGGTTTTCAAATGTGAGTGACGGAGACAGGAGAAGACAGGACAGAATCTTAAATATGTATGTCTGTGGCAAAGAAGCCAGCCACGTCAATGCTATGTAAACCCTATAATCCATAACCCCAGCCACATGACATTCAGAGAAAGGCAAATCATGGGGAAAGAAAACAGGTGAGCTGCTGACAGTTGTTGGCAACAGAGGTCTGGGCAGAGCACAGGGGACACCTGGGCCCTGGAAGTCACTTGTGTGATGCCCAGCGGTGGCGTCTGTCATGATGTGCATATCTAAGATGATAGAAAGGACACCACAAAGCTGAGCCTGGTGTAGACTGTGGACTTCAGGTGATGATGATAATCCACGTAGGTCCCACAGTATGAGCCAGTGGTGGTAGAAATGGCTCAGTGGGTGGCACAGGTTAAACACGTGGCTCCACCTCCATTTCAATCTTTCTTTCAACTTTAAACTGTCCTTAAAAATAATAACATCTAGAGAGAAAGAACAGGTAGTGGCAGGTCTATCCTGGGAAGCCAGCAGAGGGCTGTCCTAGAGAATTCCATCTCAATGTGGAGAAGTCCCATGGTTGGTGGCAACATGGTAGACGATATAGACGGGGCTCCTGGCTCTCAAAGGACTTGGGGAAGGACTACAGGGACTGAGCAGAAACAGGCAGAAATGGGTCTGGGGAGCCCTTGGGGGAGACCAAGGCTTGTTTTCAATTCTTGCTTAACAGTTGATGGGGTGCTGCTGTCTGGAGTAGGGCTGCCCAGCTGGGACCCCCAGGCAGAAACAGACAGGCACAGAGAGGAGTGTCTTATCCTCTTACTTTATGCCGTGTCCCCTCCTGCCCTCTCCTACCTTCTCCCTCCAGCTATGGTTTGGATCTGGAGTGTCCCATAAAAGCCTCATGTATGCGGATGTAGTGGGGCAACTGTGGGACCCTATGCTATTGGGAGATAGGACTTGTCTGGAAGGGGCAGATGCTTCCGGTTTGACCTGAAGTGATTGTGTCAACTTGTTGAGATTAAGGGCAGAGCTTTTAAGTGTGCGTTATTGACTTGTGGGCCAGGAAGCGAGGGTGGGCACCCACCCTGGGTATTGGGGGGGGGTGGGGGGTGGGAACGACCCTACTGGCAGCTGGCTGGAATTAAGTAAAGGAAGAAAAAACACGGTTACAGCTTCTTCCTGGGAGAGCTCTAGCCTTACCTGAGTCTCCAGACATTGTTTAGTCCCTGCTTCACTTGGCTTCTGTCTGCAACAGGGTGAGCAGCTCTCCAGGCTCTGTCCTGCCATGTGCCATTGCCATTGCCCCAGGCGTGGACTGTGTGGGACCTTCTGAAACTGTGAGCTAAATAAATCTTTCCTTCCTTAGGTTGTGGATGTCGGATATTCTGTCCCAGCAATGGGAAGTTAATGAAGACACCTACTCTCCCCTCCTCTCCAAAAATCCTCTTTCCTGAGTTTAGTTGCACTGTCATGGCTGCCCTGAGGTCCTGGGTCAACTGAAAACGTTGACCTTTCCTGGTCATGTTGACTTTGGGAGGGAGACAGCAGGCCCACAGGGCCAGATCTGGGGACTGAGGTGGGCGAGGACACACACCATGTTGTCTGAAGGCGCCTGTCCACAGGTCAGGGCTTGGCAGCAGCATTAATGATATTTTTGATTCCACCTTAAGATACAGGAAAGTGGGGCTCCCTAAGCAGCTCCAGGAACTAGCAAGAATGATGTCAGGAACCAGGGCAGTGGCTGCTTTCATTTTCTGACAGGGTCTTGCTAAAGTTGCCCAGACTGAGCTCAAAGTCACAATCTTCCTGCCTAAGTATCTCAGAGTGCTGGGATGACAGGTGTATACTACCACAGTTGGCTCAAAGAGAGAATTCTTCATGTATGACTATGTTTGAGAGAAGGGGAGGGACTTGAGGGGGTTCATGGACACGTGTCTTTCCATCTTTTACTGTAATATATATATATATATATATATATATATATATATATATATATATATTTTTTTTTTTTTTCCCCTAAAATTTAAGCACACATGGTATCTTTGATCAGCCCTGGAATTCTTACTCTCAGAAGTCTGGGAGGCTGCCTAGCATTCCATTTTCTACCCAGGAAAGGCTGTGCGTGGAAGCCAGGACCAGCAGACCTAGCCACGTGGATAGCATGAAGGGAAACACCTTCTGCTGAGTTACAGGGGCAGAACCCGTAAACCACCGGGCAAGGCCCTGCAGTGTGGGACTGGGGAGGAGCCAATGGAGGGCAGAGTGAGCTGGGTTCTCTTGCCCCCAGGTCCTAAAATCTAAGCGGCCACCAGGTGCCTTGCTGCTCTTGGATGCCAGGAGATCGCTCTCATTTTCTGGTAGGAAAGAAATGAAGACCCAGGAAGAAATAAAACCAGCATCTGGCACACAGCTTCTGGGGTCATTCTTGTCTACCAACAAACTGAAAGAACTTGACTAATTATCCAAAGAGGGATTTTTTTTTTAAGGGGGAGGGTGTACTGGGAATCAAACCCAGGCCCTCCACACAGAGCTACACCTTATTTACTTATTTATTTTCTGACAGGGTCTTGCTAAGTCCCAAAGTTGCCCAGACTGAGCTCGGAGTCACAGTCCTCCTGCCTCATGTCTCAGAGTGCTGGGATGACAGGTGTATACTACCACCCTTGGCTCAAAGAGAGAATTTTTCATGTGTGAGTTACCCTCACAACCGCAGCCGTTGGCGGCTGTATTTCTCTAGGCCAGGCCTTTTTGGAAAAGGAGGACTATAAGGACCCGAAAGGCAGACAGCTGCCATGGTCCCGTGCCCCTGCTTGACTCCATCCCCCTATAACAGAAGAGAACCATTTGGGAAAATGAAGAAGGTGGAGCGAAATCATCCTCAGAGAAACGGACACTCGTGGCTACCGCCTCCCAACTCCTGCTGCAGGAGTGGACACGAGTGTCCACCTCCACTGCTCAACTTCTACCACAGGGATGGACACTCTGTGGAGATTTTCAGAAACCTGGGCAGTGGCTGCTTGTTTGAGACAGCTGGAAGCATGCTGAGGACAAGGTGCTTTTGGGGGGTTCCTTTGTTTTGGGCTCCTCAGGTCTCACTGTGGACTTCACAGGCATATTCCAAGTGGAGGGAGCGGGTTCCTGCGCCATGGGCCTTGTCTGGACAGATCCTTCCGCCGGCTTCTGGGATCTATTTTTACGAGACCTTCTTGCAATCCAGTCTTTGAGAAACTCTCATCCTTAAGCTCCCAGCTCCCAGCGCCCAAAAGGGGACTCGCCCGGAGCCCCACAGGGAGAAACTAGTGATTCAGAGAATCTAAATCAAAGGAACACAACCAAATAGGAAGTTGGAAAAAGTGAAATTCTATAGCACACTTTCCTGCCCTTCCCTTGGGTCTGTCTTCCTGGCCAGGATTCATCCTGAGCCACTATTTTTACCCTGTTCCTGACCCAGCGAAACCATGAAGTTCTGCAAATCTCACCCGATTTAGACTCCCATTTGTGATTTCTCTATAACCTCTTGTTTCTGGGAAAGAGAGAGGCCGCCAGACAGAGGCGAGTCCAGCGTCAAGCCTCCTCTCCTTCCAGTCAGAGTGAGTGGCTCTTGGCCTCTTTCAGGGGCACCGTGTGTAGGGCTGTTGCAACCACAGAAGACAAGAAAAGTTTCACACCCTGAAAAACAGAAACAGGGAGAGATCAAGCTCCTTGGTGTGTGTGTGGGGGGGGGGGGAGTGTCCGGAGGGCCGAGCAGGGGCCTGCACGCAGAGTTCCACCCCAGCTCATTTTTAGTTTTGCTTTTGAGACAGTGTCTCATTAAGTTGCCAAGTTCCCCATGCTGGGCTAGAACTTGAGATCCTCCTGCCTCAGCCTCCCAGTTCTTCTTTCAAGAGGTCTGGGAGCAGAGCCTCTGCTCTTTGGGGCCCTGCCCCTGGGGACCTCAGAGCTGCCTGAGAGGAGAGCTCAGAGTGGATTGCGACTTCCCACTACAGTTTCCAGAAGGGGTCTTGAAACCGTGTCAGACCTGTGGTCTCTCTTGCAGATGTCTGTGCCTGCCCGCCGTCTTTTGGGGAGGAGGCTCATGGGGACCAACTCCCAAAGGGCTCACGGAAAGGTGGCTGTCACGCACAATTTTCCCACACTCAGCACACACACACACAGCAGGAAGAAAGCGGGGAGGCAGAACCAGGCAGGGCGGAAATCACAAGGCGGCAGGCTGCAGCTGTGGGCGCGGGGCTGCGGGGCTTTGCCAGTCTGGGGCTTTCTTCTAGCTGGGATCTTCCAAGCCATCAAACCAGCTAGTAGAGGAGTTAAAAGCAGGACGGATCGGGGTGGGGAGAAAGAATGGCTCATAGGAAACTATTTCTCCTCCCAGCCACTACGCAAATATGGCGTCCACTGACTCTCTTTCTCT
The DNA here is from genome assembly GCA_004027205.1 of Ctenodactylus gundi. NCBI lineage: Eukaryota > Metazoa > Chordata > Mammalia > Rodentia > Ctenodactylidae > Ctenodactylus > Ctenodactylus gundi. Next base: position 181,904 of record PVKB01001117.1, read on the forward strand.
CTCTCCATCAAAGCAGAATGTGCTGCCTTGTCTGAGCTAAGAGTTGAGACCTGGAGTCTATTTCTGGCGGCTCTGCCAACTGACTCTTGGGTGACCTCAGCCACTTCCTCTCTCAGCGCCTCCAAGTTTCCCTCTCCAACGAGGACTTCAGAGTCTTCTTTCAACCAGAAATCGAGCCCAAGGGAACCTGGACGACAGTGTGGGGACACGGCTCTCGATGGCTGCTCTCCGAGCAGGTGCAGCATTGGTTTGCTCAGGAGCAACCCAGCCCCAAGGAGACGTCCCTGGTCATTTTCACCAGGGCAACGAGGTGCCCTAGGAGAAAGGCTTCCCTGATCTCACAAGGGCCTCTGGGTGAACCTGTTCTGGTCCCACCCAAAGCTGGTGGCGGGAGATCTTGGGAGGACAGAGCTGGGGCTGCACTAGTGGTTAAAATAAAAAAATCTTGGCTCCATCTGTGCAAATCCCTAATATTCATGTTAAACTATCGACATCGACCTCTAAAGCAATAGGACTAGCATGTGCCTTCCAAACTGGTGGTGAAGAACAAACACCGAATGCAAAAGGAGGAGAGGAAAGGATAAAAACAGGAAACAAGACGGGCAGAAGGTACAACATCAGGATATGATAAATTATAAATTATTAAAATTCAGGTAAATTAGAATATATCATGATTTGAAATCCATTTCAATAGACTAAACTCTCTATTTGGGATTGAATTGGATTTGCAGTAATAATTTTAAAGATACACAAAGCTACTTTTTTTTTAACAATAGATATAAACAACCAGTTTCCAAAGGATTAGAAATGCAAGTGCAGGAAAAAATAGAGCAGCCAAATAGACCCAGACAGACACACAAATAGTCCTATTGTATTTCTATCAAATAAATAAGATATATAGGTAAGGGGAATAAAGGAGGCCATTGTTGTCAGAGTAGAGCGATTTCAAATTGTAAATTAAGAAATCGCCTCCTAATAAAGAAACATAAGGAGACATATAGGCCTTGAAGGGAAAGCGAGTCCATCAGCCACCCTACAGCTAACCAGGGAGGTGTATGTACCATGTTCATGGAGAGAAGACTGTGCTTTCTGCCAGATGTCACTTGTTCAGGTAGACTTAGGAATTCAGTGATTCAATTTCAATCACAACTTCATCTTCTACAGAGCTTCCCAAGATGGGCTTTATCATTGATTTGTGTCAGTATTTACTTATTTTTGTTATTGGAAGCCATTTGTGTTTTAAAATATCATCTATGATTGAAAGAGTTGCTAAGCAAATCCCAAGCAGAGGAAAGATGTGGGACTACACGCCTTGCCAGCGAAAAGCCAGTGTTGTCGTTAGTAGTGGTGGCCAAGATGGTCTGATATTGGTTCAGAACAGACGAATTGGTCAGGAGGAGAGAGAGAAGAGCCAACTCAAGACAGACGCATCTTTACAGAAGTGGAAACTCAGTTCATGATGGAGTGGCTCGTATCGCGAGAGAGCAGAAACAACTTTTTTTTTTTTTTTGCAAAAAGTCATAACCAAAGACAAATTTGTTACCCACACAAGGGGAAAATGTAAAAATTAACTCTTTCTTGGCCCCATTCTCAAAAATCGAGCCTCCAAAAGTGAAATTATAAACTGCTAAACTCTTGTCTTTGAATAAAATGCATCCTCCATGGCAGATTTCTTAAATTGATAATAAAGCAGTTGCAAAATCAGCAAAAGACAGGCTGGAGGAATAGCACAGAGGTTAGGGCACTTGCCCAGCAAGTGCATGGCCCTGAGGGTCACATAATCCAGGCTTGGTGGTGCACGCCTGTAATCCCAACGTTTGGAAGGCTGAGGCAGGAGGATTGTCATGAGTTTAAGGCCAGCCTGGGTCACAGAGTGAGTTATGGACTACCCTGGACTACAGAATAAGACCCTGTCTCAAAGGGGGAAAAAAAGCAAAGGACTTTGCAAAAGAGAAACACAGATGGCATAAGCATTTGGGAAGATGCTCACCCTCATTAGCAATGAAGAAAATGCAAACTACAGCCCTAGTGCCCATTGCCAGGCTGGCAAGGACTGGCACACCCAAGGATGCGCACAGAGGAGGGAAGCCTTGAGAGATCACAGCGTTCACTGCAAGGTCAATAGTTTAATTTATTTTTTAATTTTTGTGTGGACGTGTTTATGAGGGTGGAACCCAGGGACTTAGTGCTAAGCAACATCCCCAGGTCATTTGTTTATTTTATTTTATATTTTTATTTTAAAATTGGGTCTCACTGAGTCATGAGGTTTCCCAGGCTGGATTCAAAAGTTGTGATCCTCCTGCCTTTGCCTCTGAGAGTGCTGGGATGACAGGCCTGCACCACTGGCCTGGGTTTACAATTCTAATTTTTTAAAATGTGTCTTAATAGCTGGTTTATTTTAAAAGAAAAGAAGGGTCTTTGTTTAACAAAACAAGTGAAACTAGGCTTTCTATACACTTTCTACAGAGATTTCAAATGTGGACATCGTGTGGTTGTAGACTGGCCCAGAAGGTGCACAGCCAACCTAATGTGTACAGAAAGAACATAAGGATTTCTTTTTCTTTTCTTTTCTTTTCTTCCTTCCTTTCTTTCTTTCCTTCTTTGTTTCTTTCTTTCTGAGACAGGGTCTGTCTCTATAGTCCAGGCTGGTCCTGAACTCACTCGCTATGGAGCCCAAACTGGCCTCAAGTACACAACAATCCTCCTGACTCAGCCTCAGAGTGCTGGGATTATAGGCATGCACCACCAAGCCCAGATTATGTGGTGCTGGGGAATTGAACCCAAGACCTTAGGTTTGCTAGGCAGGCGCTTTAACCACTGAGCTGTTCCTCAAGACCAGAGTTTCTTTTCTTTTGGAGAGGGCAGAGGGTTAAGATGGGGTGGGGCAGATGGGGGAGGTGTCCCCGCCCGTCACCCCTGCCAAAGGCTGGTACTAGTATACTCCAGCACAGCAAAGACTTCCTGTCTGTCTTTGACTGTGTAGAAGCTGAACTTCCAGCTTGTTCCTATTTGTTTATGCTAATTATTTGCTACTCAAGTGGCCATTTTTTCCTGTGTAGAACCTCCTCTTTCTTTCCTTGGGATACTAGATGGAGCCAGGGCCTTCACACTCAGCTACACCCTCAGCCTTTTTTTTTTTTTTTTTTCTATTTCCAAGCAGGATCTTAATAAGTTGCTGAGATGCCTAGGTTGGACTCAAACGCGTAATTCACCTGCCTCAGCCTCCCAGAGTGCTGGGATGACGGGCCTGCGCCATGGTCCAGACTACATGGAAGTCTCTTGTAGGCCGATAAGGGTGTCTTCTTTTCCTCCATGAACCTCAAGAATTGCGTGTTTCCTTTGGTGACTAATTACCTTCAGTTGGAAAGGGCAGGAAGGGGGGTTGGCTGTGCAGACAGAGGGGTAGGCTCAAAACGGAGGGTCCAGTCTTTTCCTTTCTATCCATCATGGCTTTGAAGCTCATAAAGAGGCCCAAAGTTCCCCCACCCAAAATCCCACGACTTTTCATGGATGTGTGTTGAGTACTAAATCCCAACCCCTCCATCGGAAGTCACAGTGCTCATGTTATTTTATTTTTACTTATTTTTTGAGTCAGGGCGTTGCTTGCTCTGGAGTGCAAGCTAGTCCTGAACTTGGTATAGAGCCCAGACTGACCTCGAACTCATGGCCATCCTCCTGCCTCAGCCTCCTGAGAGCTGGGATGACCAGTAGGCACCATCACACCCAGCTTCACTTTGGAATTGTGAAGAACTGTGTCCCATTATTGAAGACCACTCTAGTGTATTTTAATAGATTGTGGAAAAGACGGCCCCGGATGCCATTTAAACATCGCTTCAGGTCACAGCTCCAGGCAGGAAGCGCGCCATGGGCAGGCTGCGTAATGCCAGGGGATGAGCCGGCGCCTGCGCAGTTCTCAGTAGGTGCTGCTCCTGTGAGCGTCTTGTGAGGCAGCCCACCTACCCGGCGGGGCTCAGGCTCCCTGGGCGGTGGTGGGGTGAGGCTGTAAACACAGGGAAGCTTCACCTCACCAACAATCTGTTGGCCCCGGCCACCAGCCTGCACCAGGCCGAGGACTTCTGGTTTGCATGATTTGGGTTGCTGTGGGTGGCAAAGGCTGGAGCTGTTATTTTTATTTTATGCATGAAAGTGCCTGGAAACCTTGCTGGGTTGGCCTCATAGGAGCTCTGTTGACGGGAGCATTGGTTAAAGACACCTCTGAGCCGTGTGCAAAGCAGGGGAGGAGATCTGGGTCCTGCTCTTTGGCCAGTCACGAATTATTAGGTGTTGTCTTTTCTGAGTGTTGGAGTGAGCTTGCTTCTCTCTCTTGTTTTCTTTTTTTCTTTTCTTTCCTTTTCTTTTTTTTTTTAGGCAGTGTCTTGATCTGTAGCCCAGGCTGATCTTGAACTTACTATTTGGCCCAGTCTGGCTTCAAACTCATGGCAATCCTCCTCGTTCAGTCTCTAGAGTGCTGGGATTACGGAATTAAAGGTGGGTGCTACCTCTCCCCGCTCATGTCGTGCTGGGGGATCGCCTGGGTCTCGAGCATGCTAGGCAAGGGCTCTCCCCAGCCCTCTTGCCCATTCCTGGGCAACATGAGGGGGTCTTCTCTTCGTGGAGTTCTTTATTCCATTTGAAAGATTCTCAGTCTCTTTGTCTGCCACTGATTCGCTATCAGTTTTCGTTGTAGTTGTGGTACTGGGGATTGTCCCCAGGGCCTTTGTATGGAGCTAAGCCAGTCAGTCTCTTCCTCTGTCTCCCCTCAAGGTGTAGAATAAATCTTTAGAAACAAAGAACAAAGGGGCAAAAGTTCTTGCTATCTTGAGTGGGGTGCCCAAGTGGGTCTCCCCCAGCCCCTTTTTTATTTTTGATTTTGAGACACAGTTTTGTTAAGTTGCCTGGGCTAGATTTGAACTCATGATCCTCCTGCCTCAGCCTTCTTGAGGTCTGGGATGACAGGCCTGTGCCACCACCGCGTCCGGGTCCGTCATCACTGGGAAAGTGGACGCTCGTTGCTATCGGTAGACAGCTCTGGCGTGGCTGAGGCTAAGGGAGAGTACAGCCCTTCTGGAACGTCCCAGCAACTTTTGGGTGAGTTTCGCGCACAACTTTTCTGTCCCACCGGAAAGCATACGGACCCTGTTAGATGGAGCTTCAGGGAAGCACTGTTCTCACCAGACGCTCCTTGGTGGCCGTGGACAAGGTCCCCTCTCCCACCCGGTGACTGCAGACCTCAAGGGTTTCCTGTCGAGCCATTTCCCACCCACAAGTGGGCACAGCTCAGAGCACACCTTGCTCCGTGAACAGAAAGGGAGGATTTGGGGCAGCGGCGGCAGACCTGGCCCATGGGGCAGGATTGGGAACGTGGCTGAGGACCTCCCTCTCAGGGAGAGTCACTTGCCTGAAAAGCAAGAGCCTCCCAGGTAACTCAGGTTCCTGGGTGTGGGGCACTGACCCCCCTTGCCAGGGTCCCAGAAGTGGACCCCACGGCTGTCCTCGGCAGTCAGCAGGGTCCCCAGCCGCAGAGGCAGCACCATACAAAGGCTTCTCTTACTTAATTCCAAGTTCATTTTTAGCACATACACAGACAGCCCGGTTCGTTATACATTTATTACTCTGTAATGTATTTGGAAGCAAACATGCAGTGCTCAAGGCTGTCCATGCCGGGAGCTTACACTGCTGCAACCAGACCCGTCTCCTCCCCTCAGCGGCCCCATTAAGTCGGAGCATAAATTATTCATCCTGCCCACTAAAATCAAAGCCCTGAGCGACTCCAATAAAATTAACCAACAGGCAGTGGGGAAAACAAACAAACGAACACAGAAGTATTTAAGATCGTGGAGACAGCTCTACTCCCACGAAATAAAAGATCTTAGAGTATCATCAGGGTGAGACTCGGGAATGTAGGCTTGCCTTCCCAGCACTCTGGGAGGCTGAGGCAGGAGGATCCTGAGACTGAGCCAAGTCTGGGCGGGTTAGCAAGACCCGGTCTCAGATTTAACCTATAAAAAGCGAGACTGGGGATGGAGCCCAGTGTGAAGGCCCCAGTACCTCCCCCTATATATGTGCGTATGTCGTGAGGTGCTGGAGTCTGGATCCCCGGAGGAGCGAGTCGTGACAGGAGCTAGTGACGTTCCGAAGCCGCTGTGCTGGATGTCGCACGCGCAGCCGGGGACATGAGCAGCAGTCGGCAGTGGACGCTGCCCTCCGCCCCCTCCCCGGCTCTCCTCACGCCAGCGGTGGAGTCTACGGTTTCTCCACCCGGAACTGTCCGCGCTGCCACCTGTCCGCATGGGGTCTCTATGTCCGGCAGCCGAGGACCCCTTCAGTGGGGAAAGAAGAAAAATAAACAGGTCGGTAAACTCATAAGACGGAAAGGGACAAGCGACTCTCAGATGTGAATCTTCCGTGAGAAGAAGGGAGCAGGGAGCCACACGTGCCAAGGACATTCCCATAGCCCAAATTCTGGGCCAAGGAGCAACTCTCCTGCAGAAGCAGAAGTCCCTACAAGGGGCATGCGACACACGTGGAGGCCGTGGGGTGCCCAGAGGCTGCTGGGCAGGTGCGGGAACCAAGACCCAGCTCTGCGGTGCTTCCTTGTGAACGGCAGGGAGAGGCCCAGCGCGGGACTGCGGAGTGGACACAGCTGGCGGGGAGGCGGCTTGCGTGACTCTCACCCATCTCCTCGCCAGCCTGCCCTTCCTTCCAGGGGATGGCGCTCTGCAGTGGCATTCGCTGCCATTTTGATCCCACTGGTGAGACCCTCAGGAAAGAGAACTTGGGGAAGCCCTTCAGAAACCGGCTGAGCACTCCCAGAGGGAGGCCTCTGAGGGGGACCCATGGCCATGCCTTTCGCTGGAATAAATAGTCGCTACCTGAACATTCACTCAATGATTTGGTCACGCCTCGTGTACAAGGGTCACTCAGAGACACACAAACCTCCCAGGTGTGCAGATTCCAGCCCAGCCCAGGCAACCTAGGGACTGAGCAAGACCCTGCCTCAAAATAAAAGAAAAAAAAAGGGCTGGGGTCGTAGCTCATTGAAGAGGCCCTGGCATCCATCCCCAGTACTGGGGGAACAGCCAGAACCAGTGGAACTCAGCACACTGGGAGGCTGAGGCGGGAGGTAGCAAGGTCAAGTCCAGCTTGGGCAACTTACCAACTCAGCAAGACTCTGCCTCAAAACATCAAAGATAAAAATAGGCTAAGGATGCAGCCCAGTGCAAAAGCAAAGATTCGGGCTCCATCCCCAACACCAGAGAGAGAGAGAGAGAGAGAGAGAGAGAGAGAGAGAGAGAGAGAGAGAGAGAGAGAACTGCAGGCTTCCCAGAGGGCATTGGGCCCCAGGAATGGGACCGGAAGCATAGCTGTCACCATGCAGACACTCCTCTCTCCCAGCCCAGTCCTGCTCCTAGACTGTCCCCTTCAGGCACCGGCAGACCTCAGAGGGCCACAGGCTGGGCCCCGCCAGTCCTCCTGGCCCTGTGGCAGCAGCTGCCCGTCCCCCTCCCCACCTGCCCCTGCACGTGCAGTGTGCGGAGCCGGGAGCCCACTTGGCCCCGTAGAGCCATGGCGGTAACTGTCTTTCCAGTAGGTAGGGATTTCAGTTCCTTATTTCCAGGCGTAAATAATCGCACATGCAAAGTCAAAGCCTTATTTTAGCTGCAAGCGTTGAGAATGTCATTCTGAACTCCTCAGCAACATTTCATTTAAAAAAAAATCTCTTTATTTGAGTAGGAGGTGGCAGGAGCCAATGTGCTGGACAACGTGACCTTTGGCTTAGTAGTTCACAAGTTTCAAGACGGGTGGCATGTGGCCTGGCCCCACAGCTTTTCCTGCTCCTTATGATGTCTGTAACCTAACACAGCAGAGCACACGGGGACTTTATGCCCTGTGGCTGGTCAGACCTGTCATCCCAGCGGTCTGGGAGGCTGAGGCAGGAGGATTGCAAGTGCAAGCTCAGTCTGAGTGACTTAGTGATACTGTCCCCAAAATAAAAATGGGCTGGCGATGGAGCTCAGTACAATGGCCTGGCTTGGTCTGCTGGACTTCTAGGTCCTCTACACCTCAAAAAAGCTGGTGTTCCTTCCACAGTCAGAGTGATGGTTTTCTAGGGTGAGCCGGCCGTGTCTGCTGCGTCCACCACGTGCCGCACCAGTGCGCACCCGAAGCCGGCAGCCTCTCCTTCCAGAAGTAGGAAACACCTTGTGTTTGCTTTTTTTTTCCCCCCTCTTTGAGACAGAGTCTCGTTTTGTAGCCCAGTCTGGTCTAAAATCATGTTGTAGCTCAGGCTGGCCTCAAACTCATGGCGATTCTCCGGAGTGCAGGGATTGCCGGTGAGTGGCACCTCATCCAGCTTATGTGGCGCCGGGGATGGGACCCATGGCCTTGTGCACGCCAGGCGAGCGCTCTGACTGCAGATCAAACCTCCAGCCCTTCAGTTTGTTCCTTTGACGTTCATTGGCCATTTGATCTCATGTGGTTCAGGAAGGCGAACTCGAGAGACAACAGTCACCCATGGGCTTCCACCTCTGCCCGTGAACTGTGTCCACCCATCCATCCAGGCCCCTTGTCATGGTGGGTGTGGGACAGGGGAGAGGTGGCCGCCAGCCCAGGGTGCGGCCCAGGGACACTTGCCACTCCCTCCAACTTTGCCCACAAAACACCAGTTCGCAGACCTTGAAGCCCCGCAGTCTGGAGGCTGAGGCAGGAGGATTGCAGCTTTAGGATCAGCCTGGGCAATTGACAATTTAGCAAGACCTTTTTTTTTTGAACTAAAAATGAAGATGGGCCAGGACTGAGCTCAGTGTGAAGGCCCTGGCTCTGTCCCCAGCACCACAGAAAAGAAAATCGAAAGATAAAATGAAAATGTCAAGGCTACAACCAGAGGTCACTGACTTCAGGCCCCAAGTAGCTGTGCTGGTGACGCCACAAAGCCAGTGCTGCTGCCAGCTGGAGTGGCCAGGAGGAAAGGGAAAAAGAGTGCAGGGACCTGGGTCTGACGGGGTGACTTCCAACTTTGTCTCTGTGCCCTTTATGAATGACAGGCTTGGGAGTCTCAGTTTCCCATTCTGTAGCCCCTGTAGGAGATGTCACCAAGGGCAGGGGCCTCACAGATGGGGCACTGCTGCTGCAGGGAGGTGACACGGGCTCTGGTCTTAGGGTGCTGAGGCAGCCAGCCTTTCCACCTGTGCGGCTGGCTGGTCTCAGCGTTGTCAGGGGTTGAGCACTGCCACAGGCCTGGAGGTGGTGGTGACAGAGGAGCCTCTGGGCCCAGCTGGCTGTCCCTGATCTGGAGTCTTCCTGCTGTCACCGCTCCCATTCAGGGGCCCGAGGCCAGCAGGCAGGAGTGCCTGGGTACACTTGATGGCTCCAAATGTGGGCACAGGGACGGTTCTGTCCTATTCCAGGGACTTGGATCCAGTGCTGCAGCCACAGATGCAGAGCACAGAGGCTTCTGGGAACCAGTGAGAGACGTGGGAGGCCGAGGCTGGTGATCCCTTGGGTGGGCTGAAGCTCCTGCCCCATGCCACAACTCCAGGTGTGCTCCTGCTGCACCCACAAAACACGAGCTCAAGAAAAAATACACAGGAGCCAGGCATGGAATCTGGGCCTGCTATCCCAGCACTCTGGGAGGCCGAGGCAGGAGGATCCCAAGTCGTGGCCCAGCCTGGGTAACTCAGCAACTTAGTGAGACCCTGTCTGAAAATCAAAACTGAAAAATGGTCTGGGGACATAGCTTCGAGGGAAGGTCCTGGGTTGGGACCTCGGTAGCCCAGCCTGATCACCTTAGCAAATCAGTGATAATTCATCTCAAAATAAAAGTAGTATAAAATAAAATGAAATAAAATATAAACCAGAAGGGGTTCGGGGTGTATTGAGAGTTCAGCTTGAAGGTCTAGGCTCAATCTCAATTCCCTGAGTCAACCAACCAACCAACCAACCAATCAGTGAACCAATCAAGTACATCCTCTTGCTGTAGGGGCAGCAGCTCTTCTGGCACTCCAGAACACACTAAATTCCTGTGAGTGGGAGGAGGGTGGGGGCAGTGGGGAGAGGGGTGGGGCAGCTGTGTACCCCACTACTTGCTGCTGAGAGAATGGGGCCCCGAGGCCCTGGACTGTGGGGTGGGGTCCACATGGTACCTCTCTGGCTCCCATTGAGTCATGCAGGAGAAGGTGACTAACCAGGCATGAAAAGGTGCTGTGTTTTTAGGACACACCAGACGGGGCCTGGCGGGACGCACCGGAGGCTGTGGTTTCTGACTCCGGGCGGGTCGCTTCCTGTAGCTGCAAGGCCTGCTGGGACATGAGATAGGCTGAGCTTCACGGGCTCCTATCTGCCCTTTTCCAGCCCCACCTCCTGCACCCCCACAGCTCAGGGTGAGGGAAACAGATCCAGGAAGTAGATGCAGAAAATTGATCATGGGCAGATCAACTCGGCCCAGGGGCCTGGAAGGAAACCAGGAGAGGGGCGGCAGTCTATGCGGCTCACTGCAGATCCAAAGGAGTCAGGAATTCTATGCTATGTAAATACAGCTCACAATCCCTGGGCTTCCAGAAAGATCTAGGTGTCAGGCCTTGATGGAAGAGGCCCAGGTACTCAGCCAAAAGCTAGCTGTGAGCCTCAGCTCTGGCACAGTCCTGCCATCCCACTGTTCTGGGAAGCTGAGGCAGGAGGATCTCAAGTTAGAGTACAGCCTAGGAGATGCAGGGAGGCCTTCTCATTCTCTCTCTCTCTCTCTCTCTCTCTCTCTCTCTCTCTCTCTCTCACACACACACACACACACACACACACATGTATGTGTAAAAACTAAATGAAATGTTCTGGGGTGGGACTCAGTGTGAAGGACCTGGGTTCAATCTTCAGTGGGCGGGGGGAGGGGAAAAGAGAGGACAGAGGGAGGGGGAGGAGGAGGAAGATGAAGAAAGGCAAAGAAAGAAAACCAAAAGGGCAAAAATAGCTAATCTTTAGTGCCAGGACACACCGGCATGTCCTTAACTGCGCATGTGGAGCTCTGAGTCAGGGCCCCAGGATCCTACAGTCTTTTTACAAGGCCCTATTTCCTTTCTGCCTGGCACCTGGTGACGGTGCACATCTCTGGGGTACTGGGTGGCTTGCTGGGTGGGCGCCTTGCACGAGGGCCCCAGGCTGGAGGGTGTAGTTGTCTGGTCCTGTCAAATGCTGGTCTGGTTGGTGCTTTCCCACCACACACTGGAGGCTCTGATTTTCTGGCTGATTTTCTTTTCCTCACCAAGGTCTGTTGTAAAAGATAGTCACGTGGCTTGATTTCTTCTTAGCTACAAAAACATGTCTTTGGGAACATTTCGAATATTGATAATAATGCCTGGCTTGGACAGACGCCTCCCTTTACTTTGTTATAGGTCAAAACTAAAAGATCCACCAAATGCCAACTGGGGCAAGGTAAGGTTTCTTTATTATGGCGGGGATGTTATTACTGCCGGTGGTCGAGCTGTCCCTGGACTCTGAGTGAGTCTTCAGAGAGCAGCCGCGAATAAGCTTTACGTAGAGTTTATATAGAGGATTTTACATCATCACATAGAGACCAATCATAACTCGATACCCAACCACTGTTCTTGGTGGGATGTTGTGTTATTACAAAGCAACCAGTTCCAACCTGAAAATCTGACATTGAGCTGTTAACTTTGGTGGGCTACTTTTGACTTTTGGCTGGTTACTTTTGACTTTTGCTGGGCTATTTCTGGGGCAAAATACGTGACTCTCGGCAGGTTGTTATGGGTCTGAAGTCAGGGGAGAGGGGGGAGGGTAGAGAGGTTAACTTGACCTCTACCCTTATCGTAAGACTCCAAAGACATCTTGATAAGCACACAAGCAAGGTTACAGAAACCAGAAGTGTAGTAAATTAGTTCCTGGAATTCTTTGGGTGTGAAGGCGAGGCAGGCATCACCAGATCAGCTCCCAGCAAGCCGTCCCACTACACAACGACCTGAACAATATAATCACTGCAAAGTGGAGTCACTCTAGGGTACTCACAGTTTGGGTCGTATCATTTCCCAACCTGGCTATAGAAAGTTAACACCAATGTGAGGTTACAGAAAATTACAGAATTATAAAAGTGTACTTAATGTTGGATTGTTGTGGCACTGCCACAGCCTCAGAAGCAGCAGGAGCCCCTGTGGCCACACAGTATCAGCAGTCCAGCCTTGGATTTTATTCTTGGTTCTGATTTGGATAAGACATACTTAGAGTCAAGGGACTTAACCCCTACGTTAGTCTTTTCTTTTTGTGGAAGTACTGGGGATTGAACCCAGGACCTTTGCATTAAGCTACATCTCCATCCCTTTGTTAGTTCTCCTTTCCTTTAATGCTAAATCACTAAGGTGCTCGATTTGGGTTCCAACTTGCAACCCTTCCTGCCTCAGCCTCCCAGGGAGTCATTCCTGCCTTTCCACAGCACAGCGCCTTTCGTGGTCCCGGGAAACTCGCTCTGCCTCTGCCCACAAGCACTTATGGCTGTTGCTTGTCATCTGCTCAAGTATGAGCTCTCCTAGGAGAGGCCCTGCCTGTCCCCCACGCCCCTTTCCCAGCCCCCTGCTGCCCCACCACCCTGAGGGCTCACAGGGTGACCCACCATGCCTCAGTACCCTTGGAGGCCTTGGGTCCAATCTCCAGTACCAAAAAAAGAAAGAAAGAAAGAACAAAATATTGACTTAAAAATTTAGTTTTTTCCCTAAATTCTCAGAATTAAAGAACATGAAGACTAGGTGTGCATTTTGAATCTGTTGGATTGGCAAGTCCCTGTCAAGCTCCCCAGCCCAGCATTCACCCTGTGTGGGTGAAGGCACCAGCGTGCCACCTCGTCCTCACAAGCCCCCTTGGTCCCCCTGCTGTGTGTCCAGTGTCGGGGCATTTGTAGCTGGCAGATGAGTCCAGTGGTGCCTTGCTGGGGCCTTGTGTCACCCAAAGGAGGCAGGAGCCCATGGGAGCGGCTCTGTCCTCATCCTCTCCTCTGCTCTGAGTCATTGCATGGCTACCAGGATGGTCACATGGATCATCAGAAATGTCTAGAAGGCAGACAGGCCCAGCGGTGCAGGCCTGTCATCCTAGCACTCTGGGAGGCTGAGGCAGGAAGATCTCAAGCCTGAGCTCAGCCGGGGCAACTTAGTGAGACCCTGTGCTAAAATCAGAACAAGAAAAGGGTCTGGGGGTGGAACTCAGTGTGCAATCCCTGGGTCAGGTCTTCATGACCACAGTCTCCTTGCGACAGGGCTCTTGACTCCTGGGCAGTTGTCTAACCTAAAGGTCGAGGCACGTTGGTCTGTCAGATGCCAGACCTGGGCCCCAGGCCCTCAGGGTGCCTCTGCTTGAGAAGGGCAAGGTCCTGTCTGCGCTGCTGGGATCCTGGAGGAGGCAGGCAGCACTCCGGAGTCACAGGGAAGTTGTCCTAGCAGCAGTTCAGGCCTGAGAAGCCCCTGGGGAGGAGGGGCCGATTCCACCAAGTGGAAGAGAGACTCGTGCCTGGGGCAGCCGTGATAGAGATCTGAACACCCTCAGACAGCCATCTGTCCCCTCGGCCACGGGCTGAGACCAGCACACTCTGCCGCCTGAGAGCTGGCTCGTGTTTGTAATGCACGGGAACAGATCCGCAGGAGGGGGTCCACTTCTGGAAAAGAGAAGCAAAAAAAGTATGTACGTGGCTGGGCCTGTGGTGCAGGCCTGTCGTCCCAACACTACAAGGAGGCCGAGGCAGGAGGATTGCGAGTTCAAACTCAGCCTGGGCTCCTTAGCTGTTTAGAGAGACCCTGTATCAACATTCAAAACTGAATGTGGCTGGAGATGTATGTAGCTCAGTGGGCAGGTGCTGGGGTCCGTCCTCAGTACCACACAAACGAAATGAAATAAAACAAAAAGAAGGGCAGAGATAACTAAGGACCCTCAGTGGGCACAGACACCACCTCACGGGGGACAGGGCCCCAGGTTCCATCCCTAGCACCAAAAGAAGAGACAGTGTTACAAAAGTGTCACCACCCCTTTGTGGAGGTTGTGCACCTGCGAGCATTCTCGGCCTCTCACTGTCTTATCCACCTCCCCAGCCGATGACACAGCCACCACCCAGCAGCGGAGTTTGTTTTTTAGTTTTTAAATCTTACTTAGTTTTTACCGTACTGAGGATTAAACTGAGCCCACGGCCTTCACACTGAGCTCCAGCCTCAGCCCATTTTTTGCCCATTTTGGTTTTAAAACAGGGTCTTGCCAGGCTGGGCTTGAACTTGTGATCCCCTGCCTCAGCCTCCCACAGTGCTGGGACGACAGGCCTGTGCCCCTGGCCTGGCTTGTGGGAGGTCTTGGGACCACGCTAGCCACCGCCGAGGTGACTGTATCTAATGACATTGCAGGCAGGATCCCTGGGCAGAGATGTACTTTACAGTTGAGAAAACAGAGCTGGGGGTGGCCGAGGCCAGCAGAGCTGAGCAGGTGAGGGAGGGAGTGTGGGTGGAAACTGACTGCGGGGTGTGGGGTGGGAAGATGAGTGGGCAGTTCCACTGGGACACCGAGCGCTGAGGATGCCCCCCGGGCTCTTTACGGCCTCCGGGCTCCTCGGGCAGGGATGGGGACTGGCTGGGTCAGGACACGCTGAAGACTCTCCTGCTCCAGGACAGCCTGGGCATCCGAGGGACATGGTCTGGCACGCTTTGCCTTCACACGAGGGCTGCCAGGTTATGGTTGGAAGCCCAGGGCTGAGACAAGCAGAGGACCCCACTTCTGGGACAGATCCAGAGCTGTCCAGCTCCACAGCCTGAGAGCTGGTGCCCGGACCCCAGATCTGAGCTCGGCCCAGATGCTCTGCAAAGCTGGAAGGCGATTCTAGGCACAAGAGGGGGACAGCTTTCTTCCTGTACCTTGCTCTACTAGTGTGTGATGTCCGTCCTCTGAAGGCCTCCCAGGGGCCCAGGACCTCAGGCTCCAAGAACCATGCTTTCAGATGGTTCCATCCAACTTTGCAGGCCAAGGACAGGTCAAGAGGTATAGTGTGTGTTTAAGTTAAAGAAATAAAGAGTTATAGTGAAAGACACGTGGCCAGTAATCCCCCTGAAGAACCCCCCCCTCCCTTCCCACACAGTCACCGCACCCTTCTGGCCATTGTCTGCAGAAACTCTGGAACCCTCTTTTCTGAGGGTCTTCATGAGAGGGGGGTCACAAAATGCAGTGAGTGCTGCTGCTATGCGCCATCCCATGGGAAGGCAGCTCATAAAAACATGCTGGCAGGTCCTCATCCACCTTGGTCACAGATGTGGCACCGTGTGTACTCCTGGCTCTTTCCCAAAGTCAACATGACCAGAAAAGTTCAACATTTTGAGTCGATTCAGGACCTGGAGGCAGCCATGACAGCACCCCTGAAGACCTTGAAGAGAGAGGACTTCAGAGCAGCTCCAGAGAGTGGCAGGAACAAGGGGGTCAGTGTATCCGAGGTGACAGGGAGGATTTTGGGGGGATCCGTGTCCATAGGTCTTCACTGTAGTACATGTTTAATTTAAAGGTTCACCATGTTTGCTGGCCAGCTGCTCCTCCTGTAACGGTTCTAGTCACACTGAGAGAGAGGCAAGTGTGGAGGACATCCCTGATGCGTCCCCAGCCCAGGGTTCACAGTGTCACCAAGTGGGAGGCAGTGTGGCAACCAGGGGCCTCCTGGGATGAAGGGACCAGAGTGTGTCTCCCTCTGCAGAGCTCTGTCTTGGTTCTAATAATAATAATAAAAAAAGTGTTTAACAGTCACTGAGAATCCAGCTCCCTCAAAATTCAGCTGCAGAGTAAAGCTGTGTCTGGAGCCAATATTTACATTTTAGAAGGAATTTGCTCCTTAGACCCTGGAAGAGTTGGCCCCACAGTGCTGGGCTGGTTTCAGGGATGACATTTTTTTCCACAGACCATCCAGATGGTATTTTGGGATGACCCACGCATGGGGTATTTATTGCGCCCTTATATTGCGCTGTAATAGATAGTGAAATAATTATGTGACTCACCACCTTGCAGACTCAGCAAGAGCCTGGGCTTGTTGCCTGCATGTCAACGGTCCTTTCTGGAGCTGCTGGGGGACAGCAGTGTCACGCCTCTCTACTGATGTTCATGTGTATTTGCAGCCACTCCCTAGTACTCATGTTGCCACCTCAACTCCACCTCAGGTCATCAGGTATTAGGTTCTCACAAGGAGAATGCAGTCTGGATCTACCACACGCACAGCTCACAGTCGCAGTGGGGTTCCTGCTCCTATGAGGATCCAACACGGCTGCTGATCTGACAGGCGGTGGAACTCATGCAGTCATGCCCATAATGGGGAGAGGCTGTAAAAACACATGAGAAGTCACTCTGCTAGTACAGAGACAGGTCCAAAGAGCTAAAGAAAAAGTGTACCACTTCTAAATGGAAGAGGCTT
This sequence comes from Ctenodactylus gundi, assembly GCA_004027205.1. NCBI lineage: Eukaryota > Metazoa > Chordata > Mammalia > Rodentia > Ctenodactylidae > Ctenodactylus > Ctenodactylus gundi. The sequence continues at coordinate 198,315 of PVKB01001117.1, forward strand.
GGCTTGCTTTTTTCATTTCATAAGAACATGATGGTAGTGGAAGTTAAAAAAAAAAGAGCAGAACCAGAAATGGTAAAGTTCTCTGTAAGTACAGAGTGAAGGAAGATGGTGGGTGCCAGACCGAGAAGGGCATTAGGTGAGGGGACTCAGGCTTGTGCATGTGCAGGATGAGAGCGGGACATTGCTGTTCTCTTCTTTGGAGGAATGAGGTTGAGGAGGTTATGATTGCTGGTGCCATAGACCAGGGGAACCGCGTGTGAGTTGGGCTCTGTGTCAAGCTTCTCGCTGAGAAGGGCTGGACTGTGCAGGAGAACTCAAGCCCTAGGCAAGTCAAGGCAGGGTGGCAGAGCACCGGGACAGCCTGTCTGCGTGCACAGGAGGCACCTGAGGCGGGTGCTCCCAGCTGAGTGATCTAGATTGGGCTGGGGATCAAATTCTTTCAGGCAACACTCAGGACAGGAAATGGATGTTGAGTTTGACATGAACTAGGGCCATGAATCCCCACCTTCCCTCTCTGTGCTGTTCATGGATTCCTCATGCACGTGGCCACTTTTCCAGCTGTCCTTCCCCCTTTTTTCGTGGTCCTGGGGGTCAAGCTCAGAACCTCAGCACTGAGCTCCATCCTGGCCCATTTTTTATTTGTGATTTTGAAACAGTGTCTCCCTAAGTTGGTAAGTCGCCCGGGCTAGGCTCCAGGTTGCCATCCTCCTGTCTCAGCCTCCCAGAGGGCTGGGATGACAGGAACATGGAACAGTATCCTGCCAGGGCATGGCTTCTGTTTGTCAAAGAAGTGAGCCAGGAAGTCTCACCATGTGCGACAGGGAGGCTGAAATGGGGAAGGTGACCTTTAGCTGAAAACAGGCAGAGGATTCTAAGAAAGGCTCGCGACCCAAGCCCCGGTCCCGGCCCCTGGTGGATGACTCAAGGAATGGCTCTGTGTTCTTGGAAGCGCTGATGTGCAGCTGACGTGTATGAGTACTCAGGGATTGGAAACCTTGCTCCAAACTGAGGACGCCAGTGTTCACCACACACGTCAGCAAGGAGCGAGAATCCCGGGCCTTTCCTGCCAGTTTCCAAGTGAACCAATCTCTACCAGTGACAGGAGGGGATAGAAGCTGGGGACGAAGGGCTTTCTGTGCCACAGAGCTGCAGACTCCCTTCTGGGAACCGTCAAGTGTAGAGGGTGACGTCAGACAGTGGCAAGCCGCCTGGCTTGAACCACAAGCCTCGGCTGGGAGTCCTGGTTCTGCCCTACGGGTACACTGTTCTTGGGGCAACCTTTTGCTCACCTCTGAGAATGATGATGATCGTGTAGCTCGGGAAACTGTCATGTTACTGTAAGTGATCTGAGCATCTAAGATTCAGAAAATAGCCAGGGCCAGTGACACAGGCCCCTCATCCCAGCACTGGGGAGGCTGAAACAGGAGGATTGCAAGTTTGAGCCTAGCCAGGGCATCTGAGCTACTTTGCAAGATCCTGACTCAAAAATGAGGCCTGGGGACGCAGCTCAGTGAGAAGACCCTGGGGTCAATCCTGAATATCACAACAGAGGAAGAGTCAGGAAAATATTATTATCATTATTATCATCATCAAGGAAACCGACTTTAATTTAGAGTATCCAGCCAGCTTCCCATCTCCACGACAGCAGCCCTAGAGAAGCGGTGTCTGAGGAAACTGGCGTGCCGTGGTTCAGAGTTTCCGAGTTGTGGAGTGTGCGGTTGCTCGGCCTGCTGGCCTGGGGCTGGAGGTGGCCCCGCGCATCATGGCGGGGGAAGCCATGCTGGGTGGAGACGCTCACCTCACAGGGGGTAGGAGAGAAAAGGTCAGAGAAGAGGGGCCCATGCTCCCCTTCCTGGGCACCCCCAGTGACCTCATTTCCTCCTCTAGGGCTCCACCTCCTGAAGCTTCTGCTGCACCCCAATAGCACCACAGGCAGGAACCCAAGGCTTCACTATCAGGGCCTTTTGGCCCACACTTAGCACCCAGACTGTAGCAAATGTTGATATTTTAAGTAGGATCCCAAGACATCGTGGTACTTTCCTGTTTCCAGCTTCTGGGAGGTCTTCCAATATAGTGAATGAGCATCAACATGCACTTCAAGCCAACCCTGCATCTAAGTGTTGTCGCTGGACACAACAGCCACAGCTTATGGGCAGAAAGGCTTATTTTAGCTCAAAGTTGTAAGAAGTCTCAGTCCATTAGTGGGTGGTTGGCAAGGGAGGAAGGACCTGGTGGAGAACAGCTGCTCACAGCTCACAAAGGGAAGGGTCAGGGTGGGGAGAAGCCGGGGCAGGAGTACGTCATTCCAGGCCCACCTTGGTGATCCCCCACACTCTCAGTGACTTCCACGCCATCAGCGTGGCCTTCGGCATGCTCTCAGTCGGTCACCCACACCCTCAGGGATGCACCACTCCTTCAGCTGCTCACCCGGACCCTCTGGGATCACCACACCCCTGGCGGTACATCCTCGTGGCCGGGCCTGCTCCCTAGCAGCGTGTGCATTCTGTAGATCACCCACGGCATCCCACTGCATGAGGTTTCTGGGAGACGGTCCAGATCCGTCAGACTGCCTCCATCAGGGACCATGCATGCCAGTGAGAGTCTAGATCCAGTCACATTCAGCTGCTGACATTGGGGATACAAAGCGCCCAGGGCTGGCTGCTGTGTGTCCTTCACCCTAACACTGCCATGCGGTCTCCCATAGGTACCAGATGGGCATGGAGAGATGCAAAGATGGGTCCCCGCAGGCACCAAGGAGGGCGAGACCGGGCCGGGACCACAGCATCCCCTGCCGTTGAGGCCATTATCAGCAGTGGCTGAGCTGGGTTATGTGTCAGCTTTTTTGTTGCTCAAGTTGTAATTTTTTTTTTGGTAGGATTAGACCAGGGCCTTCTCACTGAGCTACATTCCCAGCCCCTTTTTATTTTGAAAGTTTTGATTTTGTGAGAGGGTCTTGCTAAGTTGCTCAGGCCGGACTCAAACTTCTGGTTCTCCTGGCTTCAGCCTGCTGGAGTGCTGGGATCACAACAAGTGTGTCCATGTGTGTGTTTGTGCTGTAGCACTGGGGGCTGAGCCCAAGGCCTCTGCACAGAGCTCCATCTCCAGCCCCTTTTTTAAAGAAAATTTTAATTTTAAGACAGAGTCTCACAAAATCGCCCATGCTGGGCCCCAACTCATGATCCTCTTGCTTCAGCCTTGCTTCAGTCCAGAGTTCTGGACTGGGTAGCCTGCATCATCAGGACTGGTCTAAGTAGTTTTTAATCTTTGTACTGACACCTGAGAGAGGTATTGTCATCACCCAATTAGCAGATCAAAAAAAACCAAAAGCGTTCCAGGAAAACAAAGCATTTCCTCGGGCCCTGGAGCCTGGAGGTGAGGCCACGGGAGCCAAGTCCACACCACCTGCAACATCCACGCCACCTGTCCCTCGCCTCTCTAAATACTTCATGCATAGATATGTGTCTTAGTTACTTTTTGGTTGATGTGGCTCAATATCTGACATCCACACATTTAGGGGAGGAAAGGTTTATTTTAGCTCACGGTTTTAGGAGGTCACAGTCCATTCAGGGGCGGCCGGCAACAGTGGAAGTACATGGCAGAGACAGAGGTGGAGGCAGCTTCTCATGACATCACAGACAGGAAGCCAAGTTCAGACTAGTCTTCAAGGAAGGCAGGAAGCGGCTTATATATCCTTTCAGGTCTCCTCCCAGTGATCAGCCCCTCCTGGATCCAGGTGTGGAAGGTGTGGTAAGCCCCACTACATGCCTATAATCCAACTTACATGCCTGTAACCCAATTTACATGCCTGTAATCCACCCCTCCAGACTAGGCCCCAATCTTTCAACAGCACATGGATCCATGGACAATCTATAACATTCAAATAAATGCGACTTTGGGGGGACATTCCAGACCCAAACCATAATAATATGCAAACTTGTGACTCAACACTCAGGTTACACAAGGTCAAAAAGCCAAGAAGTCATAAATACATTCTTAGTTCTTAAATCTTTTGACAGACATCTTTTTTCCTCTCTGTCCTTCCTTCCTCCCCTTCTCTCTCTCTCTCTCTCTCTCTCTCTCTCTCTCTCTCTCTCTCTCTCTCTCTCTCTCTGAGTCACTTCCCGCCACCGGGACACAGTATGGAATGCCTTCAGTTTGAAGGAGGTGGCTATTCTAGCTCTCTTTCTCTCTCTGTCTTTCTCTTTCTACTGTGACCCTGGAGATATGGTGCAGGCTGCTCACACTGAGCTCCACCCCAGCCCATTTTTTTTGTGTTGATTTTTCAGACAAAGTCTTGCTCTGTTGCCCAGGCTGGGCTCCAACGTGTGATCTTCCTGCCTCCCTGAGTGCCAGGATGACAGGCCTCTGGCACTGAGCCTGGCTGATATCGTTGTCTTTTTAAAGCAGGTGTTTGGGTTCTGGTGGAAACACCTTAAAAGGATGAGCCCCCAAGCCCCTCAGTACACCCGCTTCTGCAGTGTCGTGTGAATTCCAGGGTGGGCAGGAGTGTTGTTGCTGGGCCTCAGAGTGTCACAGAACCCTGACCCTAGCGGGCAGGTGGCTGAGGGTGGTGCGTGTAGCTTGGGTGCGAGGTCGTCTTCTTCCTGGCAGTTCACCACGGCTGGTGCCCGCTCAGGAAAACCTTGCCTCCTAGACTTGTGGAAACCCGGGCCTTGGTTTTTTTGCTGGTTTCAGTTGGGGGTTTTGAGCTGTCACTGCTAATGGAGAGTGATGGATGCGCACCACTGAATTTTCCTAAATAATTAACAATTCCTCGAAGTATGAAAAAAAATAATTCAGGGGCTATATTTCCTGCAGACGGAAGGACGGATATGGGAGGCACAGAGGGCAGATGCTGGCGGAGCCCTGGTGTGGCTTTGGACTGGCTGCGCGGGCACCCATGGCAGGGATGGGGAGGGTCAGCACACCTTCTCAGACTGGGTCTGCTCGCTGGCCGGTCCACTCGTTCAGCCCCTCTAAGGCTCCCACTGAGCCCCCGGCACAGGCCTGGGCCCCGAGGATGACACAGCCCTTGGGTGGCTGGGTCTATCTTCCGACAGGACTTTCTAGAATTCTAGACTCTTCCTTCCGAAGTAGAATTTCCAAGTTTGGGCAGGACCTTGAAGCACTTATTAAAGTCTGACACAAATTTACAGTAAAATACACATTACAAAAAAGCTCACTTTTTTTTTTTTTGACAGGGTCCAGGCTGGTCTTGAGCTCACTATGTAGCCCAGGTTGGCCTCGAACTCACAGCAGTCCTCCTGCCTCAGTCTCCCAAGCTGGGAATACAGGTGTGTGCTACCATGTCTGGCTTACATGGTGCTGGAGAACCGAATCCAGGCCTCTGCGCTGCCAGGGACCACAGAGAGGAGGGAGGAGCCGGGAAGGAGCACGCCCTTCTGGGTGCCACTGCAGTGACCCACCTCCTGTCGTGCCCTGACTCCCCACAGCCCTGGAAAGCACCCACAGAAGGATTCATGATGAGTACAGCACGCTGGGATGCAGGCACCTTCCACACACAGGGCACTCTGGGGGACACTTCAGGCCTGAGACACAGTGCTCGTCACAGACCACTTGGCTCTGATTTCCATAGTAGCTTGGACACAGACTTGGGGCCTGACACATTGATCTATGTTTCTTTCCTGACCAGCCACATGCAAATGCCTGTGGCTAAGACCCCGGAGAACTGCCCAGGCAGCCTGTGTCCCTGCTCCTTGCTGCCGAGGATGGTCCTGGGCCCCAGGGGACAGTCTGGTCGCCCTCAGCACCTTGCCCCTCCCCACTTCCCTTCTGGTGTCCCCTAGCCTCATCTCTTTCCATTTCCTGCTGGGCTTGGTGGCTGCCGAGGCCCAAAGCCTGGCCTGCGGCACCACACGTCCTCAGCAGCAGCACCGCTCCTCCTACTCCTTGCCCTGTGTGGTGCAGGTCCAGCGATCTTTCTCATCCTGCTGTGGGGACAGATCCGAGGCCTTCATGCTGCGCACCATCCCCAGCCTGTTTTTTACTTTTAATTTTGGGTCTTGCTAAGTCAACTACCCAGGTTGAGCTTGAACTTGTGACCTTACCTCAGCCTCCCAGAGCGCAGGGATGGCAGGCCTGGCCCACCAGGTTTCTCAGCTGCCCCTGGTCCCCAAGGGGACATGCTTGCTCTGACTTCAGGAGCCCTGCTCCCGGCCCTGGGATCCCTGTGCACCTTGGCATGCTGAGTACACCGAGTATAAACCTTTACTGCCTGGTGGCACTGTGGAAGGAGCCCCACATTTGTGACATCAGCCACAGAGGGCAGGCACTCCACCCCAAGTGGAGAGGACAGACATGTCTTCTGTGTAGAATGGTTTCATTTGTGTTTGACTTTATTTTTTTTGAGACAGCATCTTTCTCTGTACCTCAGGCTGGTCCTGAACTCACTATGTAGCCCCAGGCTGGTCTCAAACTCAAGATAATTCTCCTGCCTCAGCCTCCTGAGCACTGGGATTACAGGCATGTGCCACCACTCCCTGACAGTATGTGGAGCTGGGGTTACTTATTCATTGCTGGGACAGAATACCTGACACCCACAATTTAAGGCAGGAAGGATTTATGTAGCTCAGAGTTTCAGAAGGTCGTGCGCAGTCTGCTCGTGGTCAGCCGGCAACGCATGGCACACAGAAGCCAAGCGGAGCGGGAGGAAAGTGAGGTGGCAGCCTCAGGCCAGGCCAGAGCTCCCCAGGCAGAAGCTGTAGCAGTGTTACTTCTTCCTTCCTTCAATAACTTCAAGCTGCTAATCGCCCCCTTACCCACCAAGAGGGGTGCCCCTCCCTTACTTCCTGGCCCAAAAGTCAACAACATGCACCTGAAAGCTCTGCCCCAGGCACCCCTCATCTCAGCAAGTGGACACAATCTTTCCCAGTCAAACCCCAAGGAGCGGTCCTTTCCAGCCAGGCCCTTCCTCCCAATAACACACATACCTGAGGCTTTTGGGGGACACTCCAGGTCCAAGGCATCACATAGGGGGTTGAACTCAGGGCCTTAACTGCTGTGCTACGCCACGAGCCACAATTGTTGACCGATTGCTTCAGTAGTACTGGGGGTTGAGCCCAGGGCCTTCACACTGTGCTACGTCTCCAGCTCTTCATTATTATCATTACCATTATCATTATCATTATCATTATTACTATTTTTACAGGGTCTCTCTAAGTGACTGGGTGGCCCAGGCTGGGTTCCAACTCGCAATCTTCCTGTCTCAGCCTCCCGGCGTGCGGGATGGCAGGCTCGTGTTCCCGTGGCCAGCTTTGGACCGGGTTTCCTTTCACTTGGGGATCATGGTGCTTTCTCCTGGTGGCGGCGCTGCTTGGGGAAACTGATGCTGTCCCTTAGGCGGCGTTTTCTCTAAATTGCCGGGCAGCCTGCTGGGTGTGTATGAAAGGGCTCCTCCCTGGTCACTTAAAAACAACTGCAGGCCCTGTCCTCACGTGAGGCAGCCACCCTGATTGCTGAGCAGGGCTGCGACCACACGTTTCCTGCCCTGGAGCAGCCGGGTTTGGAGTTTCCACCCCTTCCCAAAAGCGGGGCGCTTTGGTCCAGAGCACGGGGTATCATCAAAACTCCCTCGGTTACCACAGGGCAGGCTAGTAATGTGTTCTCTAAGGTGGACATGGCTCCCTTGGGGAACAGGAAAGGACCTGTAGGAAGTGGGGGCTTGTGAAATAGAGGCCGTGTGTCCAGTGCAACTCTGATAAGCGGGTTCGGGTCACTCATGTCCCCGGGTACCTGCGAGGATGCTTGAACACGTTTCTTGTATGGGCCTGAGAAATTGCCCCCGCTGGGTTATTGATACTAGAGACAGAAACACTAACGTGGCACTTACATGGCGCCACCACAGCCTGGGAGATTGGAGGGAACCTGTGGTGGTCGCAGCTGCCCCGTGACTCTCCTCCAGCCTTTTGGGATGCGCCACGTTCCTGTGTCCATGGGAATACAGAGAGAAAGTGCCTCACCTGGGTCTTCACAGACTCGGCTGCACAGCGGTGGTGCCCGGCCTCAGCCTCCGCCTGGCTGGGGAGGGTGTCCAAAAAGGTTTGGAAGGAACTCGGCACCTGGGACATATCGGCTGGGTAAATTTAGTCTTGTGCTTATTAGCATATATGGCTGCATTAGCCAGACCGGGTGTTGCAGGCCTGTCATCCCAGCGTTCTGGGAGGCTGAGGCAGGAGTATCCCAAGTTTGTGCCCAGCCTGGCCAACTTAGTGACTTAGCGAGACCCTGTCTCCAAATCAAAACCATCAGAAAAGGGCCTGAGGATGGAGCAGGTGAGGTTGCAGGGCTTTTCTCCAGCACCGCGGAAAGAGAAAAAGGGATACACTGTCGCTTTGGCCCGGACCTTTCATTCCTAATGCTAGCAGGGGTCTCTAAGGGCCCTCCTGTGGCTCAGCATGAGATCACATGACTCAGCGGGACCAATCCTCCACGCCACGAAGCAGGGCCGAGCTGGGGCCGGCTTTTTTTTCCACCCACGTGCACACAGGAACACATAGGCATGACTCATGCATTACGAACACATGCACACAGGCTCACACACAGGTGCATGTACAGCACACATGCACACACTGTGCACACTGGCACTGATACACACACACACACACACACACACACACACACACACACACACACACAGAAAAGCCAGGAGCAGTGGAGGGCCCACCCTGGGGCCCAGGGAGGCGGTGGATCCCGCAGGGGCTGCCGGGAGGAAACGGAGGCAGCTGGCTGAGCCCCCATCTCCATCCTTGGGCAGTTCCTCTCGTGTGGAACCAAGGGGCGGATGTGGTCTCCAGTTCTCCGGAGGCCCCGAGATGCGTATCCTGGCCTCATGCAGGCTTGATTCAGAGATAAGCCAGGCCTAGCCACACGGGGAGCGGGGGGCCTGGCCCCACCCGTCCCTTCCCAAGGCCGAGGCTGCTGCCCTCCCCCACCCACGTCCTCCATTCCCGAGGCCGCATTGTGCCACTGCCTGACCCAGCGTGGTGGCCTCTGACCACCAGTGTGCCCACCGTCTGCACACTGAGAGGCCTTGGGTATCCCACGCAAGGCCATCACACTGAGCTCCATGCCCAGCCTCTCTCTATTTTTAATTTTGAGACAGGGTCTTGCTAAGTTGCCCAAGAAGGACTGGAACTAAGGGTCTCCCTGCTTCAGCCTCTTAGAGACCTGGCATGAAGGGCCCGAGCCTGTGGGCCTGACTTCCCCAGCATCCTCTCCCTGCTGGCCTGGTGCTTATCCCTGTGGGGCCCGGCCTCTCTGATATCCCCCTTCCAGGACCCACAGCTCCACCTGCCACCCAAGCTGGGGCTACAGGTTCCTCTCCCAGCTGCTCAGCCCTGTCCTGGGTGGGGCCCTCGCAGGAGCCCTTGAAAAGCAGAAAGAAAATCTCACCTTGGCCTGGCACAGGGAACTGGGGCTCTGGTGGGTCAGCCAGCCGAGCATGGCTGGAGGTCTCTGGGCTTTTGTCCACATCTGAGATGTATCCAAAGCAGGACAGGACACAGGTAAACCTACCTAGTGAGGCCGCAGGAATGGGGATCCAGAGGGTCTTTAGTGGCCTTGTCCTGGCCTCCTCAATGTCCCCAGTCAATTCTAATCACTGACCTCTCATGGCCATTTTGACTTTGGGAAAGGGGCAGAATTCACACGGAATCAGATCCAGTGCCCAGGGTGGATGGGGGCACACAGCCATGTTTTTACAAGCTGCCTTTCTGTGGACAGCACTTGGCGGGAGCGGTCACCACCCCAACTGGTAAAGACCCTCAGAAAGAGGACATCCAGAGCTGCTTCAGACAGCGGCCAGGACGGTGGACACATGTGCTCAGGGAGGAGGGTTTCGGAGGGGACTCATGACAATGTGTCTTTGGCTGTAATAAGTATTTTACTTAAACATACAGTAGGGCCATTCACTTTTAACACTTCTGAAAGAGTTCTCCATGTTTGATTCGGTGTAAAAACCCAACCTGTTGTGCTTTTCCATCAGTCTATGTCAAGGGTTAATGAGATTTTTCACACAAAGAGATTTATGTCTGAAACAAAAATTGTGAATTCAGCGATAAACAAAAACACACCTGTCTCTTTGTTCCATCCTTCTACGTGGCTGAGGAGGCCCTGAAAGTCCCTGTTCCAGTGCATGTCTGTCACAAGCCAAGTGCGGAAGCGGAGCTTTGGCCGCTGGCGAGGCGGGCAGGAGCCCAGGGGCTGCGGGAGGAAGCCCCGTGGCCAGGCCAGGGGTCCGTTGGGAGCTTGTTTAGGGTTCCACTTGGTACATATTTCAGTTGAAACATTCACAGTGCAGTGTTTCCTTTCAGCCCTCACAGCGGCCCCGGGAAGGGGATATTGCTTTTCCCCGTTTTCCAAAAGCAATTCTGCAGGTGGCAGATGGAGGCCCCACGACCGAGTAGTTGGTTACCGCAATGCATGCGGCGGCCTCGGGGGAAATGGGCACAGAAAACACAAATGACACAAGACACCTGGAAGACGTGGAGTGAGCCTGGACCCACGCTCACTCGTGCCGCTGGTGTCTCCTGCCGTCTCAGACCAAGACGTCCCAAGCTGTAGTTGTCACCTAGAGAGAAGATAATCAAACACAGTGGAGCCAGCCTGGGCCACAGGCCTGTCATCCCAGCCCTCTGGCAGGATGAGGCAGGAGGATCACACCTTCGAACCCCTCCTGGGGAACTTAGTGACTTAGCAGGACCCTGGCTCAAAACTGAACACACAAAATGGGCTGGCACTGTGGCTCAGAGCGAAGGCCCTGGGTTCACCCCCAGGACTGCACACAAGGACACTGTGAAGGATAAAATTTTATCACCTCGCAGTTGTTGGGTGACTCCAGGTCCTCTGAGGCCAGCTTAGGCAAAGGGGACAGTCCGGCATTTATTACGACATCTAAAAGAAGGCTAAAGAGGTCAGGGGCTCACACCTACTGAGCACAGGGCATGGTTCTTTTGTCCCCATAATTATTATTTTTATTACTATACATCTGCAACATATTCCAAGGACAGCCTCTTGGGGAATTGGCATGTGTACATGTTACAGCTTAAGAACTTGTGCTTCTCCGTGTCCCATCCCCGATCCCTCCCCACGCCTACCACCCTTGTGCCTTCCAGGTCTCTTTTACCTCTCTATTTATTTATTTATTTGGTGCATGTGTTTCTGGAGATCAGGCCCAGGACCTTCACACTGAGCTCTGGCCCAAGCCCTTTAAGTTTTTATTTTGAGACAGGGTCTCATTAAGTCACATGGTGCCCAGGCTGGGTTTGAACTCGTGGCCTTCCCGCCTCAGCCTCCCAGAGTGCTGGAATGATGGGACTGTGCACCAGGCCTGGCCATTTTGCCTGTTAAATTATTTATATCTGAGGTCCCTCCCACGCCCCCGCGGCCCCCCATCTGATTTACTTGGCCCAGCACGTGGCTCTGCCTTCCCAGCTGGACACCCGGGCTTCCGGGACTCGGGGCAGCACCTGACTTGGGCAAGAGTTCGGAACGCAGGAGCGTTGCACAAGCCGCTTGACCAAGCCACGCAGACTCCCCCTGCGGCTGCCGGGGACACAGTGATTGCACAGGGAACCCTGCTCCGATAAGGGGAGATTTGCGTAGTTCCTTGGTCAATTTGCACACAGCCCCTCTGTCCCCACACTGAGAACACAAAACCTCACCCGGGCAGCACACTCCAGTGAGTAGGGCAGTGCCCACCTCCCATGCAGGGGTCCTGTCTCACTCCCGTGGGCTCAGGAGACTCCTGCTGATGCCCCAGCTCCACCGTGGGCTGTTTGACTCTGGCAAGGAGCTTGGCCTCTCTGAGTGTTAGCTCCACATCTGGAAAGTGATGATCTAAGAGGGTTTATTTCCAAGGGCCCCTGTGGACGTGAAGGAGGCTCACCTGTCCCAAATGCGCGAGCCCCCCTTACTGCCTCAGCCTTCCAGAGTTCCGGGATTACAGGTCTGCACCACCAGGCCTAGCTGCATATTTTGATTCAGAGTCTCATATTTCCCTTGCTGGGCTCAAATTTGGCAATCCTCTTGCCTCAGAGTCCCAGAGAGGTGGGGTTATAGGCATGTCCACTTTACCTTAGCTTTCTTTTCCCTTCTTCCCTTCCTTCCTTCCTTCCTTCCTTCCTTCCTTCCTTCCTTCCTTCCCTCCCTCCTTCTCTCTCTCTCTCTCTCTCTCTCTCTCTCTCTCTCTCTCTCTCTCTCTCTCTCTTTCTTTTTTTTGAGACAGAGCTTCTCTTCTAGTCCAGGCTGATCCTGAACTCATTATATAGCCCACTTTGGCCTTGACCTCACAGCAATCCTCCTGCCTCAGCCTCCCAAATGCTGGGATCACAGGTGTGTGCCACTATACTCAGTTCCTGTGGTGCTGGGGAATTGAACTCAGTGCTGCCCATGCTAGGCAAGCGTTGTAACCACTGTGCTACCCTCCAGCCCCTGATCTTCCTGTGCAGGGTGACGTGCAGGGAGGCCCCCGGGGACGCCCAATGGCCGTGACACGTGCCTCTTCCGTTCTTTTATTGCCACTACGCTGTCATGTGTGGCTTTCCCCATTACTTTTATTCAGATCATTATTACTTAATAAGATGGCAGCCCTGGGTCCAGCGGAGGCCTGTCACCTCACCACCCCGGGAGGCTGAGGCAGGAAGATTCGCACATGCAGCCCAGTGCAGCTCAGGGGGAACCACCTCAAAAGATGATACAAAAGGCAAGCGCTGAGGAGATGGTAAGTGCGAAGGTCCTGGACTTCATTTCCAGTACCGGCCCCAAAAGAAGAAGATGCATTTGTGGTGCACGTAAAGCTTCCTGTGCTCCGTCCTGGCCACCTCCCACTCCCCGGGCAGGAAACCACCTGCAATTCCTGTCCGACAGCCTTTCTGGAACCTGGTGAAGGGTTGAAAGCATTTAGTTCCTGAAAATTCGATGCCATCCTTTCAGAGGACAGCGTCTTCAGGGAAGAGTGATGTGAGTCAGCAATCAGGGCCCCAGGCCAGGAGGAACCCTCGGCTGCCACGATGCCGTTGTGATGACTCCGATTCGCTGCTGCGTGCCCCCCACGCTCTGCGCTCCCTGGGGAAAGGACGGGCCAAGCTGTGTAGAATCACAATCATAGGGGTGGCCTACGGTGCCGGGCCTTTTTTCTTTTTTTCCTGGTCAGAGGGTGGGGCGCAGGTCTGTCACACTGAGCTACATCCCCAGCCCAATTTGATTATTGTGATTTTTTTTCACTGTAAGACAAGACCTCTCCAAGATTAATTTGCCCCTGCACGGCTCCTGAACTTGGGATCTGCCTGCCTCAGCCTCCCAAGGTGCTGGGATGACAGGCCTGCGCCACCAGCCTGGCTGTTTCCTCTTCCCTTCCTCCCCTCCCCCTTCACAGAGTTGTGGCAGCACCCCACTTCCGTGATGGGCCACATGACCTCCCCGGTTGGCCACCCTGGTCCCGCCTGCCGGGAGTCACCTCACCTCCTGCCTGGCAGGCAGATGTGAGTCACACATGCCTGCACAGCACGACCCAGGTGTCACCTCCTCTGTGAGCCCCCTGCCCCTCTTCCTGGATCCCCTCCGCCCACCCTGACTGTTGATCACAGGGTCCTTCAGGGGCTGTCACCTGGGTGGCACCTCAGGGTTCGAGACACAGGGTCGGCCTAATATGCCAATGTCTGGTCAGCTCTCCACGAGCAGGGACTTGAGTTCTGCAGATTCCCAGGCCTGCCTAGAGTTGGTGTGCACACAGTAGGTGCTCAAGCCCTGCAGGCCCAATGGGAGAACAGAGTGTTCCGATTGCCAACGGACTGTGGTTCCTTTAAAGTAGCTACGGGCCTTAGAGAAGGGCCGTCAAGCCAACAGGGCGGCATCCTGTTTCCACATGCTGGACCGCAGTCTCCTTTCCTTGTTAAGTCTGGTGGTGCCGGCCTGTCACCCCAGTCCCCTGGGAGGCTGAGGCAGGAGGACCACAGGTTCCAGCCAGCCTGGGCAACTGAGCGAGACCCTGTCTCAAAATCAAAAATAAAAACAGGCTGGGGATGGAGCTCAGTGCAAAAGAACTGGGTTCAACAGACAGTGTCATTGAAGGAAAAACAAAGAAAGAGGAAAAGAGGAAGAAAAGAAAAGAAAAAAGAAGAGAAAAGGAAAAGAAAGGAAAGAAAAGGAAAGGATCCCTCCCCTTGAGCAGGACTTGGGCTCCTGGGTTGGTTGGTCTCAGAACCCGTTCACTACTGCCACCTGGCGGCCATTTACCCCTTTCGCAGGTTGGAGAACTTGCACAGAAGTTCCCCTGTGGTAATTTTTTGCCATTAGGATTTGTGATTTTTTTTTTTTTTTTTTTTGGTGCACTCCCCAATTTTCTCCTCACTCACACAGAAAGATGAAATAATTTGGTTTGAGAGGAGAAGGATTTTCATCCCATTGTTTTCTGTCCTAAATTCCTACTTGAACTGGGGTGTGCAAAAGGTCCACAGAAACCATTCATGGTGGAAGGGAAAGTTGGTGGTCATGGGCCAGAAGCCACCTGGCCACCTGCACTCAGGGGTCTCTGAGGAGAGCAATTAAGCACCGCCTTCTCACCAAAACACAGCCCCAAAGTTTTCTCTCCAAGCCCAAGGTGGAGTTATGACTGTCATCCACAATATGACCCACCATGGCCACCACCATGGTCTTCAAAATGGCCTCCCTCCAACGCGGCCTCTTTCCAACATGGCCTCCAACATGGCCTCCTCCGGGCAGGGTCTCCCTCCAACATGGCTCTTGGTTTTACTTGAGCCACAATCAAAACATGTGAACAAAGTACTTTAGAAAGCAAGTCCAATCAGCCTGTGACCCTCCCTGGTCTCTGCCCCCCCAACCATTCTTTTTATTAGTATGTATTCAATCCATAATGATTCTGTCCAACTTGGGATACTGGTGCGTACACACGTCACGGCTTAGTCATTTTTACTTCCCTTTCCCTTCCCTCACTGTCATCCACACCCGAGCCTTTCCCCACATCCCGTTTTCCTTTACCACAAAATCTATTTCCCTGTTTTACACTCTCACTCTCTTATTTTACTCTTTTACTTACTTATACTTTGGGTTTCTTATGTTGGAGAACCCGCACAGTTTTCCGCCTTCTGTGTCTGGTTCATTTCCCTATGCATGATGGCCTCAAGGTATATCCACTTCTCTACAAATGGCTGAAATGTGTCTTTCTTTATGGCAAAGCAATACTCCATTGTGTATATACACATTGTCTGTATCTTTCATCTGTTAATGGGCACATGGACAGCTCACAAGGTTTAGCATCTATGAGTTATCTTCACAGCAGGGAATTATGCAATGATGTGTGGGATGCCAATTCTAGAACTATCTGGAATTTTCTTGAACTTTCAGGTCAACATTTACACATTGCTGATATCATTCTAGAAACTAACAGCCATATTTTCAAGTTGTCTGGTCCTTACGGCAAGAACTGGGGGCCTCAGTGCCAGAACTAAGTTCCCCTCCAAGGCCAGCCTCGGTCAGCAGCCTGGCCAGACTGTCTGGACGAGCAGTCGACAGGAAGTCCTATCTTGTCTGTGCTGCTTCTGGCTTCTGGATGTGTCTTTACTGGAAGGCTCTCCTGCCCAACGTGGCTCCTGATTTCCTCCCCCCCACCCCCGTCCTTCCAGTAGGCTGTGGCCTGGTGGCATTTGGAGGCGTCCAGGGAGCCCACCATGGACTCGAGCTCACTGAAGCCCTCTCAGGCTTTCTGTACCCAGAACTGTGGCAAGGATTGGTTGGGGACCAAGTCTCGGGTTTTGGTGCTAGTGGGGTGGCTCCCAGAGTCTATTCATCCCAGTGTGGTCCCCACAGTCCTGGGAGAAATGGCCGGAGGGACCCTGGGAAGAGGGTTGAGGTCACCAGGCTCCAGGCGGACATTGTGAAGAAGGGGACAGACACGGGGCCTGAGCCTCCCAGAGGGACCTCCTCTGAGGTGAGTCCTGTCCTGGGGACTCCTTTCCTACCCTGAGGTGCCAGGGACTTATCTACAGACTGTGCTGTGAGACCCACTCGTCCTCCCTCCCCACCCACCCATCCATGTATGTGACAGGTGGCTGTTGAGGATCCACTGCCCAGGACTATGCAGGGGCTGGGGACAGGAGGTGCTCAGGAAGCCCTCATGGGCCCTGTTCTCAGTACAGAGCCTCAGGGGATATGGAGATAAGTGGGGACATCACAGTCACAAATGACAATGTAGTTACTACCAAGAATGCAACCAAGGGGGTTAACATACTCCGCGTGAGTGCAACATTTGCAAGGTGTCTTCGTGTCATAGGACAGGTCAGAATCTTTTTTATTCCACTGCACGGACATGCCATCCTTTCTGATCCCTTTAGCCATGAACACATGCGTACTCCCACCGTTTTGCTCCTGTGAACAGCCCCCTGAGGCACAGGAGGATGCAAGTAATCTCCTAGAGATTCATTTTCAGTCTTTGGGCTTTCTGGATCGTGTAGTAATTCTGTGTGTGGCTATTTTGAGGAGCTGCCATCTTGGTACCACATTCACTGGATCATTTACACCTCCACACAGGCCAGGGAAAGGGGCTGGAGGCACAGCCTAGTGGTTAAAGCGCCTGCCTCACATGCTCGAGGCCCTGGGTTCAGTCCCCCAGCACCACATAATAATTAGCTGGGCGTGGTGGTGCATGTCTGCAATCCCATCATTCAGGAGACTGAGGCAGGAGGACGGCCATGAATTTGAAGCCTACCTGGGCTACATAGTGAGTTTAGGACCAGCCTGAACTACAGAGTGAAACCCTGTCACAAGAAAAAGAGTAAGGGACAAGGTTAGAACATCCCCACCAACACTCCTCATCTTCTATTCTTGGGACAGAAGCCATCTCCATGAGCAGACCATGCCACAGGGCCTTTGCACTGAGCTCTGTCTCTAACCCTGAATCCCACTTTTTCTTCTTTTTTATGAGACAGAGTCTGGCTGAGTTGTCCCAGCTGGACTCAGGCTTGCCCTCTTCCTGCCCCAGCCCCTCAGCGCTAGGGTGACAGGCCTGTGCCTTGCGCCTGGCCACGTAGCCACCATTTTCCAGAATGGAACCCGGGAGCCTCAGCAGTCCCCTTCGGTCCCAGGGCCAGTGCAGAGCAGAGCTGGGAGTGCATCCAGGGCCCTCAGGCGTGCAGGTTACAGGGTCCTGGGCAGGGATAAGGCACGTTTCCATCGGCATTGGCTTAGGTGGTCCCAGGCGGGTAGCCAGGCAGAGGTAAGGTCGGAGTGACTGCCCACCTTTGGTGGGGACGCCAAGGGACCTGAGGCAGATAATTTTGGAAGCCACCGAGGCATTGAGTTATTGCTTGTCTGCGCGCTTCCTGCTTTCGGTTGGGCCTGAGCATGGAAGTGCCACGCCGTGCCAGGAAGTCTCCTTCGTGGTTTTTACTGGTCAGGGCTAATTTAGGAAGTGCTGGAAATTTCACAGAAACCCCTTGGGAAAATTTTCTACCTTGCTTTCCTGCGTCAAAAAAAAAAAAAAAAAAAAAAAAAAAAAAAAAAAAAAAAAAAAAAAAAAAAAAAAAAAAAAAAAAAAAAAGGCTCCACGCAGTCCCCAAGCCTCCAGCTAGCCCTGTGGCCACCATACTGGCTGACCTGGGGTGGGTCTTGGGTCTGATCCCAGGACCTGCAGGCCGGACCGTGTGTCCACCACCCACCTAGGAGGGACTGCCACCACCTCCAGTGGGCCTTGAAGCCAGGTTCTTTGACCCAATATACCCAGGAGTAGGGGAGTTGGTGGGCAAATACCCAACGACCCTTCCTTCCTCTCTCACTCCCCTCCTCCATTCCAAAAGCACCAGGCACCATGTTCTTCCTGTGACTCAGTGCAGAGCTTTGCCTAGTGCACAAGGACCCCCAGCATTGCAAAGAAAAAAATCCCCAAACCCCAAAGATATCAAAAAAGGGAAAGATCTCTTCTCTCTCTCTCTCTCTCTCTCTCTCTCTCTCTCTCTCTCTCTCTCTCTCTCTCTCTTTCTCTCTCTCTCTCGTGGGTCTTCATACTGAACTGTATCCTCAGCCCATTTTTTAGTTTTGATTGGGATGGTTTCTTCCTAAGCCTCGAGCAGCCCAGCCTGGGCTCAAACTCAGTGGTCCTGCTGCCTCAGGCTCCCCGGATCCTGGGGACAATTTCTTCCTTGAAGGAGATTTGAGATCTTACTGTAAAGTCATGAAAACCTACTTCCTTCTGTTAAACACAAGGCACAATGGTGGCTTGAGACTCACACTTTGTTCCTGGGGTCCTTTCCCCCTCAGACCCCAGTGTGGCCCACCTGCTCCCGTGGCTCCAGGACAGACCCGTGTGTCCCTTGCTCTCCCTGTTCCCATGCTGTCCCCTTGTCTGAAATGCTCCTGGTCATTTCTTCCCACGACTGGAACCTGCTGGCCACTCAAAGCCTGGTCTAAAGTGCTCTTGGAAGATCCATGTGCTTTTCTCTTCCAGGTCCCCGTGACACATGACCAGGTCCTTTTCCAGACACATCACTACTTTCCTGCTAGTTCCCTACATGTCTTGTGTCCCCTCTGAGAAGCCATACACAGGAAGTGCTTCTCTGGGTAAAGACAAGCCTGGGCACACATAAAAATTCCACAGAGGATGCTGGGAACTGGGGACCTGTGAGAGAGAAAGTTCTGTGCAAATCGAAGGAAAAAGAAAAGTGTGAATAAGGGCCTGGTGGTGCTGGCTTATCATCCCAAGCACTCTGGGAGGCTGAGGCAGGAGGATCATGACTTTGAACCCAACCTGGGCAACTTAGTGATTTAGCAATTTATGAAATCCTGTGTCAGAATAAAGAATAAAAAAGAGAGGCTAGAGATGTAGCCTAGAGTGAAGTCCCCTTGCTTCAGTCATCAGAGCTGAGAAAGAGATGAAAAGAAAGAAAAAAGAGAGAAAGGAAATTTTAATTTCCCTCATAACACATAAAAGAAAGTATCTATGACCTTGGGTTTGAGGTGAAAATCACCCATTAGCTACTTACTTGTTGAACAACTAACTCCAGTACCCATCGTGCCACTGGGGTCCCATACACTGCGCTCCTGCCCCCGGAAGGCATAGGGTCGAAGGAAGCAAACCAGAACAAGCCACTGCTCCTTTGCCCAGAAGCCCAGCGGTGGGCAGACTGGAGACAGTGGACTCCCAGGGCGCCAATACTGTGGATTAACCCTTTTACGTTGGAATCTGATGTCTACACACAGGAGTTCCCTGGGGACAGCTTTATTCTGTTCCCACTTGCTCCACCGTACTTCTGAAGAGTAAAAGAAGGAGAGAAAAAACAAATCCTAGTTCTACTTTTTCTCCTGAAAATCAATTTTAAAATCTAAGTGCAGTGAATCCATGAAACAGGAGTCTCACTCAATCCCTGGGAAGCTTTAAGAAGGGGAAATCTTTAATTACTCCTGCGGTGGGTTTGGGTGGAAAGATGGTGGCAGAACCTGGCGTCACATTTTTGCTTTGTTTGATTCTGTGTTTCTGATGTGTTCTTAGCAACTTGGAAACAAAACAAAACGTTTTCAAGCTCAATTTATAAATACAAACCCATTGGGGCTCAGAAATAAGCGAGAATCAAACTGCCCTTTTCTCTGGGAAATGAGGCGTCAAGGCTGGCGGCAAATCTTGCGCTCCTCACAATAAAGGCTTTGAAGACCATTTTCACACGCCCACCAGCAGAGGGGGACGGGCCAAGTGCCCATAGGCCACGGGTCAGGAGGGACTCCTGTCTGATCACCCCTGTGCTCCGAGGTGGTGCCCTGACTCGTCACCGAGGCCCAGCCTGGGAGAGGGCACCTCCCTGGGCAGGAGGATGGGAGCTGCAGGGACAAAATAATTTGGCGTGTGTGTGTCGGTCACATTCCCACTGCTGGCGCACAACACCTGACACCCACAGCTTAAGGAAGAGAGGCTAGCTGGGTGCAGTGGGCTGGTAATGCCAGCACTTTGGAAGCCTAAGCAGGAGGGTGGGAACCTCAAGGGCATTCTGGGCAACTGAGCAACTTAAAGAGATCCTACCTTTAAGAAAAGGAAAGAGAGAAAGAAAGAAAGAAAGAAAAAGAAAGAAAGAAAGAAAAAGAAAGAAAGAAAGAAAGAAAGAAAGAAAGAAAGAAAGAAAATACAAAACCAACCAACAAACAAAGAAAGAAGATGGAAATAATGGAGCACATTGTGAAGGCCCTGGGCTTGATGCCACTACCACAAAAAAAAAGGGCAGAGTTATTTTAGCTCATAATTTCAGAGGTCTCAAAACATGTGTGGTTGGCCAGCAATGACGGGAGGGCCTTGTGGAGGACGGCTGCTCCCCCCACTGGTGGCCAGGAGGCTGAGAGAGAAGGGAGAAGCCAGGGACAGGCACACACCCTTCCAGCTCGCACCCTGATGACCCACCTCCTCCCAGCCCAGGAATCTACAGAGAGGCACAGAGCCCCATGATCCTGTCACCTTCCACACACAGGTCATACTGGGGACACTTTAGCACAGGTCATATTGGGGGGGACACTTTAGATCTGAACCTTTACAAGGTGCTTCAATCATTTCTTTAAACTCAGATAACCTGCCTGCTGTTGGTCGCAGTATGAAAACTCTACTTTCCTTGAATTAGCATGCATTTCTGCTTAGGTGACTGTGACCACCAGGAAGTCCTCTGTCCCCCCTCCTACAGCTGGGAAAGTGGGAGAAGGTAGGAATGAGTCTTCAGGAGGAAGGAAGGCTGGGCCTGGTTGCACAGGCCTCTCATCCAACACTCTTGGAGGCTGAGACAGGACAATCGTAAGTTCTAGTCCAGCCTGGAGCAACTTAGGGACTGAGACCCTGTCTCAAAATCAAAAATAAAAATGGACTGGCAATGGAGCTCAGTGTGACAGCCCTGGGCTTGGTCCTCAGTAAGCAAAGGAGTGTGTAAGAAGGATGTGGGGCCAGCAACATGGCCGCCGCGGATCCAGGGAAGTGGGGACTGGCCAGCAACACGGTGACTGTCTTGGAACCAAGGGAGGAGGGTGGTGGCCAGCAAAATGCAGGCCCCCTGGGACCAAGGAAGGAGGCAGGTGCAGGCAGGAGGCTGAGGGATGCCAGGAGCAGGGAGAGATGATACCCAGTGACGGGTGACAGCTTGATGTTGTCCCCTCTGTGGTGTAACCCTCTTATGCCAGCCTCAACCCTGACATCAGTGTTAGAAGTGACAGTGTAGAGTTCAGTTGCTTTTCAAGGCTGGGAGGGATCCGCTGTGGCCCTGACCATACTCAGCGCAGCCTGAACACTTCTAGGAGTCTGCAGGGCGACAAGAGCTGGAGTCCCCATCGGGGTCCCCTGGGACACAAGCTGTCCAGGCAGCGGCTGCCATCCGGGAGAGGGATGGAACCAGAGTGCCCAGGGACCTGGAAGAGAAGGAACGCGAGGGGCAGTTAGGCTACACATGGGACGGGGGGTCAGAACACACAGTTCATGGCTGAATTTTAAACTTTATTTCAGTACGAGACATGAATCCCCTTCAAGTCCTCCCCCTCACTTTGAACAACCTCATTCCATCATTCTTGCCATTTTCTGAAGCAGTTCCAGAAGTTCATGAGGTGTGGTCACAAATAGCAGCCACTGCTGCCGAGCACCAACCCATGGAAAAGCAGGCTCTTAAAAATGCAGCAGCGTGTCCTCATCCACCTCAGCCACTGGTGTGTGACTTCTGGCTCTTCCCCAAAGCCAAACTGACCTGGGAAGGTCAACATATTGAATGGACTCAGGACCTTGAGGCAGCTGGGATTGCGCCACTGAAGACCCTCAGGAAAGAGGACTTCCAGAGCTGCTGCAGAGAGTGGTGGGGACCATGGGATGCGTGCACTCTACGTGGGGTGGGGACGGTGACAGGGACGCTTGGCTGTGGGTCTTTCCTTATACCACACACCTCATATCTTTGGATGGCACCACACTCATCTCATCATTGTTCATGTATTTCTGGAGGAAATTCAGAGCATCCAAGATCAGACATGGTGATGTGCCTGCCCCAGGCTGATGCATGTGTGACGATGGTAAAGCCACATGTCTTCTGTAGATTGATGTGACGCCTAAACCCAGAGGCTCCTGGAGCCCTGGGAGAGAGAGGCTGGGAGCACATGGACATGGGATGGGGATGCGCCCAGGGAAGTAGGGACAGTCTGGGGTGGGAATTCACCACATATTTAAATATTAGCCACATGGCCTCAGGAAGCTGACGTTTGCTTCTCCGTCTGTCCCTTGGGAGGCTGAGGGTGGTGTCACACGTCTACGTGGTACTCAATAGTAAGCTTAGGTGTCCACTTAGCTGTTGCAGCCATCTTTGCATTACACACCAGCTCAGATGTTGCTGGGAAGACATTTTTGGTTAGGATTTACATTGGACTCTGTAGACTTCGGTGAAAGAAGTTGGCTGTCCTTTGGGGTGGGCATTGTCCTATCAGCTAATGGCCTGCAAAGATCAAGATTTACAAGGCAAGAAAGCACTAGCTCAGCACGTGAGCCTGACAGTGCAGCTGAAGTGTCATCCCTTTCCAGGGTCTCTGGCTTGTCAGTCTGCCCTTAAGACAATCCCTTCCAACCAGTGTGTGTCTATACTTGTGCTACTGGTTGTGCTCCCTGGAGGACCCAGACTAACTAATGTTTGTGGTGTCTGTTACTTCCCTGATGTAAGCCTGTTGCCTTCAGCTGGTTGAAGTGGCCTTCATTTCTGTCCTGTGGTTCTCCCTTCTACCATCAGGCAGCCTTCCTGTGTCCTCTCACCTTCTCTGTGTATCAGGGACAGTGAGTACTGTGGTGTGGACAAAGCCCCAGGCCAACAATTGGGTCACCGTGGTTCCAGCCTGAATCTGCAACACGTTAGCATGAGGCACTAGGCACAGTTATACCCCAAGACCATGTGATTGCTAGAGAAAGATATGGGACCATGTTGGGGGTAACCTGGGGATATGGATGTGGACATGGAGTAGGAAATCTTGTGCTGTTTCCACACTGCTCTGGAGACAATGCCTGGGGCGCTCACCACACCGGAGTCATGGGACACATTCACCTGAGGAAGCTTCCAGGAAAGTCAAGTGAGTGCCCCCAAGGGTCCTTGTCCAACCTGACTGGTCCTGAGAGGATGAGCCCAGAGTGCAGATCACAGACGTGTGCATGGTACGGTTAGAACACATGGTAGGTGTTTAAATGAAAAAAAAATGTATTCTAGAAAAAGGCCATGAGTCCCTGCCAGCATCCTCCCCTCACTTCCTGTACACTCGTCCTGTCATTCTGGCCACTTTCCAAAGCAGTTGTGTAAGTCCCCTTTCCTGAGGGTCATTGAGAGGTGAGACCAAAGCACAGTGACGGCTGCTGCCGAGCGCCATCCCACAGAAAGGCAGCAGGTTGTTCTTGTCTGCCTTAGTCACTGGATCTGGCAACGCTGTGCAAGTTCTGATTCTTCCTCAAAGTCAACATGACCGTGAAAGGTAAATGTTTTGGACCAGATCAGAATATGGGGGCAGCCCACAAGACCCCAAATGAAGACACTCAAGTCAGAGGACAATAGGAAGGCTATGCTTGTTTTCTATGTCAGGAGAACAGACTCTCTGCATGTCTTCTAAATGTCAAGCAAGGGTTAAATAAAATGCCTCCTCGTTATGGTTTAGATTGAAAATTTCCCCCAAAGTCCCCTGTGTGGGGATGGTGACTGGATCACAGGGGCACTGGGCTCACCCATGGATTCACCTGTGGACGGTGTCCTGTGCCGTGAGGACGTGGGGCCTGGTGGGGCGGGGGGTCACTGGGATGTGACCGGGAAGGGCATATTCTTGTCTTGGCTCCTCCCCTTTTCTCTCTCTGCTTCCTGTCCCTCATGGGGGAAGCAGCTTTCCTGCCCCAGGACCTTCCACATGCTGCTCCTGCCCTGGAGCTGGCCATGTGTGAGCTGAAACCGTGAGCCAAAATGAGCCTCACCTCCTTTAAGCTGCAGGTGTCAGGTATTGTGGTCAGTGGTGGCAGAGCAACCGGCAGACTCTCCTGCACCTGAATTTCTTTCCCAAAATTTGGTGGGATGAGATGATGAGAAGAAATCAAATTCCACCCCCCCCCCCATTGTCTGAGTCGCCTTAGCTCCTGCACAAACCTCTATGAGTCCCCAAACCCCCAGGCTCCGGAGGCCTTTGTCCTGCGTCTGCCCCATCCATCCTCCCTGCAATGGCCATGACCTTTCCTTCCAGCTGCGGGAAGAATGAACAGGTCTGAAATTCAGCCCCCACGGTGATGGGTTTTATCGTCTGAAATCTAAGTAAAGATCATACTGTCATCTCGCCCAGCCTAGCCGTTCCCGTCGGAAAGACAGGCGAAGTTCAGTGAGTCGCGAAGCAGAGCTCCCCCGCCCCCTCATATTACCGGCTACTCGGATAGTTTGTCAAATTGTATTTACGGGGAGACAGGTTCAAACAGCAGCTGAGAGCCACCCGCCTGGAACTACCGTGGAAATGGGAAACGTCGGGAGTAAGGGACTCGCAAAGGGTCAATTAAGGCTCCGGGGAAGAGAGGAGAGAAGCTGAATCGGAGAGGATGTGGATAAAGAGGTCAGAGTGGGTTTTCTTTTTATTACTACTTTAAAATATCAAAAGAAAAAACACACATTGAGAGAAGGTAGCTCCATCAGTATCTAGAGAAAGTGAACTGAGGACTCACCCTGTGACAAATTAATAATATTCGTCATGATCACCGTGGAGGCTCCCGTTGGATGAGTGACAATAAGTTGGACTGTGTTTGCTAGGTGGCTACTGTGTCAGTGTGAGTGCCGCCCTTTGTCTTTTCTTTCTTTTCCCTTCTTCTTTTCGTCCTTCCTTCTTCTGTAGTCCCTGGATCAAGCCCAGGCCTTTACACCGAGCAACACACTGAACTGTATCCCCAGCTGACTTTTATTTTTGATTTTGAGATCGGATCTCACTAAGTCACCAAGTTGCCCAGGTTGGGCTCAAGCTTGTGAGCCTCCTGCTGCAGCCTCCTAGAGGGCTGGCAGGCTAAGCATGGTGATTTCCATGGCACCACTGCTGCCCAGCGTGGAGACAGGCAGGCGGGCACTTTGGCTTAAGCACTGCTCCTTCCTGAGCCTCGTTAGCAGTGTCTGGGAAGGACATGGAGCCCCAGACTACCGGTCCAGGAATCCAGGCATCTTTGGAGTCAGCCTGCTATTTCTAAGGGCCAACATCAGATACCTGGCCCAAGCCGAGGTAGTCAAGGGCTGGAAGTCACCTCAAGGATCAGCAGCGGCACCTGGAGAAGAGCCAAAAGGGAGGAAGAAATCCCCATGGGAATACGAAGTGCCACCTGCTGAGGTCCTTTCAGCAAGTCCCCATGGGAGCCACAGCTAAGGGGACATCTGCCCACTCTCTTGCCCCTGGCTCCTGTTCCCTGTTGATCAGCAGGTGCTCCTGGGACTCACTCCCTCACCTGGGCACAGCTGAGCAGCATCTGCTGTGGAGAAGGCCGGGAACTAGAAGCCAGGGGTCCTCCATGTGATGCAGTAGGGGCACTGGGCGCCTCCTGCGGGGTGCCCTCCAGGAGCTGGAGCTGGAAGGTCAGAAGTGGGGGCGGGGACACAGCGGGAGCAGGACATTCCTGCTACTAGCTGGGGGGGCGGGGGTGAGACCTACACACTGTTAAGGATATGTTGTGAGTTTTAGCCTAAAATGTCCCCTAAAGTCTTCTGTGTATGGAATGTGACTAGGTCATCTGGGAGGTTGGGGGAGGGCAGTGTGAGCTGTGAGGGGGTGGAGCCTGGTGGGAGGGGTTACTGGGCTGTGACCTGGAAGGGCGTGTCCTTGTCCAGGTTCCTCCTCTTTGCTCTGCTTCCTGGCCATCATGGAGTGAGCAGCTGTCCTCCGCCAGGCCCCTCCGCCATTGCCTTATCCATCATGAGAGCTGGCCAACCACGCACGCCATCTGAGACCTCTGAACTACGAGCTACCCTAACCCTTTGGTAGCCGAGTGTGGCGGGTCAAGCCTGCCATCCCAGCCCTCTAGGACGCTGGCAGGAAGTGGGGTGTTGGGGTGACGGGAAGCTGAGAAGGAGGATAGCAAGTGTGAGCCTAGCCTGGGCAATTTAGAAAGACCCTGGTTGAAAAAAAATACATTTTTGAAAAAAAGTCTGAGGATGTAGCTCAGTGTGAAGGCCATGGATTTAATTGCCAGCAACACAAAAATGATGAAATAAATATGGAAAATAAACCTCCTCCTTTAAGTTGTGGGTGTCACAAATAAGTGTCAACTATGACAAAACAGAAGCCCTCTGGGGGAAACCAGCCTTCGCTTCCAAGGGAGAGCTATTTGCTTAAGTAATAGACCAGGAATGATACCCCCATGCCCCTGCAGCAGCTGCCCTCGCGGCCCCTCCCAGCACCTAACGGTATGGCACTGGGCAGCTGTCCTATGGGAGCTCCCCTGAGCTGGCGTGTGATGTGCAGGGCACTTGCTCTGAGAGGCACCCGTTGCTACTGTAGATCCGTTTGCCATGCAGCGGGTATGACGGGATGAGGGGGGTGAGGAACCCAGGCTGCCGTGGGCTCTGGTGACAGCCTGAAGCAGGCGGGGACGTGGGCAGCAGCAGCGGGGCAGGCAGAGGAAGGGCAGGCTGAGCTGAGGGGGAAATGGGAACACCAGTCCCACCGTGCTCCCTGCCTTTGCTAGGAATCAGCTCAGGGTCTCATACATCTTATCTGCTAAGCAGCCAGTGCATCTCTGAAAGTCTTTGGTCACGAAGACCCACTAAACTCAAGGTCTGCTTTCCCCAACGCCAGAGATTGGTGTCCGTCAGCGGTCTGGTAAAAACTGGGCCATGTAGCAGCAGGCAGGCAGCAGGCCAGTGTGTGAAGCTTCATCCGTATTTACAGCTGCTCCCCGTCACTTGGGTGACCCCACGAACTCCATCTCCTGTCTGATCAGCAGAGGCATTGGATTTTCACAGGAGCCTGAGCCTTACCGTGAACTGGGCATTTAGGGGGGAGGGCTAGGTCACGTGCTCTTTTGGGACTCTAGTGCCTGATGACCTGGGGTGGGGCTGAGACTGGAATGCTAGCCCCCTCCTCCACTCCCAGGAAAAGCATCTTCCTGGAAACTAGCGCCTGGTGCCCCAAAGGTTGGGAACTTCTGCATTAAGCAGTCATATGCCACCTGTCCCAGGAATTTAAAATGTCTCTTCCTTCTCTGAAGTGTGGAGGGACGGCACGCCTCTGTCTGTTTTCCCCCTTGAAAACTAACCATTTTTGGAACACACTTCCCAACCCGGAGGCAATGAGATAGCTGCTGGTGGGCAGGTGCTCTTCTGGGAGGCAAAGGACAGAAGCAGATGTGACCATTGTGGTGCCTGGGGTCCCCAAGACAGAGGCAAAGCTTCTACAGAAGACCCTCATTCAAAGTCACGGCATTGGGATCGTTCTTTAGGTTCCTGGACAGAACTAATTTGGTCTTGTTTTAAGGCTAATTGATAAACTTTAAATGCTAAATGGAAAGACCCCTTCTGAGGCGGTGTCTTTTGACGTCATGGTGACCCTGTGCTGACGTCACTGGGACGCCTTGTGGGACAGCATCATTAATTCCATTACTGTGGAGCAGTGCTTCAGTAAGGATGCGTGTCCAGTTGCTGCATGTTGCATTCTGGACGCTCCGAAGAGAAGGGGCGGTGGGGCCATCGCGGCTGTCAGCCACGGACACAGGGGAGGGGACAGCGCCTGCGGCCCGGAGCTGGTGCTTAGGACACGGCAGCTCCTCACCCCACAGCGTGGAAGGCAGCAGCAGGCCTCTCTGTCGCCACAGCTTTCCAGCCACTATTATTTTAAAGGTTTTTCCTTTTTTTTTTTTTTGTTTTTGTTTTTGAATACTGGGGCTTGAGCCCAACCCCTTTGCCCCGTGCTACATTGCAGCCACCTCCCTTCATTGAGAGAGGGTCTCACTCTGTTGCCCAGGCTGAGCTGGAATTTGCCATCCTCCTGTCTCAGTGCTGGGATGACAGGCCTGCACACAAGGCCCGCTTGTCCTCATCAGCCCGAGGAATTCCCTTATGTAACACTGACTGTGATGGTCAGGAGCCGCTGCACGGTCTACAGATGGCGGGAGATCCACACGACCTTTCCTTACAGTAAAAACCTGCAAAATAGTTTTACGTGGGACACCGAGTTCCAGAAATGTGAAAGGCCAGATCCCTGAATTTGGGCCAAAGTGCTCACCAATGGCAGAACAGAAATGCCACCTGCTCTTGTGAATGGGCGGCGTGGCTCTGCAGCCAGCCCAGTGCAGAGGTCTCCTATGACAAGGGGTCATTTCCAACCCTGGCCAGAGTTCACGGACGCCTTAGATTTCCAGAAAAGAAAAGGAAATCAAGCCCGGGCGCGTCTTCAGCAACCACTGCCCCTTTTCACTTCCCTCTGCCCCAGGCACTCGCCACCTACGGAGCCCAGAGCCCCCGTGGTGACCGTTTCCCTGAGAAATTCTCCCCTAGCTTCCTTATAGTTGTCCAAAGCAAGACTGGTTCCACACTCACGGGCAAAAGTTCACACGAGTGGGCAAAGTTCTAAGTCAGGCCAGTGATGTGGGCCTGTCATCCCAGCACTCTGGGAGGCCGAGGCAGGAGGATCTCAAGTTTGAGCCCAGCCTGGGCAACTTAGTGACTTAGGGAGACCCTTTCTCAAAATCAAAATTAAAAATGGGTAGTGTGAAGGTCCTGGGCTCAATCCTGGTACAACATGGAAAAAAAGTTCTCAAGGACTCCCAAGTGCTCACACTTTGGGGCTTTGCGTCCTTGACGGTATCTTTCAAAGATCTCTACTAGAGGCAGGAGACCTACAATGTGTCCACTAAGCCCTGCAGGGGTGGTCCCGCCTCGGGTCACCCTGCTGTGAGCTGGATCCGCGGCCTGTGAAGGCGTCTTCGCAGTGAGTGCAGCGTCCTTCCTCGGCCATGTCACCAGCATGTACTAAGGGGTTGTTTTAAGATGAGGCTCTGCACTACAGTCAGACACACATGGGAAGATACAAGCTCTTTACCAATAGAACTCCCGTGGATATTCAGGTATAGCCAACACATCTGCACAACATAACATTATAACCTTTTTTAGTGAATACTAAGTCCTAGATATGATGCTAAAGGTTTTACCAGCACAGTCATAATCTCCACAGCGAGCCAGAAGAAATGTCAGTCCTATTCAATTTTATACAGGGAGCATCAGCTGCCCAGAGGGCAAAGCCAGTCGATCAGGGGGACTGGTCAGGACAAGGTGGGCAGGTGTGTCTCATCTGTATGGAGTGTAAGGATGGGTTTGGGAGCTGCGGGGTGTACGGGTGTGGTTGGGGTGGGCAGCTCACGTGTCTGTGGAGCGTGAGGAAATGAGATTGGGGTGTGTGTTCCACCTGTCTGTGGGGTACAGAGCTCCCTGGAAGGAAGACCTCCAGAACTGCTTCAGAAATTGTCCATGATGGTAGAATAAGTATGTTTGAAGCAAAGACAGTATTTTCAAGGGGGTTTGTGACAATCTGTTCTTACTATAATGATTCTTTTTTTTTGGTAGTGGGGATCGAGCCCAGGGCCTACACACTGACCACTTTCCTAGCCCATTTTTATTTTTGATTTTGAGACAGAGTCTTGCTAAATCACGAATTGGCCCAGGCTAGGCCCAAACGTGTGATCCTCTCGCCCCAGCCCCCCGAATGCTGGGATTACAAGACTGCTTGAGGGCTGGCCTGTAACTTTCTTTAGTTGACACTTTCTTCGTGTATTTGGGTCACCCGTCATGCAGCTGGGCTTTTCTGATTGAGGAAACCCGATGGTGGTGCACAGGACTGGGAACTCACTCAGCCAGACAAGAGTTAACCTGCGTGGCCCGAGCCACCTGCAGTTCTACCATTTCTTTGGGAGCAGAAGTGAGGAGCCCACACCGGGAAGAACT
This sequence comes from Ctenodactylus gundi, assembly GCA_004027205.1. Lineage (NCBI taxonomy): Eukaryota > Metazoa > Chordata > Mammalia > Rodentia > Ctenodactylidae > Ctenodactylus > Ctenodactylus gundi. Next base: position 228,251 of record PVKB01001117.1, read on the forward strand.
GCCGGCGGGAAGAGGAAGCTGGGGCTGGGGTGTGTGTGGCCAGGGTGGGGAGGCCATGGCATGGAGGCTGGGAAAGGGGCTGCCAGGGCAGGAAGTAGTCACAAGGAAATTTAAAAAGAAGTCGGAGGATCACAAGGTCAAGCCATGCCTGGGCAACTGAATGTGATCCTGACTTGGAATCAAAACCGAAGCTGGCCTGGGGACGCAGCTCACACAAAACCAACAAGGCTGTCAGTGCCAATGTCCCAGCTCTGCTGCTTGCCGACTCAAGACCCTGAGTGTGTCACCGAACCTGTGCACACTGAGCTGTCTACAAAGAGAAAAAGGAGTGGTAAGTGGTACTGCCTAGGGACAAGTGTACGAGTGTGAGTGTGCTGATATGGGTACGTGTGGGAGACGCTCAGAGCCACAGCCAGCACGCGGCAAGGTCGGTATGGGGTGTGCTGGCTCTGTTGGAACGCTCACATAGCAGCGGCCTCAGTTTCCCCATCTGTAAGGTCTGGACAAAAATCCCTCCCTCGCAAAGTGGCTGTGAAAGGCAGAAACAATATGGCAGAGAAACATCGCAGTATCTCCATGTATGCTTATGTCTTAAAGTTTCTCACACTCTCTCCCTCTCTCCCCCACCCCCCCACCTCTCTCTTTCTCTCAGTACTTGGGATCCAGCCAGGGCTTTCACATAGAGCTACATCCCTGGCCCATTGTTAGTTTTGATTTTATGACAAGGTCTCGCAGTGTTGCTAAGTTCCCCAGGCTGGGCTCAGCTCACCGTGGCTTGCTTTGGCCTCCCCGAGTGCTGGGAGGACAGCCCGCACCCCCCACCAGCCCTGGCTCTGCTTGTACTTGAAGTGGTGCTGATTCTCCCTGTGTGTGGAGCACATTTCCCCTCCCCCCAGCTCAGGAGTTCAACATTTTGGGTCAAACTTCCTCATTTCGCTGGGATTCGAGGCATCTGAGATGGGACATGGTCGCGACCACAGACACAGCTGGGGAGGCTGAGGCAGGAGGCCACGGCGTGATATCTCAGATGCACCCCAAGGTGAAGACCACCACAGGCCCAGCTTCCGCCCCAAGGGGCCGGGGGAATTCTAAGTGAGGACCCTTGGGCAATCCCCCAGCCCTTACCCCACGGGTCACGGGGTCTGCAGCCAGGGGCGCGGGCTAGCAGTGGCTTCTCCCGGGGGGAAATGGGACCTGGGAGAGGTGCTGGGTACAGGGAACTCTGGGCTGGCTGTGTCTGGAGATTTCCTGTTGTGTGTTTCACTTCGTCTTTGGGGAGGGATTGAGGAAGTCTTGGGAATCCTGCACACCAGGGTCCCGAGAGAGGGCTGGGAAGGGCAGCTCCTACATCTGCCCTCAGGGCCTCCTTCTATTTTGTTTTTCAATTATTTTTTACTTATTTATTTGTTGCAGTAGCGGGAACAGAGCCCAGGGCTTTTGCACTGAGCTACATCCCCAAACCATTTCTTTCAGCTTTGATTTTGAGACAGGGTTTCGCCAACTTGTTAAGTTACCCAGGCTGCGTTTGAACTAGCGGTCCTCCTGCATCAGCCTCCCAGAGTGCTGAGATGACAGGGCCTGGTGCACGGCTGTGCACCAGGGAGGAGGAGACCCGGATGTTCCCTCTGAGGGGCGCCTGGTGGATATCTGGTCTCTGCTTTTTCTTCTTTTCTTTTTCTCAGCTTTCCTGGAGTTCTGAGAATATGTTTGACATGGTTTCCTCCCTCCTGCTTAAGAAAAACCTGTTGGCTAGGTTCTATAATTCCACCTCTGTGGGAGGCTGAGGCAGGAGGATCACAGGTTCAAGCTGGGCCTAGTGACTTAGGGGCCCAGTGGGACCTCGTCACAAAATCAAAAATAAAGTGAAATAGGCTAGGGATGGGGTTCCACGTGAAGGCCCCAAGGTCCACCCACAGCACCTCCCACAAAACAAGAAAGCAAAACAAGCCGGAAACTCCAGCAGTGCTCAGTTGTTCATGCACACCCGGTAGCCAGGGTCTTTGCAAATGCATCAGAATAACTACTGCCCCTAGACTCTCCCAAAGTGCCTACTGCTTCTCTCACCTAGAGGGCTTGTCCCACTCTTGGCCCAGGGTTCTAGCATGGTTTATGGTTTGAAGTTTACAAGTTCCTAAATTTTCTTCAAAAATTATGAGTTTTTTTTTTTTTTCGAGACAGGGCCTCTCTCTGTAGCCCAGGCTGGTCCCGAACTCACTATGGAGCCCAGGCTGGCCTTGGACTCACAGTAATCCTCCTGTCTCAGCCTCCCGAGTGCTGCGATGACAGGCGTGCGCCACCATGCCCAGCTTATGTGGTGCTGAGGAGTCGAACTCAGGTACTTAGAGCTTGACATAGTGCTTGCTAGGCAACCACTTTAATCACTGAGCTATTCCTCCAGCCCCACATTATGAGATTTTTTTCTGCATGCATTTCTTGTGTTAATTTTACAGAGGCGAGATCAAACATCCAACTCGTGGTATGTGTAGGTTGCTCGCTTTAAACATATGCTGTAATAAAAGGTAATGACATAGATAGAATAATGTAATCCTATCACTCAGGGAGGCTGAGTCAGGAAAGTCGCAAGTTGGCGCTCAGACCAGGTAACTTAGAGACTAAAGGGGACCCTGTATCACAAGCAAAACCCAAAAAATACTCGGGTGATGTAGCATCGTGAGCTGGTCTTGGGCTCAATCCCCAGCACTACTGGAAAAAGAAGGAAAAAAAGGGAATAAAGATAGAAAGCAGGCTAGGCTGCTTTCCTGCCACACCCACCGCAGGCTGTGCCTTCTGAGGTCACAGGACCGAGCGCCTGGCGTTCAGGGAAGGCTTCCGCTCCCGCTTCGTGGGTTTTGAAAGAGCAGTTTTTGGAAGAGCAGGGGTGGGGGGAGTGCAGGTCTCTCTTCATTTCATGGATGCTTAACCTATATTTAACGCCGAGCCGGGATTTTAGATGCGGCGAGTTGCCTGTAATTATTTCAAACAGTTAAAAAAGCAAGTTAATGATGTTCAACATAAGTAATCATGTTAAATAGTAAAATTTAATTTCTTAAAAACTTAAATCCTCCTATCTTCTGGAATGCATTGTGCCGGAGGATGTCTCCGTAAATTGAATTCTCTCCCGTGCACTAAAGCATCAATTTCTTTATGGTAATTATCTGCTAGATTGGATCTGTCAAGAGGCCGGGAAGCACGCCTGACATTATACCCTCTTTACAAAAAAAAATGATTACAAAAAATTAAGACGAATGAGGGAAATTAAGGCCGGGGCTGGTAAGCCCAGCTAAAGCTCTCCCGGATCCTTCCACCTAAGATACCATTGTCGCCGGGACTAAGCGTTTAATGACTAGCGCGCGCCATCAGGTGCAGCCCATTTAGGTGCGGCGCGAGTGACCGATCGCACAGATAAGGGGAAAATGATTTTCCGCCAAGTCGAAGCGATTTATTACACACGCGCGCGCGCACGCACACACACATGCACGATGCATTTCAAAGGGAAACTGCGAAGAAACGAGGAACTTCCTAGAGGTGACAGGATTTCTTTCCAGGAAAGTTTGGATGGAAAAAAAAAGAATAAAAGAAGGTCACGTAGGAGGGGAGGGAGAGGTGACTGCCTGCTGGTGCTTTGGGTCTGATCCAGAGAGAGCAGGTGTCCAGGCGGCCAGCCAGGCACCTGCAGGTTCGGGACTGTTCCTGCTCCTACCTAGTCCTGGGTCCTTCAGGGCCGCTATGGCGTGGACGTGCATGTCCAGGGGTGAGCTGGGCTCGGGCTGATGGCAGTGAGGACACAGCGTTGCTCACTGGCAGTTGTCAAAGGCAGCAGGGTGTGAACACGCTCGGGAACATAATTGCAGGGTATCCAGGTCAGGACATTATTGTAATTAACTCTAAGGCAAAGAAAAATCAAAACAAAGAAAAAAAAATCCCTCATGGAATTACCAGGTACAAGGCCACTTTGCTGGGCACACATCAGTAATGAGAGGCACTGGTCTCGGTGCTCAAAGCCCCTGCCGCATCCCCCCGCCCCCTGTTCCTGTCCCCATACCCTTCCCAGCCCTGTCCTGCCTTTTGACTGGGCTGCCAGTTCCGAGGACTTTCTTTCTGAGGGGACCAAGGCTGTGGGCCAGTCTCCACACTGCCGAGGTCTCCTGAGAGGTCCAGTCTTCAGTCTGCGGGCTGGAAAATGGGATCGTAATGACATGCAGCCTCTTGAGTTTACCGTGAGCACCAGGGGGGCCCTGGAAGTGACCAGGTGCTATCCCACCTCGACTGCGTGGTGCCAGCTTTGCCTGGCTGCACTGTCAGCCCCGTTCCTGGGTGGTTGAGGGACATGTCTGGCAGAGTGATTGTGGGTGGACAGCGTGTGGTGCCACCGACTAGGGCAGGAATGCCGGGGGATGCCACCATCAGCGGACAAGGTGGGACACCTTGCTCACATGGCCCTCCTACGTGACCACTGTCCCACAAACCCTTACACCAAACTCTGCATCTGTGACCATGCACAGCCGGGAGTACACACCATCACCTCATGGGGACACTGGCCCAACAGTGGGGCTCCTGCCACTCAGCTTTCCTGAGCTTCCACCATGTGCAAATTTCTCCGTAAAACAGCCTGCAGAGCCTTCCCTGAGCCCTTGCACACGGCACCATCATGCAGGCGTGGCCCCAGGGCTCAGGTGAGCGTGTGCACATGTGTGAGTTGGCTTGGGATACGTGGGGACATTTTTGAATAAGCACTCCCTGAGATCAAAGAAAGATGGAAGAGAGAATTGCAGATTCTCCAATTCAGGAAGCAGATTCAATTAGATCTCAAGAGATCCCACCTTCTCCTGCTGTTGTGTGTGCACAGAGTGGGCGACTTTTCCAACTTCAGAGGACGGATGGAGTGTTTGGCTGGGAACCTACGAAGCAGCGTACAGAGAGAAACAAAGGTGAGGAAGGAGTCGCTCACCCCCAGGGGCCGGAAGGACCACAGACCAAGGCCGTCCAGCGAGGGAGATGGTGGGGGAGCCGCGCGCTCTGCACCGAGGTGAGAGAGTACAGGTGACAGGCAGGTAGGTGGGTGGGTGGGATCAGTAGAGAGACAGTGGATAGGTGACAGACAGACAGCTGACCTCCAGGGACAGCTTCAGTGGCTGGCAGAAGCTGAGTCTGGAAGGGACAGAGATGGGGACAAAGAGACCTTTGGGAAAGGCCTGTGGGGTCCCCAGGAGGCCGGGAACTGCTGTAAGGGGAAACCGCAGATGTGACAAGATTTTTGGCAGGCAGATAAATAAACACGTTCAGATTTGAACTCATTTTTAGTGTCACTGAAGAACATTGTTTTTCTTTTTGATGGTACTCAGGATCCAACCCCAGGCCTTTGCATTGAGCTGCATCCCCAAGCGCATTTTAATTTTTTCCCCACATTTTATTGATATGTATACGTGCAAAATTCAAGGTTTACAATGGAGTTGAGCATTTTGTGCACATACATACCTTGTCAAAGTGACAAGGGCTTTCCCGCTCTCCTTTTGTCCCTCCCTCCCTCATCCCCCACCCTACTCCCCTCTTTCACTTTGTCTTTCGTCTTAAGTTCCATAGGTGTTGTGATCTGGGTCTCTCATATCAGAGAGACCATTCGATGTTTCACCTTCTGCTTCTGACTCACTTCACTTTATTTCATTATTTTAAAAGCTGCCCAGGCTGAACTCCAACATGTGATCCTCCTGTTTCAGCCTCCCAGAATGTTAGGGTTCTAGGCCTGCTCCAAGCAGGAAACAAAGAAACAAACAAAAACCTTGTTTTGTTTGTTTGTGGGTTTTTTTTTTTTTTTTTTGCATTCAGAAACATCCAGATCACCCACGAGGCATGGCAGAACCCTTCACGTGCAGCCTGGCCTCTCTCCTGTCACCCGAGTGAGCCGGGGCACCTCCTAGGCCCATCTGTGTCGCCCAGGCCCGCCTGTGTCACCCAGGCTGGAAGTAGATGGGGACTTCTCCATGAGGGAGGGGAAGAGCCACTGGGAAGGGTCGCTGGGGGAGGGGTTACTGGCTGCTGAGTCCATGGAGAGGAAAGGGCACTGGTTGTTGCTACCACTGAAGGACTGGCACAGTGGGAACACCAGCACCCTTTTCTCAGGAGCCTGAGCTGCCAGGCACCCTAAAAAGCAAGCCAGACAGAATTCAAAAGAGCTGGGCTCCAACCACAGCTAGCACCAACTTCCCCCGCCTTAGCTAACCCAGCCCTCCAAGCTGGAGGTTGCCTGTCTCCAGGCCAGGGGAGTAAAGTGGGTGTGGGGTGGGAGAAAGGGTGCATCACCGAATGGTGGTCTTGGGGCAAGAACGCACATGGAGGAGCATGAGACAGGAGCATATGGGTTGCCCTACTTACAAAGCAGCCTGGGGCCATGCACCCCAACTGTAAGTGCAGAACCCCGGAGGGCTGGTCATGTGGGGTCACTTGTGTACCAAATACTATCTGCAGGGTGAGTGCAGCCAGTCCCCGGGCACCATTGTGCTCCAATCCTAGAAGAGCCTTTGCCATACGTGTCAGACTGGTCCCCAGAGAGCCATTGTGCCTGACCTCGACTGGTTGGAAAGCCCCATCTTGGCGTGGACCAAAGGAACAGCTGTGTGCTGAACGCATCTTTGTATGATGTGTCCAAGCCAAGATGGCACCTCAGGGGCACAGCGAGGCAGCCATGGTGAGGCACAGTCCTCACCCCAGCCTTCCTGCACCCCGTCCTCAGGGCTGGCTCCTTGGCCTGACTACCACTTGGATGCCTGAGGACATATGATGGCTCAAAGGTCCCACCACCAGGCCCACCTGCTGGCCCTCGAGGTAGACATCCAGGATGGCCCATTCTCAGATGGCCTCTTTGAAGGCCAAGTGGCTCCAGATCCTGTCCACATTCCATTGCTAAGGCGAGCAGCTGTCTTGAGAGATATCCGTATGGTTTCTGCTGGTAACTGCATGATTAACTAATTCCCGTGGAGACACAGGCCACTGGTTTCCTGCAACGTGCACTGCCACACTTTAGCTTATGTTAAAAGCTCAGCATTGGTCCTCTGGGTTATGAGGTGCATTAATATTTCTGTGACCTTTAGTTGAAGGCAGTCGAGACGTATCCTTCTAAGTAGTGGGACCAAGAGAACCAGTAACCTCAAGTGAAGAGTTTTTGACCCCTTGTTTTACAAGGGTCCCTAAAGGACAAATGCAGTCCAGGGTACTTGGAAAGTTTGAGTACAACAGGAAGATCATAGATAGGCAGACAGAGAGACACAGGGACATCCCCAGGTAACTCAGATGCGAGTTCAGACACACCCTGCTCCCAGGCCGCCCCCTCCTTGCGCCTGTCCCACAGGCCGCCCACTGACCGCCTGTCCTTTTATCCTCTAACTTTGTGCCTCCATCCGCAGAAGACAAAAAAGTCTCCCAGCCTTGGAAAACAAGTTTACTCCCAGTTCGCTTTAAAGATTTATTTCCCAAGTGCGAATGTGAGTAAGTCATATTGTTTCCACGGACAGTTTGAAGACTAGAACTTGAGAGGTTTGTCCTGGAAATCCGCCCAGTAACCAGCACAGCCCAGCTGGCAAAGGGTGGCAGCGTCTTCCTGCATTCCCACCACCCATTGGCTGGTCAGAGGAAGGGGGCGGAAGCCAGAAGCGACTCTTTAATGTTGTCACCAACTGTATACATGGAACCTGTGGGGGTTGGAATGGGAATTGCTTTGACAGCATGAACTGTGACTATTCAAAACCAATCATATGGAAAAAATCAAAGCAAAATAAACAACAACTCATGTACACACACACACACACACACACACACACACACACACGAGGACACAATAAAACCATGATACTGCTGCTGAGGACTGTTTGGGTAGGCTACCTTAGGGTTTATGATCACACAATGTCAGGCCTAATCACAGGAAGTTATGAGTATTTGTATTTGCTTGTAGATTTATAAAAAATAAATCTACTGGGCACCTACTAGATGCCCATATCCTATGGAGTGTATTACTCCCCCAGCCCTATGTAAATTTTAAGTTGTTATTTACAAAAAACCTCATTAATCTGTATAAACTGAGGTCTCCTGTGGTAAAAATACACACCTAATTACTACTGGATTATTCCTTAAGCTTATTCGTGTGTAAGTGTGTGCAGAACCACAGTCATCTCACAAAAGACCGTGGGAGGGATGGAGTCAACTTATTGAGACTGAGAAGTGTGGAGGGCAGAGTTTTGGGGTGTGTGTGATTGACTCGAGGGACAGTGAATGAGAGAGCAACCACCCTGGATGTGGGGCCCAGCGGAAGTCTGAACTAAACACAAGTGAGGAAGAAGAAGGATTGCTATTGCTTTTCCTGGGCGAGCTCTGGCCTTGGCCACAGCCTCTGGACACTGGCTGGCCTTGTCTCCCATTGAGTCCACCACAGATTCTCTCTGGTATCTGGCCTTCACCGCTGCTTTTTGGACAAGGATCACGGCAGACTCACCTGTGCTGTCCTGTGGTCTTGGACTGGTGTTCTTCTGGAATAAGGTGAACAGCCACTAGACCCTCCAGCTCTTGTATGTGCAAGTACAAGGCGACTTTGGACTCTCTCTCCCCTCTGACTTGTAAACCCTCCAAACAAACCCCCTTATTTACATATAATTTCTATTAATTCTGCCTAAGAATCCTAGCCAATGCAATATTTTAGTATTGATTTATTTATTTTAGACAGAGTCTCACTCTGTAGCCCAAGCTAGTCCTGAACTCACTATGTAGCCCAGGCTGGCCTTCGACTCATGGCAATCCTCCTGCCTCAGATACCAGAGTGCTGGGATTACAGGTGTGCATCACAACGCCCAGTTTATGTGGTGCTGGAGAATTGAACTCGGGTACTTAGTACTTGTCTTAGTGCTTGCTAGGCAAGCATTTTAATTACTGAGCCATTCCTTCAGCCCCTCAATATTCTACTATTTATTAATTCATTGTGGTATAGGGATCCTTCCCAGGGCCTTTGCACTGAGCTACATCCTCAGCCTATTTTAATTTGATTTTGAGGCAAGTTTTCACTAAGTTGCCTAGGCTGGGCTTGAATTCTTCCTGCCTCAGCCTCTCAGTATGCTGGAATTATTGGACTGTGCCACTAGGCCTGGGTGCTATTCTAGTCTTCAAAAGCATAGTGTGGGTTTTTAAGACAAATCACTCCATTGGTTAATGACTGCATTTGGTAACAGTTGGTGTGGAGAGATCCCAACTGGGGCCATCTCCTGAGGCCTCCTCCTCAGCACACAGGTTGTGTGATGACTCTGCACTCAACTGCTCCTGTCTGCTTACTGATAACCATGTGTCAGCCTTGTGGACTCAGGACCACGGGGACCTTGGCATCATGCCCCAGAGGTTCTGTTGACCTATAAATGATGCACAGTGGAAAAGGGTAGGTATCCTGTCATGTCATACAAAATAAGATTCTGAGCCTAAGCCAGAAGTGGGAGTGCAGGCCTGTCACGCCAGCACTCCAGGAGGCCGAGACACGAAGATTGGCAAGACAGCCCAGCCTGGGCAACTTAGTGACACTCTATCTCAAGATCAAAAAATAAAAATAGGCAGGGGATGCAGCCCAGTGTGAAGGCCTTGGGCTCGACCCTAGTGCCAAAATAAATAAATAAATAAATAAACAAATAAAGCAAGCAAGCTAGGGCTATCCTTATAAAGTGTGTTTATATTTCTGATCAGAGCATTGCTTGTATGTGATACTAGGATACAGTTACCTCATTGTCTGGGGCTGGCGAGGATGCTGGCCTGGAAGGTGTACCAGGCAGGCCACGGATATGATCCAGTCAGATTCTGGAAGTCAGTCTGCTCACCAACTCCTCATTGCCTCCCCAGGGTGATCCAAAAGGCCGTGATGAAGAGACACCACTTTTTCAAGCGTTTACTTTTAAAGTGCCAATTCTGAAACTTGATGCTGCAGAGGTACTTACCTGTCCCACATTTTCAACCGTGGCACTATTGTTTCGCATTTGCTTTCTCTGCCATTTATGTTTAGTGTGTAGATGCTAACTGCAAACTCTGTATTTCTGAAAGATTAAAAAATAATCCAGTTTACCCTGAGCTAAATACATCTCTTTTGGGATATGCTTACTTATTAGAAAATAATTTTGGGATTGTTGATGCTGTTTCGCTGATGGAGTAGTTATCTTTTCTGAGCACAAAAGCAATTCAGACAGATGTTAGAACCGAGATTCGATGTTCTTTTCTCCTTCTTCAAGCTACTCTTCCATGGTGTGTATGAAAGACTCATAGGAAAAAGTTAGATATTTTAATGCAATCCGTATAGTATCAATTTCCCCAAGGGTCTGAAGTATCTCCTGATAGTATGAGGATGTTAAAGTAGATACAGACAAATGTATAACCATGTAGGAAGTGGGGGGTGGGTGGAGTAGTGGGTCCACAAACCACCAGAACCTGTGGTGTGCATCAGAATGACTCAAAGAGCTTCTTAAAACAGCCGTTTTGAATATGAAACCCAGCGTAGGCTACTTTGAATGTCTAAGTGAGTGTGCTTAAGAAGCTTTGAGCTCCCAGCAGGCGGGGGAAGATGGAAATGCTGTGTTCCAGACCTGCATGTGCGCTCTATCAGAAAGCACCAAACTGTAGAGATGACTGAGGTGGGTGGCTTACCTGGTTCTAAATTGCAAGGAGGGTCTTTTGATTTTTTTTTTAAATATAAGGAGCTTTTCATATTTTCTTGTCATTCCATATATTCCAGTTTTAATTAAATACATGCTTAATAATAGCATCAAAATGCAATCTCCTGTAATCCCAGCTCTAATAGCTATTAATTCTTATTTTTAAACATCTTCTCACCTTATTCTATAAAAGTACGCAAATAAAATTAGCTGGGTCCAGAAATGCAGGCCTGTTATCTGGCACTCTGGGAGGCTGAGGCAGGTTGATCTCCAGTTTGAGCCCAGAACTGGGCTACTTAGCAAATTAAAAATACCCTCTCTCAAAATTCTATTCCCAGTACCACCACCACAAATAATAATAATAATAATAATAATATTTAAAAACATAATTTTATAAGATCTGTTTTTGCACTTACCAATATTACATGTTAATCTGCTCATGATAATAAATATGGGGCATTAATAATCTTATTATTATCAAGCCCAGGGCCTTTGTACTGACCTCATCTTCAGCCTAGGCTGGGCTCTTCCTGTTTCAGTCTCCCAGACTACGGGGATGACTGGCCTGGCCACGAGCCCAGCTTGGACTTTATTTTTTTAATGCCTCTGCTGTATTTGCACTTATAGTCATCCCTCTGTATCTTGGAGAAACAGCTTGACGCCCCTCACCTGTGCCCAAATCTGTGATGTTAAGAGCCTTTAAACAAAAATAAAGGTATTTACATATAATTTACACTCATCTTTACGTACACTTTGTTCATCTGAGGTGGGATCTCACTCAGCCTGTAGTCCAGGCTGGTCTTGAACTCACTATGGAGCCCAGGCTGGCCTGGAACTCACAGCAATCCTCCTGCCTCAGCCTCTTGAGTGCTGGATGACAGATACGCACGGCCACGCCTGGCTGGTTTTTACGTGGTGCTGAGGACTCGACCCCACGGCCTGGTGCACACTGGGCAAGACCTCTGACCACTGAGTGACGCCCAGCCTCCATGCCCTTTGAATCACGCCTAGATCGCCAACACGACGTGGCTGCGGTGACTGTGAAAACAGTGGTGACGCTGTGCTGTTTAGTAGAGAAGCCATTTTCTCCCAAGTATGTTCCACCCCTTGGTGGGCATGGAGCCCTGGATCTGGGGTGCCTGTACTCACAATTCATTCCACTTCCTCTTGCCAGGTACCTTTGTTTCCTGTTTTCTCTCAAAGATGATGCAGCACCTTTCACTTCTTTTAGGCCAAGGTGGTTTGCTCGGTTGTGTAGTTAGTTACCTGCCTGGCAAACCCTGACAGGGAGCTGCCAAGTCTAAGCCCAGGCTGCCTGGAAGGGGGGCACTTGGAGAGTTCTGCAGACTGCCCCTGCTGGGCGTCACCCTGGCCACCTCCTGCGTGGGCATGAGCAGACACGGCCTCCTCACCAGCCCTGCTTGGGTCCGGGCCACACGCCCCGACAACACAGGAGGCCAGGTGCGGGTATTTTATTTACTGGCCATTCACGTTTTGCATCTTGGGATTTTCTGACTACCTTTGGCATGGATTCTAGGAGGTTAAGCATTTTTAAAAATATAACTTTTAAATAAATCAGAATGTGAATCTTGTGATGGGTTTTCCTAGCCGGTTTGTCCTAAAAATGTTTGGAGGTTGTTTTTTTCCCTCTTTGTGGTGTTGACTTTAATGCCCTTGCTCAAAAAAATTTATCTGCCTCCTCATCCAAGCCGGTAAACCAAGGCTCGGTTCTCCACGAGACCCGCCATGGCTGTAAGTTATTGCCTCAGCCTGTGTCCTGGAAGCAAGTTCTTTTTCTTATTTTTAAATTTTTATTTACATATCACCTCTATTTCCCTTCCCTACCTCTCCCCTCACTTTCCTTCTCCCTTTCCACAATGTCCATCTTCTTATTTCTTCCATACCTTTTATATTTTTATGGTTTGTTTTTCTCACATTAGAGAGACATATGATATTTAACTTTCTGGGTCTGATTCATTTCACTGAGCATGTTTTCAAGGTGCACCCATTTACCTACAAATGACCCAAATTTGTCACTCTTAATGGTGGAGAAATGCTCTATTGTGTATATATACCACACCTTCTTTACCCAGTCATCTGTACTTGGGCATAGTGGCCTCTTCCAGGATTTGGCTATTATAAGTGGTGCTGTTATATGCATGGGTATGCATGTGTTGCTGTAGTGTGATCACTTTAACTCTTTGGGGAAGATAACCAGAAGAGGTGTACTGGGTCAAGTGGGATGTCAATGTTCAGTTTTCTGAGGAATCTCCACACTGCTTTCCATAGTGGTGGTACCAGTTTGCAGCCCCATGGGCAGTGTGGGAGGGTTCCTTTTTCCCACAGCCTTGTCAGCATTTATTATTTTTTGGGCTCTTAATAGCAGCCACTCCTACTGGTGTTAGATGGAACCTCAGTGTTTTTTTTTTTTTAATTTGTATTCCTCTGATGGTTAAAGATGTTGAGCATTTTTTGTTTTATTTATTGGCCATTTGGACTTCTTTTGAGAAATGTTTATTTCAGATTCCCGTGTTTTGACTGGGTTCTTTATTTGGGAGCGTCTAACTTTTTTCAGTTTTTTTTTTTTGTGTGTGTGTGTGTGTTCTTGATAATAGCCCTCTGTCTGAGGCATATCTGGCAAATATTTTTTCCCATTCCATGGGTGCTCTCTTCACTCTGTTGAGGGTTTCCTCTGCTGTGCAGAAGCTCTTTAATTTCATATAGTTCCATTTGGCAATTCCTGGTGTTATCTCTTGTGCTTTGGTGTTTCATTGAGGAAGTCATTGTCTACGCCATGTCTTCAAGAGTTTTGCCTACTTTGTCTTCCAAAAGGTTTTGTGTTCTGCTGTAATGTGCAAGTCTTTGATCCATTATGATTTGATTTTGGCGTATGGTGAAAGCTGTGCATCGTTTCATTCTTCTGCACGTGGTTAGCCAGTTTTCCCAGCATCATTTGTTAAAGAGGCTGTCTTTACCCTACAGTGTATTTTTGGCCCCTTTGTTGAAGATCAGATGGCTGAAGATACTCGGGGATGTTTCTGCGTCCTCAGTTCTAGTCCACTGATCCACCTGTGTTGGAGTCAGTATCATGTCATTTTTATCACTGTTGTTGTATAACATAGTATCTGGCATTGTGATGCCTCCTGATTTTGTTTTGTTGCTGGATCTCTTGTGGTTCCATACAAATTTTGGGGTCATTTTTTCTAGTTCTGTAAAAAATGCTGATATCTTGATTGGGATTACACTGAATCTGTGTATTAGTTTAGGTAGTGTGGTCATGTTGACAATGTTGGTTCTGCTTATCCAGGAGCAGGGGATTTCTTTCCATTTTCTAAAATTCTCTTCGATTTCTTTTGTCAGAGTGCTGCAGGTCTCCGTACTGAGGTCCTTCACTTGCTTTGTTAGGTTGATTCCTAGGTATTTAATTTTCTTTGAGGCAACTGTGAATGGAATAATTTTTCTAATCTTTTTCTCTGTGTTTTCGTTGCTGCTGTAGAAAAATGCTACTGATTTTGGTGTATTGGCTTCACAGTCTGCAACTTGGCTAAATTTATTAGGTCTAAAAGTCATCTGGAGGGGGTTTTAGGGTCCTATGTGAAGGGTTATGTCACCTGCAAATAAGGACAGTCTGGCTTCTTCCTTTCCTATGCATATTCCCTGTATTCCAGTCTCTTGCCTGATTACTCTGATAAAGGTTTTGAGCACTATGTTAATTAGGAGTGGTGAGAGTGGACACCCTTGTCTTGTTCTTGATTTGAGGGGAAATGCTTTTAGTTTTTCCCCATTTAGGATTATGCGGGCTGTAGGAGTGTTATAAATTGCTTTTATCAGCTCAAGGTAGGGTCCTTCTATACCTATATTCACCAGAGTTTTGATGTGGAAGGGGTGTTATATTTTGTCAAAGGCTTTTTCTTCATCTACTGAGATGATCATGTGGTTTTTGTCCTTGCTTTTGTTGATGTGGTATATTACATTATTTGTTTTGCGTATGTTGAACAAGCCTTGCGTCCCTGAGATGAAGCCAACTTAGTTGTGGTGCATGATCTTTTAAATAACTTGCTGCATTCTGTTTAAAGTATTTTGTTGACGATTTCTGCACCAATGTTCACTAAGGAGACTGGCCTGAAGTTTTCTTCCTTTGTTGGGTCTTTGTCTGGTTTGGGAATCAACATGATAACCTAGAAACAAGTTCTTGAGCAGTTCTCTCTGTTTCCCCTCCCCCCTTCTTCCTTCCTTTCTAGCGTTGAGGACCGAACCAGGGCCTTCGCTCTGAGCTACATCTTCACCTCGTTTCTGACATTTAATTTTGAGACAGGGTCTCACTAAGTCGCTAAACTGCCCAGGCTGGACTGAAACTTGTGATCCTCTTGTCTCAGCCTCCCAGAGTGCTGGGGTGATGGCCTGTGCCACTGAGCTTGGCTGCCACCATCCTTACAGATGGCTCAATTTCCTCACTTTATACACATCAGTTTCTTTCTGGAGCACCTGCACTCCTCAGATCTGTGCCCTGTGCCCTGCAGTGACCAACCTCCAGGGGCACCAGCACCCCACCCTGCCCCCAGGTGACTATGTCCTGCGGCTTCCAGGGTCCCACTGCCATCGTGGACTGCACATCCCTGTGAAGAGCAGCCACTACCACTTGGGGCAGAGGAAGCCTGCTGTACCCACTATCACCAGCACCTCACTCCACAGACGCATGGGCGGAGGCCACGGCGGGTTTTTATTCTCTGTCACAGTGGGGGCGGGGGGGACTTCGAAGTCTCTCCTTGGGGGCGTGACCTCTCAGTAGTCTAAGTTCTCCTTCTCCTTCCTGTTGAAGGGGTTGTAGGGCTTCACTGTGGTGACCATACGGGACAGGGGCGCTTGGTGACCAAAGAAGTCAACTCCCACTTCCTTCCGTAAGACGCTGGGACAGAATGGAAGGAAAGGAAGAAATGATGTATGAAGGTGGCATACAAACACAACCTCATTTACAGTCTGACCAATGGGGAGAGAGAGAAAGGGAGAGAGAGAGTGTCTGAGGAAGAGGACTCATAGCAGGTGAGGCGAGGAAGGGTGAGCGGGGTGGCCCTCCTTCGTGTACTAAAGGTCCCTGTGCCTGGAGTTCTGGACAGCGCAACTATTACAGGGGCCGAGGATTCTGAGGGGGGTTTATGGTCATGTGACTTTTACTGTAATTCATATTTTTAGTTGAAGCACACACCATATATTTCAATCAAACCTTGTAAGTCCGTGTCCATCTGAGCGGGGGACAAGGATCTGTGTGGAGCTTGTGCCTTGTGGAGAACAAGGGGGTGGGACAGAGTCCTGGTCTCAGTGACGGAGAGACCAGGGAGGGTCACAGCCACCAAGCTAGGAGCCCATGGGCTCCCACCTGCCTGTGGGTGACAGCCGTCTACACTCATGAACTATAACCTTGCCCTGTCTCAGTTTTCTTGTCTACACTGTAGAAAGGGTTCATCCTCCCAGATTTATTGTGAGGATCAAAAGAAAGAGCTGGGCCCAGGCACACAGGCCTGTCATCTCAGCTCTTCCGGAGGCTGAGGCAGGAGGATCTTGAGTTCAAGCCCAGCCTGGGCAACTTAGTGAGATCTTGTCTCAAAATAAAAAATAAAAAAGTATACTTACGGTTGGTGTTTGATGGATATCTGTAAGAAGGATTTCCCCTTCCCAAGTGCTGCGGTTGAGCACTTACCCGTACAGCTCGGAGTCCGGAGATGGGGCTGCTGGTGGAACATGAGAATTCGCAGGGTGGATGGCTGTGAAATGAACCCTGCCCGTATATCCTGGAATATTTGCAGCTCTGTAGGGAAAGGCAAAAAGAGGAGGGGCGGGAGAGAAGAGGAAATTAACATGTTGACTCTGAAAGTTGCTTTCACCAGAACCCAGCTTGGGAAAAAGCACAGAAGAGGATGTGGCCTGGTTTTTCTCCACCCTTTCCCTTCCTGCCTACGGCCAGGGACGCGGGCTGTCCAGACCAGAAAGGCAGCAGGTGCCCGGATGGATGGCTGATGTTCAGGTAACATCTCCACAGGGGTTGAGGAAGCAGATTTGCAGAGCCCGGTTTGTTGTGATGCTTCATTTGCATGTGTTTTGTATGCAGGTGTCACTGAGGAGCTGGCTCCCCAGTGAAGGAAGACACCAGGACACCAGCTCTTAACACACCTACACACCCGAGCTGGGCACCTGGCTGTGTGGTGCTGGTCCCAGCACTCACATGCAGCCTGGTGTCTCCACGGTCCCCCGTGGCCACCTGGTTCTGGTTAACAGCGCTGTAAGGGACCTGCCACTGACCACGTCCTAAAACTGAACCCTGAGAGCTAATATCATCTGGCCCCTTTGTGGTGCAGTAGCTCCACTGGGCTCAATCCTAGGGGCTGCTCGGCCATCCCATCTCTCTTCCTTTTGGGGACAAAGGAAGAATAAAAGAAACACACTAGGACACAGGGAACGACTCTGGAGGACGCGTGTACACGCTGTCCCTGGAAGAGGCAAACAGGCACCCAGAGGGGCACCGAAATCAGCTGGGGAGAAAGACGTGAGAAGTAACGTGCTCGCTGTGGTAACCTTCGCCATGGTCTATGCCAGGAGTCCCTAAGCTTGGGGGCCCCAGACCAAGGCCCAGTGCATGGTCTGCTAGAACTCAGCCACACAACAGGAATGCTTCCCGTGTTCACAGCCTCTCCCCATTGCTCACGTGATCGCCTGAGCTCCGCCTCCTGTCAGATCAGCTGCCAGACATCGGATTCTAACAGGAGCAGGAATCCCACCGTGGACAGTGCGTGTGAGGAGTGTGGCTTGTGTGCTCCTTGTGAGGATCAAATGCCGCAGGTTATGTGGCAGAGCCAGGCACGAATGCCAGAACCACCCTCTCCCCCATCCGTGAAAACCATCTCCCATAAAATTGGTCCATGGTGCCCAGAAAGTCAGGGGCTGCTGGTTTACACTGGCTGGCTCCTGGAAAGCACGTGTGGCTGAAACAGCACGCAGCCAGCGTGAGGCTTCCTCCTGAAATATTTACGACATGACGCCTTGCTTACCTGCAGGGAGTCATGGAAAGTAAACCATATCAAGCAGTATGTCAAGGAGCACAGACACATTATTTGCCAGCCCAGGGGCCAGAACACATCACCATTACAGAAAGTGGATCAGCGCAATGGCTTTAGCTTGCCGTGCTGGCTGCTGTCGTGAGCCCGGGGAGCCGTGGCCCTGATTCCCCAGCTGGTGCCGAGCCCAGGGCTCAGGCTGCCCTCCTGCATGTCTCTCTGAGAGCGTGGTGTCCCTGCGGGCGGGTCCTTTCCCTGCAGATGTCCTCCCTGTGCATCCAAGGAGCCAAAGTCGGTCTCTCCCCAAAACTACTCATCTTTGGAATAATTTTTAAAAAATGGAGCTTCAAGTTTGTTCCTTTTTATAGTTTGGACCTGAGATGTCCCCCAACACTCGGCTCCAAGACCTCTGTGCTAATAAAAGCTGCTGACAGCCTGTGGCATTGTCTTGGGATGTGCTTCAGCCCAGTGGGACAGAGTCTGACTGCCAGCGCTTGCTGCTGAAGGGGGCACTGGGTCACTGGTGTCTTCCTCCCTTCCACCTGCTTTCTCCTCTCTCTCTGGAGCAAAGTGGAAAACCGTCCTGGCTCACAGTGCATCTTGTGACTCGTGGGTGTCCCACCCTGAATACTGGTCCCAACATGACACCCTGACTGCAAAGAGCAACACTATCAGATGTGAGGACAGAAACTTCTGGTCTCAGATGGGAATTGCACCAGGAAATCTTGCTGCTTCTCTCCTGAGTGCACTCTCTTGGGGGTGGCTCACAGCCGGAGAAACTGGGGACACTGTGGCAGGAATGGAGAGAGAGGACACTTATGTCAAGGGCAGCATTCAAACAATGGGCCCATGTGAGTGAATTTTGTGCGGCTGGGACAACACAGTGCCTCAGAGCCTAGTGTGCCCATGGTAAGGGGGAAGCTCTAGTTCCATGCCAGGGTGCTAGGCCCTGCTGTGAGGTGCCGCATCAGGAGCTCACTCAGCCTGCGACAGCACTCAGGGGACAAGGCTGACCTCTCAGGGCAAGATTGGATCCCTGCGGGAGCAGGCCCTGTGCCCTCGCGCTTAGTAGGTGCTCATAGCTGTACACTGCGAGACACTCAAGAAATAGAGCATTTATAAACCTAGGACCTTGTGGGTGGAGAAGGCAAAGTTTATCCAGTGCACACGGCTGCAGAAATGAGAGAAGAGAGAGAGAGAGAGAGAGAGAGAGAGAAAAAGAGAGAGAGAGAGAGATTTCCAAACAGTGCTGCAGGTAGAAATCTCAAGGGCACTTTTAAGAGGCAGTGGCCTGGCTTCCAGCACCAAGGGTCTCATTGTGTTAGTGGGGCCAGGGAACGGGGCTTCAGTGGGACTCAGAGGGGGAGGTTTAGGGGTCAGCTTTAGATTATACTTGGAAAGCTTATTACAGGGACCCGGTTAGAGACCGAAAGCTCCTGAATTCTTTCTTGAGGGGCAGGGAGAGGGAGGGGACAAAACTGAGTCAGGCCCAGGACCCCTTACACGGAGCTCCAGCCCCAGCCCATGTTTATTTTTTTTATTTTGAGAAGGGGTCTCACTAAGTTGCCCAGGCAGGGCTGGAACGTGGGATGCTCCTGCCCCAGGCTCCCATCTGCTGGGATGACAGGCTGTGCCCTGGGCGGCCCAACCTGCTGTGTCCAGGCAGCGCCCTTTGGGATCTCTTGGGATTTGGTTTCCTGCAGCAGCGCAGTGTGGAGCCCGGGCAGGCAAGGGCTAGAGGCTGCTGGCCCTGTCTCTCCCCCACTCTCTCACGGAAGCCTCCATGCGTGGCAGGAGGAAATCCCCTCCCTCTGGGGGACGGGTTTGTCACGGCCTCAAAGACACCTGCAGAAATTAAAATGCCTCCCGAGCGGCTCCCAGCTGGGCCGCTAGGCCCCGGGGCTGGACAGCCACCCGGTCGCATTGCCTGCACCAGCCAGGGCAGCAGTGACACTGGGCCCGGTGCTAGCGCTCCCTGTGGTCATCACCTCTAATAACAACGTATCACAGCACCATGGGCCGACATCTGCCGAGTATCAGAAAGTCAAAGTCCCGCTGGGCGGCACAGGGAGGGTTTTTTGGTTATCTTAGGTGTGAACCACGGACCTTGTGTCCAGAGAAGAGCCGGAGCTGGGAATGCTGAGATGGCTGCTGGGGAAGAGGATTTTGGTTTTAGCCAGAAGAAACAAAATTACAAAGGATGAAATGCGTTGGCTGAGAAATCTGTGTTTCCAGATTCCTGTTAAGTCCAGAGGAGCGGCCTGTCAGAGGGCAGAGCCCGGTCCACTCTCCGCTCCTCTGTCCTGTTCTGTCCGTTCTCTCTGGGACTTTTAATCCCTTCCTTCCTTTTTCTTCTTCTTCTTCTTCTTCTTCTTCTTCTTCTTCTTCTTCTTCTTCTTCTTCTTCTTCTTCTTCTTCTTCTCCTTCTTCTTCTTCTTCTTCTTCTTGGTCAAACCCAATTCCTCCAGAAGCCGGTTTGCTGTGCCTGCGCTGCCCAATGAGATCTTAGCACCTCAGGTTACCATCGTTCACAGCTGCTTCTCTCAACCAGCGGCCTAGCCAGCGCAGGGCCCTGGGTTCTATTCCCCCAAACCACATACGCTCAGTGTGCTGGTGCACACCCGTAATCCTGGTGTGAGGGAGGCTGAGGCAGGGCTGCCTAAGGCCAAGGTTAGCCTGGGATCCAAACTGAGTTCACAACCAGCCTGTGCTACAGAGCGAGGGTGTCTAAAAAAAAAAGGCCCCCCAAACAAAACAAAACAAAAAAAAAACCAACACCAACAGAGAATGTTGAGAAATAAGAAAGCGCGGTGAGTCAGAAGGGTGCCAGAAAGCTGAACAGAAACGAGGAGAACGGGAAAGGCGTGCTGCGCATGGAGTGTGCCCAGGCCCTTAACATTCAGGTATGCGGGGCTGGAGGCTCAGCTCCGCGGTTAGAGTGCTTGGCTAGCATGTGAAAGGCCCTGGGTTCGATTCCCCCATCCCCACAAAATAATAAAGTCAAATATAATTGAGGCACACACATAATGCCCGTGTGGCACCGGCGTGGGGAAAACTCCGAGTGGGCACTGTGCTCTCTTTTAGTCACCTGACATGAATTGTCTGACTTCCACCACAGCCCTGTGCCATAAGGCTTATTATTATTATTATTATTATTATTATTATTATCTCCAGCCTCTGCCAGGGCTGCAAAGGAAGGACCGTGACGCGGCTCCAGTCTGTAGCTGGCGGCTTCGAGCTGGACGCACAGTATAGGGTAGGGCTGTCAACCCACGTCGAAGTCCACCGGGCGACCTGTTACCCTGAGCTGCCGTCCTCAGGCAGGGTTCTGGACAGATGCCGAGCTGGTCCTAAGCCTCCGGCAGCATTTTACGACTCTTCACCAGGGCAGTGGGTGGGGAGGGAAGGCAGAACCTCAGTGGTGCAGATCCCACCATGAGTCGGGGTGAGCGCACCCCACGGTGGCTGCTGGGGAGACACGATGCAGGCCAGGCAGGTGTGGTGCGCAGGCCGCAGGGTGAAAGATGAACGCAGAGGGGGCACTGCAGGGTGCAGGGAGGGGACCAGGCAGCTGGGGCGAGCGGGCAGCCTGGTGCTCTGTGCAAGCTGCCAGGAGGCAGGGCCCGGATGCCGTGTATATGGGAGAGCTGGCCAAGCATGCAGATGTCCCCGTAGGCCAGGGACAACATGGGTCCCCTGTGGGCCCTGGTTGGATTGATGTTGCTTTTCAACAAGGAAAAGCAACTAAAGCAGGACCAACTTCTAGTGGCCTCTGGCCACCGGGCTGAGTCTTTCATCATGGGGTGGATGCACTCCCCTGCTCCTTCCTCTTCCGGTACTCACAACAAACCCAGGGCCTTCACGCCGAGCTCCATGCCTGTCTTTATTTGTTTGATTTGATTTTGAGAACAAGTCTCACTAAGACACTAAGTTGCCCAGGCTGGGCTCAAACCTGCAATCCTCCCGCCTCAGCCTCCTGGAGTGCTGGGATGACAGGCCTGCACCAACATATCTGGCTCTTGTGTCTGGTCCCATCACCTAAGGTGGCAAGGAGCCCTGCACTCTGCACTTCTCAAACAGTGAGTGACCTGGGCTCTGCACAGTCACTTCCTCCAGCCTCAGCCTCCTCATCCTCCTCACGGGCACATGACAGTCCACGCGCCCTGGCTTCTAGCAGTCGTGTGAAAGGCCCCTGAGAACACGGGGGTGCTGGCCAGAGGGTGGAGGCCAGGGTGGCGGAGGGAAAGGCCAAGAGCCAGTGCTCTGGGCAGGCCAGTGGCGCACACCTGCCATCCCCGAGCTCCGGGAGGACAAGGCGGGAGGATAGCAAGTTTCAGCCAGATGGAGCAACTGAGAAACATAGTGAGACCCTATCTCAAAATCAAGAATAAAATGGGCTGGGGATGTAGCTCAGAGGGAAGGCCCTGGCTCAGCCCCCACACTGCAAACTAGAAATAACACAAATGTAATTACATGGGATATATTTCTTTGTGTTAAAAGTTAAGAGTGTACAGAAAAATTGTCAGGAATCCACAGAAACCTTGCATCCTCGGTCGCCCCCCAGTGACCATGCTGTGGAACTGCAGCTCAAGGCTACGTCGTCTACAACAGTTGCTTCACAAATGCGGGCGGGGGGTGGAGTGGGGGGGGGTTTGGGGACCCTCCAGATGCGACCCTTCATAGGATTTCTCTTCCCTCTGAAACATGACCCTGCCAAAAAATGCACCCCAATGTCTTAACAAGGTTGCTTAATAAAATATGTAAGAGAAACTGTTAATTTTTATACCTGAAGAATATTTTTTAAATTGGTTGCTTTTTAAATTGCTGACCTTCAGGGTCTCCAGGGTTTTGTTTATTTGTAGTACTGGGGATTAAGCCCAAGGCCTCACACCCAGCTACACCCTCATGCCCTTTTTTATTTTTTATTTTGAGACTGGGTCTTGCTCAGTAACAAAGTTGTCCAGGCCAGGCTGGAGCTTGCGTCCTCCTGCCCCAGCCTCCCAGAGTGCTGGGATGACAGGCCTGCACCCCTGTGCCCGGCTAGGCAATTATTCGTGCTCTTCTATTTGTACTAAAGCTTGTCGTTCTTACCGGTAAGACACATGCGGTTGCCGGGACGGGCACTCACCGGCTTGTGTTGGTGTAAAGAGGCTTCGAATGCCGAGGTGGGGCCAGTGACCGGATATCCCTGGAGGGGTTGTCCACGTCGTCCGCGTGTGTGGCCTGCACATGGCCGCTGCTCAGGGGAGAGGAGAGGCTGAGCGTGTGCTCACGGGAAGCCCAGAGCAAACAGGTGGCCGGCGTCCTAACCCCTGCAGAGGTTTAGCTGCGGAACACCACGCGTCCCCCACATTCCTTACGTTTTCCTACGCACAGCGGCCTGGGGCACCCTGTACGGGGCACTTAGTGCTTGCTTAATTCTTTTCATGTTTGTTTTACTTTACTTCAAATAGTATGACACATCCATTCTAAGCAAACAGATTTTTATATTATATTTTTTATGTATCATGACCTTTGGGACATATTGTCCCAGTGGTGCAGGCCTGTCATCCTAGCACCTGGGGAGGCTGAGGCAGGAGGGTAGCCAGTTTGAGCCCAGTCCAGGCAGCTTAGTGATTACGCAAGACTCTGTCTCACAATAGAAAGGAAAGAAGGGCTGGGAATGTAACTCAGTGAAAAGGCCCTGAGGTCAACCCTGGCATGGTAAATAAGCAAACAAACGAAAAAGTAAGTTACAAGCAAGGCGGCTGGAGGTAATCCCAAGGTAGGCATCAGTCTAGCGGGTTTACCCAGTGAGAAGCGCTACTTACGTATACAGAGGGATGTATTTGCTTCTGGAGCTCGGACTTACGCTTAGGAAAAGAGAAAACAGGGAGTTGGGATACTGATATTGATAATATGCAACTATTAACCATATTTTCTACATAAATAATGCATTTTTAAAAATTAACATTCATACATTAAGATCAAGTACTAAAGTTTTTATATCTTTGTTTAAAGACGATTTGAATGGGGTGATCAATACTTACTGTGTGTATATGAGAATCTTAACATTTTTGAATGTCCCAATACCTTATATCATTATTACTCAGTTTATTCACGGGAGGCTATATTGGGGTGTTTCACACAGTTGAGAAAATGATATTTTAAATAATCATTTTGGGGGGCTGCGAGCATAGCTCAGCAGTTATAGCTCTTGCCTAGCAAGCGCAAGGCCCTGGGTTTGATCCCCCAGCTCCACACAAGCTGGGCATGGCTATGCACACCTGAAATCTCAGCACTGGGGAAGCTGAGGAGGGAGGATTACTGTGAGTTCAAAGCCAGCCCAGGTTCCATAATGAGTTCAGGACCAGCCTAGACTACAGAACAAGACCCTGTCTCAAGAAAAAAACCAATTTTCTATAGTGCTGGGGATTGAACCTTGAGAATCAAAACCTCACGTATTATTTTTATATATGTCTGATAAGATGCAAGTTTTGTTACAAGGCTCAAGATTCTCAACACTGTGGCTCTGCCTCAGGCCTGCTGGTGGCTTTGACGTTTCCTACCTCTTCACTCTCTTCTCTTTCAATGTCTCTTGCAAAGAACCATTAGGGTAGTTTCATTAAAATGTTGACATTGTGAAAGATCTGGAAAACATTTACCTTTCATATTATTTTTATCACTGCACGTCATGAGAGAACTCACTAGCTCTGCTAATTATGGACAGATGTCCCCGTCGCTTTGCTTAGCAATCAGCCAGAAATCGGTAGATATCAAATCAAGTGTCATAGCTCCACCCGCACCACAGACAAGGATGAGACATGGAGGGGAGCGGACACAGGGAGGGCGACACCTTCTGGCCCGGCAACAGGGGCCCTGAGTTTGTGTCCAGAAAACTGACAGATTATTCTGCACTTCATCTGTGAAGATACACGGATGATACTTGACAAATGGGTGGATATACTGTAACATGGGCACTTGGTGGGATACTATACAGCAGAGAAAATGGACTTTTCCAGACACAGAGGTCAGTACGTTCAAATCTAAGAGGCATAGCACTCGTCAGAATGATCATCAGACTCACCATACATATGGTACCACTTTCAGTGTACTACGTTTCTAACTGAGGAACCTAATTCTGGAGCACATGTTTTGAAGAACTAAAAGGATGACTGAAAATAGATGTATCTAATCCAAAACTGCTATGATCCTCGAGGGAGGCGGGGATGTGGGGAGCGGCAGGGAGGATTTCTGTGGTGTGGGTGATACTCTAGGTTTAAATTTAGGGAATAGATATGTAGGTGATAGCTTACTTATTTACACATATTTGTGCATATAAAACATTCAGGAATTAATTTAAGAAAATAAAAAGATTTTAATGTAGGTTGTGCATTGTGGGAAAAAACAAAACAAAATAAGAATAAAAGATGGGCCTGACAATGCAGTCCTGCCATCCCTAGGCTCTGGGAGGCTGAGGCAGGAGGGTCCAAACTGGAGCCTGGCTTGGGCAACTTAGAGACTAGCAAGACTGCCGCAAACTAAAAACAAAACAAAATAAAATAAAATAAAATAAAATAAAATAAAATAAAAGGGCACAGTGTAAAGGCCCTGGGTTCCATCCTCAACACCACACACACACACACACACACACACACACACACACACACACACGCACGCATACACATGCACAAAGAATCAAAATAATAGTGTTTTCAAAGGCAGAAAGCCAACTTTTTTTTAGCCTAAATGCTTACAATTACAGGCAGGTAGGCAGGTGAGGCCAGGCCAGCTGAGATTTCTAGCATTAACAGGACACGACGCATCTTTGGGACACAAAAGGTGACTACTACACGCAGCCCCAGGGGCGCTGCAGTGACGGAGCTGCCGAGTTGGGTAGCCACAAGGGCTCTCCTGCGTGTCGCGTGGCTGTGGTATGACACGGGCAAGCCTGCGGGCCTGGGGCCCTGGCAGGGGTGGCGGGGCTCGGGGGCTGGCCCTCGGTGATAAATCCCTTGGCAAGTCTAGCGGTGACCATCTTCAAGGACAAAACTTACAAATTGACGGGCCGTCCTGGCACCAGGAAGGAGCGTGTCTGGAACCTGTCCCAGAGTCCACCGACCATCTACAGCCACCAGAGAGGACGAGAGGTATTTCATGAGCAAGGTGCTGTGACCACAGGGACAGGCGTGCGCACATCCTTCCCACTAGGACGGGTCCCCTCTCCCTCAGGGCACCTGGCAGCTCAGGGGTCCAAGTGGCCCTGTCCCTTCCCCTCTCCAGTCCCCAACTGGTTTTCACACAGCTGGAATCAGCCTCCTCTCTAAACCCTTAGGGTTACGGCCGGCAGGCAGGCTTGGAGTCAGCTTCACCCCTGACCTGTCCCCTCCCTAGCCCCGCAGGCCTCTCAGCTCTCCACTGCCTCTGCCTGTGAAGGGGATACTAGCAACCCTGCTGGTCCTGAAGAAACGATGTTCTCAGCCTCAGCATTTAGCCAACAACGGTGTCCACCCCGATCCCCCGATCCCCGGCAAGGACCGGTCTCCTTTCACCAGCAGCCGCTCGCCTGCTGCCCCGGCCTCTCAGGCCCTGACCCCGCGCCAGCTGGACAGCCCCCTTTTGCCCTTTCCCCACACAAGCTCCGCTCACCCGACCTCGCCTCGGACCTCACCCCTGCGCTTGCTACCCAGGCCTCAGGCCACGTCGCCTTGAAGAGTCCAGATCTGCACTCTACTCCTAGTTCCAGAACTTTCCCTAGCACCGCTGAT
The DNA here is from genome assembly GCA_004027205.1 of Ctenodactylus gundi. NCBI lineage: Eukaryota > Metazoa > Chordata > Mammalia > Rodentia > Ctenodactylidae > Ctenodactylus > Ctenodactylus gundi. The sequence goes on from PVKB01001117.1 coordinate 254,705, forward strand.
GTGGTGGAGTCTTTTCTGTCCCCCACGACGCATTCACCCTTGCAATTTTAACAGTCCGGGACAGATCCCACCCACCAGCACACATCCTTAGCATGGATAATAGAAGCGTGATTTTGCAGGTGCCAGTGACTTTCAGGGCTATGAGATGTTCATGTTTTTATCACGTCGTTCTTGGTACCGGGCGGGCACAGACGGTCCCGCTGGCCATGGCCGCTCACCTGGGTTACTGCTGGCAGGCTTTTGTGTCTTCTCCGCACACCACACTGCACTGCGGGGTCAGTGGCTTTCCCCACTGTTGTTCCTACCTGCTCAGGTCTGGGTGGCAGCATCTTGTCCCAGGGGACGGCCTCATAAGCTCTGGGGAATTAGGCAGAGAACACGTGATGCAGCAGCCCTATTCAATGTCGCATGCCGTGACAGGCAGGAGCCTGAAGTGACCCTTGGGTTCCCTCCTCCCCACTCCATGGGTGTCATACTGTGCGTCTCCCCCACTTTGAAATTGAGCAGCACACGAGCACATGGGGAAGGCACCCGGGAACCCTCATCCCTATAGTAGGCTAGTGGCTTGTGTGCCCCAGGTCTGTGGCACCCTCGCCGTGGCCCCCAGTCTGTCTCCTTTCTCAGGAGCACACCGCCTCCTCCCTCGGGTTAGTGCTCATGGTCTGCGGCCACTGAGAACAGACAGCTCCCTGCCTGGCTCTCGGCGTGCCTGCCGGCCTAGGGCTGCACCCCTTGGCCACGCAGAGCAACCGCCACCGCCCTCCTCTCCTTGGAGCCCTCAGCCAGTCTCGCTGCGACTCTGGCTCTTACTCCTCCCGTCCCCACTCCATTCCCTTTCTCTTTTGCTCCTGCTGTGGACCTCAGGCACGCTTTGACTACGCAGCTGACACAAGTGGACGTCTGTGTGGGATGCTCCCGGAATGGCTTATGGATCCAGGTTATGGACACAAAGTGGATGAGTCATTAAAGACAAAGAAATATATGCTAATGTGCAAATTCTACTGGGGAAGCCCCTCCTACTTTTGAGTAGAGGATTTGTAGAAGGAGTCCTTGGCAGCGAGGCCTCTGCGTGGCGGGCTGGGCAGCTCCCTTTCCCCCTGCAAGGCAGGCACAGCATGTCAGAGCACCCCGCGTGCTCACGGGCATTGCCTTGTTTTTCTCTTCCCATTTTTATTTTTCTCTTCCTTTGTTTTTATTTTTTTTTTCTTGGCAGCACCTCTGGGGCTGGCCACACTCAATGCTTCTCCACGCCCCCTCTTTTAGTTTAGAAGTGTGCACTTTGTTTATAGTTATACATTATTAAATGACAACTTATGAATGTATGTTAAATTGGATAAGTGAAGTTTTTTTAACAAGAAAGTGCTTAGATTTTAAACACTGGCAAATAATTCATTTTGGTACCATGTAACATTAAATTCTTGGTGGAAGATTAATTCTGAGACACCTTCCTCTTCTTATTTTACAAATATGAGCTATTTGGTAGAATAATCATTATTATTCTGTAGTGGTTACTATTAAAACGTTCTCTGATGTTTACTTTGTGTGTGCTTTTCCTTTTCTTTTACCTACTCATATTTTTCTAGATGTCTAACAAATGTCACAGAATGTCATGCATTTTAAACAGTAGTATGTAGTGTAAGGCATGAAGCAAACATGTAGTCTTCTATTCCACTTACTATGCAGTGTGTCTTTTGCAGCACATCTACAGGCAGTGATACATTTTTTGTTTTACTTTGCTTGAAAATTTCTTTCTCTGTCATGGTTTGGAACTGGAGTGTCCCCCCAAATTCTGCTTGGAAGGTGATTCAATCGTGAGGGTTAATCCACTGACTTCCTGTGTTGTTTAGAGGTGGAGCCTGGTCAGAGGGGCAGGTCATGGGCTTTACCTGCAAGGGGTGGATCCTGGGGACAAGACCTGGAAGGGTAGGCTCTAGTGAGCTCTTCCTCACTCACTCTGCTTCCTGTTGGCCATGGGATAAAGTTTCTCTGTCTAAACCTCTGCCATGGGCCTCCACCATTGCCAGCCACCCATGGGCTGAGACCTCCTGAAACCATGAGCTAAAAATAAACCTTTCCTCCTGCAAGTTGTGGGTGCTGAGAAATGTGTCCTAGTGACAGAAAGTGCCAAAGACATTGTCATTCCAACATATCCAACATATTTAGGCTCCTAGATATATCCATGTCCTTTTTCTCCTGCCTTCTTTCCCGCCATCCTACTCTGAGCATTCTGGATGCTTGGGCCTCCAGGTCAGAATCTCATTTCATCAGCTCAACAAGAGCTAGCCTCGGCACTGCCGGGACTCCCCTGGGGGCCCAGGATCGGCCCATACTCAGGCAGGAGGCAGGCTAAGGTGGGCCTCACACTGTGTGCTTCCCTTCCTGTGTCCAGTGTCTGGCAACCATATTTCTCACGGTTTGTCCCTTTTTCTATTCATGGAAGACAGAAAATTAACTGGAGAGCCCGTTACTCTGTGCCCTCTACTTCATAACTTCTCATATTGTTAATTTCTTCTCTTGTGCTTTTCTTTTTAAACTCATCTGTTTCCTATCCTTTTGAGAAGGGATTTTCATTTACTTAAGGTTGCTGTTGAGGCCACTGGGTGGAGGTTGGGGGTGCTGCAGGGCATTCTAGGTGGCCGAGCACAGTCCCCCGTCACACAGAATTATCCTGAAAAGTCGGTCCTACCACGCCTGAGAAAAAGGCACAAATTCAGTTGTACAGTTGAATATTCCTTCTTCCTCAAGAACTCCACTGACAGGGTATACCTAAATTGCTAAGTCACCCAGGCTAGGCTGGAACTTACGACCCTCCTGCTTGAGCCTCCTGAAGTGCTGGTGACCAACAGATGTTACCACTCTTGATTCAACTGATACTTTGTCTCATTTTTTTCTATTATACATTTTTCTGCCTTTTAAAAAAAAGTCTCTCAGGTATTTTATTGGTCTCATTTTCACTGATTCCATCAAGTAATATTCTCCAAGATGAGACTTCTCCCTCACATGTTTTCACTAGCCATTTTGTTTGTATGGCATTTTTAAATTTCTGGAAATTTCCATAGCCTCCAACGTGTATTTGAAAATATGTAATTCCATGTGGAGTATTGTATGGAAATGTTTGGTTCTGTCTGATCCTGTTTTGAGGGACGTTTTCTTCACAGTGATGTTTCAATGCTTGCTTCATCAGTTCCAGCTGCGCTGAGCAGGCTGGCCCCGCCCCCGCTGGCTGGATGGCTGGTGACCTTCGCAGCGCCCTTCATATAGCGGTGCCCTTGCCTGGTGTGGCAATGTGAGATCGGTTGGGAAAAGCCTTTTTTCTCTGTTGGTGGTAATGGAGAAGTTGTGCAACATTCAGTTACTTCATCCTCTTTCATCTTTCAGGATCCCAAATGTTCCCATTGTCCTTTAGCACCCAAGCCCAGGGCAGCTTTCCTCCCCTGGGCTCTGCCCTCCTCCTGTGCCTCCTGTGACTGTCACCTCAAGTCTTGGCACCCTCATCCCCTTTTTGGCAGACTCGTAGGATACCTTATCTTCCTCTTGATGGATCTGGAGTGGGTCTAGACTGGCTGCAAGCTCTTTTTCTGTACCATATAATTTTCCCAACACTGTTTCTATTGAGAGCTTAAGAACTCACTTCTTAGGATTTCATGTTTCCTTTTCTTTTTTCTTCCTTGCAGTAATTTCAAGTTTAGGATTTCTCTGTTCCCTAGTTGTTTGAAAGGGATTTAAATATATATATATATATATATATAGCATTGCTTACCTTGTTCTGCATTGTTTTTGAGGCTCTTAGGGTACTGTTTGCAGATATTGTCACATTTGGTTCTTCTAAAATTGTGTGACTTGTTATTGATCAAATCAGTCTTTTCAACAAAAAGAACTAGCCTGTGACATCAGTGACATTTATCATACACTTGTTGTTCACTCCCCATGCTTGTTTTTCTTCACACTATTTTTAAATTTTGATTTTTCCTTGGTGTCCGAACTCCTGGAGATGGTGCTTGCCTAGCTCTGGAACTGTCTGGTTTTCCTCTGTTCTGCCACGTGCATGTGACATCACATACTGTCGTCCAGGTGTGACTACTGTGTTTGCCTAGGACATCTTGAGGTTCACCACTGCCTGCCTGGAAGCAGAGATTGAGGCAGGTGGTTGTTCAAGGGGTAACAGCAGGAGTGCCCTCAGCTGGAGGGCTGAGGGCAGGATGAGGAGACGAGGACAGAAGGATGCTAGAGAGATGCGGCCTCAGCTGGAGGCTGGCGGGGGTCTGCTCCACAGAGGGAGTGAGGCGGCCACTGGCCAAACCCCGAGGTGGGCATTGTGGGAAGACAAGGTCCTGCCAGGGTCACCGCTGACACACTTGCCTCAAGTCGGGGGCAGGGGGTGAGATGAGCCCAGTCACCATTAATTCCTCACTCCTCCCCAGCAGAGGGTATGGGTAGCAGAAGGTGAGACATAAAATCCCAGGACATCAACAGTTGGCACAGGCCTGGCACAGGAAGAGACTCCCTACTCACTCTACTTCTGGTCTACCACAAGATAAACAGCTTAACGTCCAGCAAAGCCTCCACCACGCACGTCCACCATTGCCAGCCGCCCATGGACAGACCGAGACCTCCTGAGACTGGGAACTACAATCAGCCTCTCCCCCCTGAAGTTGTGGGTGTTGGGTGCCAGGTCCCAGCAACGAAAAAAGTGACCAAGAGGCCCCTACTAAGAAAGCCTTACTGTGTGTGCTGGCTCCTCGTCAAACGTGTATGTGTGGGTGACCGAGCATCCTTTGTGGTGGGGCTGGATGGGGGTCACCTTTGTTGGGCTGGTCCAGCCTGAAAACCAAAGTGCATTGTCTCAGTTACTTTTTCATTGCTGTGACTCAATACCTGACACGCACAAATTTGGGAAAGGAAAGGTTTATTTTAGCTTACAGTTTCAGATGGTCACAGTCCAGTCAGGGGCGGCTGGCAGCAATTGAAGTACTTGGCAGAAGCAGAAAGGTAGAGGCAGCTTCTCAGGACATCACACACAGACAGACAAGTGAGACTAATCAAGACTAGTCCAAGTCCCAGTCTTAGTCTCTCCTGCATCTGGGTATCGAAGGTGTGGCCACTACACACCTTTAGTCTTAACTCACACGCCTTTAATCTTAAGTCACATGCCTTTAGTCTTAACTCACACGCCCTTAGTCTTAACTCACACGCCCCTAATCCCAACATCTGCAATCCACCCCTCCAGGCCAGACCCCAATCCACCAACATTACATGGCTCCACAGACAATCCATAACATTAAAATACATGAGACTTTTGGGGGACACTCCAGATCCTAACCACAACATGCACTATATTAGTGACACTAGGAGCAATGGCTTCTTCCATCAGAAACATTCTGCAGCAAGGGGCTAAACTTCATGATGCTCGTTGATTTTTTATGGGCTGTCAAATAAATTTTCTGGATTTTTTTAACAGAATAGTGGTGCAGTTTTATACATTTAATATAGTGGGGAATTATTTGCCATTTTAAGTTTATTTTTGGGAGGGACCTGTTGAGCACCATGAATCAGTGCAGGTATCTATATCTATCTATCTATGCTGGGGACAGTGGGGACATATGCCACTATGTAAATATGGTTACTATGTAGGTAACTCAGAACAGATTAGGAGTCCAAGGGGAAGCTGGGCCCAGTGGTACACACCTTTACTCCAAGCACTCCCTATGAAGATGAGGCAGGAGAACTGCACGTTTGAGCCTGGGCAACTTATCAACTTAGCAAGACTCTGTCTCAAAATTAAAACTTAAAAAATGGGCTGGGAGGGTAGCAAAGTGTGAAGGCCTTGGGCTCAATTCCAAGTGCCACGAAAACAAAGCAAAAGAAGCTCTAAGAGAGCAGTAATATACAATTTTTTAAAAATAAAAATATAAAAGCAGGTCTGTGGGGGCATACCTGAGTGATCAGAGTGCCTGTCTAGCATGCACAAGGCCGTGGGTTCAATTTCTCAGCACCATATAAACTGGGCATGATGGTGCACACTTGTAATCCCCACACACGGGAGGCTGAGACAGGAGAATTGCTGTGAGTTCAAGGCCAATCTGGGCTACACAGTAAGTTCAGGACCAGCCTGGACTGCAGAGTGAGACCCTGTCTCAGAAAAGACCGTATATATATATATATATATATATATATATATATATATATATATATATGCACCAGAGTGGTCCCTGGTAAGTACATGAAAAGCATGGCTCTGACTCTGAGGTGCCCACGAGCCAGTGGAAAGTTTAGCCAGCTAAACAGACACTTTCAACATGAGGTGGCATTCGCAGTAAGAGTTGCACCCACAGTTCTGTGGGGTGCAGGAAAGGCGGTCTAGGCCAGCAGATGGTCGGGAATTAGGAGCACCTTCCTGAAGATGGCAGCTGATCTCATCTCAAAAGGAAGTTGAGTAGGATGTAAATTTAGAAGGGGAAGTGGGAGAAGGGTAGTCATTCCAGGCAGGGGCATGGCCTGTGCAATGGCAGCTGGTCCTGTGGTGGCATCACAAAGTGACCAATTTTTATAAACAGTAATGACGGTGAGATCATAAAATGCATATGAAGAATGGAGGAAGCCGAACCCAAGAAGCATTCTAAGGTCAGGATAACGAATGCTTGGGTGCCCCCGCACATCGGTGGCCCTTCTCAGGGTTAGACTTTGACTGGTAACATCAACTTCGTCTATATGAGTGACTAGTCCTGTTGAGGATAAACCTGTTACCTCTGGTGGTTTTACACAGAATTCTGCCCAAGCCCATAGGGATGAGGGAGACTCCAGACTCCATCCTTGGCTTTATACCTTTGCTCCAGGAATTAGTACAACTTAGCAAAAAGGGAACTGAAAAGTTATAATTTTGGAGTAAGGTAGACACAACACAGATGCAAAACAAAGGCGTGATTAACTGTGAGAAGTGCTTGGGGCAGCACGGGGACACAGGGGTCATATGTGGGTCCCACCCTAGCTTGAGCACAGGTTCCAGCTGATCCTGTGTCTCAAACACATGTCTGCATCCATGTTTAGAAACCCTAGTGACTGACATGAGCTACTCGATCCCTTGGAACCTCATCTTCCTCATCTTCGACAACTGTCCTGAGAATTGAAAGCCATAGCTGAAGACAAGAAAGGAAAGGACCAACTTTCTGGCATGGAGACTGAGTGCTCAACAGGATTATTAACTACCACTGGGCAGTGCAGAATTAGTGCCATGGTATGGTTTTCACAATGAAAGTGATGATCCGGGTAATACTGGACTAGAAAGCTTAGGAGAAAATCTGCAGTAGGGCTGGCAAGGGGAGGAGAAAAACAGGAGGGTGGTGGGTCCCTAAGAGGATCAGCTAGAGAGATCAGCCAGTCAGGGGCCTCAATGTGTCATTGATGACTATTAAGACACAGGAGGTCATATGGGATGGAAGTAGGTGGCTTCAAAGGGCAAAGAGAGCTCACTGTTGCTTAGATGACAGTGAACAAGGAAACAGGCGTGTCAGATGGGAAGAACTGGGCTCCATAACAGATCGCATGAGTTTAGAAGGATCCCCCCACCCCCAACCCTTAGATAAGAGCCAACATGACACCTTGAATTTGGCATTGGAGATCTCAAGGAGAAAGCCCAGTAAGGCTTTGCCAGACTCTGGACTCACAAAATTGTGAACCAACGAAAGGGTTTGTTTGAAGCTGTTGAATTTGTGGCAGTTTATTACAGCACTTAATACAGCTGCGGAAAGGTCAGCCTCAGGCAAAGGAAGAGGGTAAAAATACCAGAGAGAAAGGGCAATGATTCCGAAAGTTGCTTCTTTGAGAAGATTATCAAAATTGGCAGACACTTGCCTAGACTGACTAAAAAAAGAGATGAATGAAACAACTAAAAGCAGAAGTGAAAGAGGAGTCATTTATAATTGTTTTTGCAGAAACACAAAGGATTATAAGAGACCTATGAACAGCTGGGCATCAATAGATTAGGTGAGTCACGCCCAAATACAAACACCGGACATATCTAAAACTCTGTAAGAGGCCTGAATCAGAAACAAACACAGAACACTAAACCACCTCATCGCAAGCACACACTCACGGGCAGGTGGCTTCGCTGGTGAGGACTGCCAGACACCTAAAGATAAGGCCGTGCCACTCTTTGTATTCTTGGTGTCCCAAACACATTCCACGAGACCAATGTTACCTGAGCACCAAAGGCATGCAAATGCATTATAAGACCATCCCAAGCTTCCCTGATGAGGACTGAAGCAAACACCTACAAAACAGTAGCAAATAGCATTTCCCAGCGTGCAGCAAGGCTAACAAAGCCAGTGAAGGCAAGATCTGGGCTTGGGTATGGCCGCTGGGAATGCAAAATGGTGCCACCTGATGGAAAATAGCATGGAAGTTATTTAAAAAGTGTTTTCCTCCATCTTACTGTTCGTGGCTGGGTGCTGAAGGCTGGTGTGGTTTACTTTGTTTTGTTTTTGAGATGGGGTTTCACTCTGTAGTCCAGGCTTGTTCTGAACTCACTATGTAGCCCACGCTGACCTCAAAGGCCACAACAATCCTCCTGCTTCAGCCTCCCAAGTGCTGGGATGGCCAACAGGTGACACCACGCATGGCTAGGACAGCCTGTGACACTAGAGTGAGCCACACATCTCCTACTACACCGTTCGACCTTTTTCTTTCCTCATGGCCTGCCTGCCAAACCCACTTTCTATGTAGGGCCCTGTCCCCAAGGCTTCACTTCAGAGGTGCCCAAGCCAGTTGCCCTCTGAGAAACTGTGTGGTGCACATGTCACTAAGACAGGGGACTGTGGCGCCTTCTCTTCAGTTTTTATTCCTCCTGGACTCTCAAATTTACTTTCACTTTCTTTTAGACCCTGTAATCTCCTTCATCACCGCCAAGAGATTTTCAAGGCAGGGAGACAGTTACAGAGGCTTGCTCTACAACTGTCAGAGACCCATGAGTCCTCTCATGGGAAAATAAGCTAACACGTACGCCTAAGGTAAATTACGTTACACGCTTTGTGTTGGGCACTTTATCCAACACATCATCTTATCTCCTTAGACTAAATTTTGCTTTACGAACTGGCTTTTGTAAATCTTATTCTTACTATAGTTTTCTTACAAATGTGTATTATAAATGTAATACATCCTCCTATTTTAACTACAACCTTTGGAAATTGTACAGCCATGCCCCCTCTCCATTCTGGAGCGTTAAGACTCAGGTCTGGGTTGCTTTGTTACCTCCAAGTCTTGCTCTAATGGAAACATCTGGCACTTTCCTGGAATTCCAGCTCCTGTCCTGCTGCTGTTCTTCTGAAAGAACTGTTTGCCTCTTCGGTGTTGTCTGAAATCCTGTGTCTGGTCTAGGAACTTGATTTTGAGGTTTCACGTCGCTGAAATCCACCAGGTTGGGTATGGCTCTGCCGATGCCTGGCTTTAAATCAGCATCGCCACCGGGACTCATTAACATTGAACAGGGATCACTCAAGGGCACGTCATCCCGAAGAGGGAACAGCGGGTAATTGGGGCCAAATGGAGGCGGGTAAGGGTAGTACAAATGGTAGTCGGGCAGCACTGAAGGCGGGTAAGGGTGAAATTTCAGAAAAGTAGGGCTGCATTTCCTTTCAAATCTGCCGTAGTCATGCCTGTCCTCAATCCCTTTCACCAAAGGCATGTTCATTTTTCTTAAGAGATCATGGTAGTGTGGGTAATCTCTATGCTCAACAGTCTTTTTTCCTGAAAAAATGAACTTTTCAGGGATACTTATCTTTCCAGGTTTGCAACGAGCCTCCATATCTGTGGCTTCTCACTTTGTGATTTCTGGTGGCTATGAATTAAATCATCCTGATGACTTTTTTTTTTATACTATATAAACTCTTGGGTTTCTGATAATTGAAGTATGAAGTTATGTAGCATAAGATTATTGATTCAGCTTTCTGAATATTGGCCTAGTACTTTTTTTAAAGGAAATTTTTTCTCCACCCAAAAGAAAACATGGGCCAATAAAGAAACAGAACAGATCTCTTATCACTTGGCAACAACTAGAATTCTAACACACTGTACATCACAATCTGATTCTTAGGAAAAACAAAAAATAGCCTGAGTAGTAATATTTGCAAGATATTTTTGTCTCTTATATTTAGGAAAGCTTTTTCTTTTTAAATTTTTCATAGGCTGATATTTTGTGAGTAAAATGATAGTTAAAGAGTATAAAGCAGTTGATCTGGTGACAATGTAGTTTTAAAAGCGCAAGACTATAAGTATTTACCTGCGATATACCAATTATAACACTTCTTACCTAAATGTTAAACCTCAATACACTGTAAAAATCCCCATGCATATTAAAGTTAAGTCAGTACACATAATTTTTAAGGGAAGCAACTCAGGAAGTATAGTCAAAATCAAGGTTCATCTAAAAGTCCTAAATTATTATTTATTTATTTAATGCTATCCTAATGTCCAGTGTAAGAATAATAAGTATTTAAACCTATTTCAGAAAATTTTAACAGGGTGTCGATTACTAGTCCACATAAAAAGTAAGTTATCAAATGACTAATACCAGTTCATTTAAAAGCTCCTTTCATTTAGATAATTTGTTCTTGCATGAAAATTACTACTAAAGAAATTCCAAATGTTAGAATTTGGAAACAAAAACCACATCCTCCTTAATGAAGCAAACAGGCCAACTGTCTCAGTTACTTTCTCATTGCTGTGACTCAATGTCCTGCCTGCACAAATTAGGGAAGGAAAAATTTACCTTAGCTCACAGTTTGAGAAGGTCACAGTCCATTCATGGGCGGCCGGTGACCTTGGAAGTATATGGTGGAGACAGATGTGGAGGCAGAGGGGGAGGCAACTCCTCACAGCATCGCAAACATGAAGCCACGTCAAGTCACAGAGGAAGGGGGGAAAAGTTGCATTTACTCTTTTGGTCCCATCCCCGATCCATCCTTTCTGGGTACAGCTTCAGTATTTTGAAATTTCCAGGTTTAAGCCTATAATCTACCATCTGTCTGTAATCTATAATCTACCACATGCTTGTAAGATAATCCACATGCTTGTAATTTATAAACTGTCACCTATCTGTCTTCCACCACACAACTATAATTCACCATAATCCACCTCTACAGACCAGGCCCCAATCTCCTCATAGCACATGCTTCCATAATCCATGACATCAAATATATGAGACTTTTGGGGTACGTTCCAGATTCACACCACAATGCCAACTGCTCAAAATACCAAAAGACTTAAGATATATAATATGTAAATCAGACCAACCGTACTCCAGCAAGGGTTTAAGGTATGTGTGTTGTAACGACCAGGTCTATGCCATCCTCTAAAATCATTCACTCATAAAGCTATACTATTAAGCAGTAGATGGCTAGGCTACCACCTTGAAATTCCTGACTTAGTATATCCAAAGTACGCATAATACATCCAGTGAGTTTTTCAATCCATTCAGTTGTCAACTCGTTTCTTCATACTAAAAGTGACAACACATGTATTCTTAGGCACTGTCTTTAGATGCTCACATCCCACTCCTTAAGGTACTTGTAGCAACTGTATGAGGTTTGCGTCTATCACGGCTGTTACCATTAAGCAAATCCCTTCAGAAGCGGAAAAATAGGGAAGCATGATTACCCCTCGAGTTTCTCTGTAACACCTTTTTATAAGTGGCTTCTGAGACTGATAGGTGCTTTTGTAAGGTTTTGTGAATTTAGGAGATTAACGATGATCTTCCAGGCTGAGTACTGCATGAAAGTCAGTTTCATCTCTGATCACTCTCTGGTCTTCCACCAAGCAGCTTCTTGGCAACCAAGTCACTACTTTGATTACCACCATGCATGCACTGCCTCTGTCTTCCACCCATGGATAACATACTAGTTGCTGACATTACAAGATCTAGGCAATATCTGAGGGCTGGGTGGACATGAGCCACACACTCTCACTCTTAAAGATTGTTTGGAGTTGCCTCCCAAAGGCTAAGTGCATAAAACCCAGCTTAGAAGATCAGATCTTCTCAAAGCCACATGTTGCAGTGCATACCTGTAATCCCAGCACCCTGGGAGGCTGAGACAGGAGGATTGCAGTTTCTAACCTAGACTGGGCACTTCAGTAATGTAGCAAGACTCTTCTCACCAAATCAAAAACTAAAAAAAGGGCTGGCTATGCAGTACAAGTGCACAGGCTCTGGGCTCAGGCTCTGGGCTCCATCGCTGCATTTCGCCTAAAAAAAAAGGTCTTCCTTCCCATTCATTCAAAGAAAGGCAAAAGGTGAAAGTTACGGCTCAGAGCTCCTCTTCCCCTAGGCGCAGATTCTTGGACAAGTACCTTATGATGTGGAGGATTCCCTGAGGGGCTCAGCTGTCAACCTGCAAGTCCCACTGGACACTCAGGGACATCACAGCCGTGAATGTCCCACTGGGCACTCAGCCTGCGCAGTAAGGCCCAAAGCAAGTACATTTAGGCCTGTACTTCCTCCGAAGCGGCTGCTCGCTCTTCTGGCCAGGTCTGTTCTTCTGCTCAGGTCTTCAGGGGGAGTCCTTCCGGTCTGCGGCCCGCCTACTTCCGGGCGGTGGGCGCGTGGCTGGTAACGACGTTCAGCGCTGAGGGTCGGCAGGTGGCGGCAGGGCAGTGTGTGGATGGAGGCCTCGGGCCTGGGCCGGGCATGGCGGGGCTGCCGGCTGGCCCTGGCCTTGGGCTCCCCGCTTCTCCAGAGCGCCATTGTTCTATTTTCTGCATTCTTGGTGCAGGCGCCCATGTCAGGTAAGGGGGGTGGTAACCCGCCCTGCAGCCATGGCTCCAGGAATCACGTGACCCTGTTTCCCTATGGAAACACTACGGTCACCGATCACGCAGAAAGGGGTGATTTCTTTCTTGAGGTACTGGGGATTGGGTTTAGGGCCGTCTTACCTGACTGCATCCCAATTCTTTATAAGTTGCCCAGACTGGACCTCAACTTGAGATGCTCTGCGTCAGCTTTCCAGAGTGCTGAGGCATAAGTCTGTGCTACTTGTCCCGGTTCTAATACTTAGTGTGAGTTAAAAAGAAAAGGTTAACACAATCTTTAAGGAACGGGGATGTGTGTGCTCGGCATAAACAAGTCCTTGAGTTCAAATCCCAGGGCTGCAAAAATCAAAAACTCCAAGAAAATAAAGAACAATCTGGGGCAAGAAGTGTACAGTAGATTCAAGAAAGTTTATCCAAAAGGGCTAAAGTGAACTAGAAATGAATAAAGTGGAGTATCATTAAATAGTTTAGAAACATATATTTATTTATTTACTTATTGTAGTCCTGGGGATCAAGAACCTTCACTCTGAGCTGCATCCCCAGCCCCTTTTCTACTTGTGATTTCGAAAAAGAGTTATCCAGGCTGGGCTCCTCAGCCTCTCAGAGTGCTGGGATGACAGCCTGCACCACCAGGCTTAGCTTTACGTTCTGCAGAAGTCCTATGAAATAACACTACCTTCGCAAGCCCAGGAAAATTGATAATGTACAGACACCGCCGATCACTCAACACCTGCAGTTGGAGTTTTAAATTAAAACTGCCTTAATTAACTCCCTAATGAAGTCCATAGGCCACTGCACAGGCTCATGTTTCACTATGAGCTCTCTAATGATTATTGTGTATTTCAAAATGAGTAGGCAGCCTGCCTTTCTGTAGATATCCCTGATCTTGGAGCTCCATCTACTGGTTTTAGATGTACGATCAAGATAACCCTGGGAGTTTTAAACTTTGATATCTAAACAACCTACATACTTTTTCATACTGTTTCAGAAGATAATTTATGGTATTGACGAATGCCGGAGAAAGATGCGGGAGTTTAATGAAACTGTGATTGAATTGGAAAGGCTTTGGCTCTTTTATTTTGTGTTCCTGTTCTATACTTAACTCAAAATAAAAGCTCGCTCCAAGAATTGATAAGTGGAAATCACAAAAGCAACTTGTTTCAAGTGCCAGCGCTTGTTCCAATAAGGGAAAGTGAAGGACGAAAAAGTCCTCCGAGAGTGTAAGTGTAAAGCTGGCCACAGGTGGGGTGAAGGAACCGCATGAATGGGAATTCCAAGCTGGGCCGGTCCCGGCTTCCGTAGGCCGAAGGTTAGTCTGTGAGAATAGCCGAGAGCTTTAAGGTCCTGCTGGAGCAAGGTGCTTCCGGGTATGGTTCTGAGTCTGACACCTGGGCCTGGAAAGGACTTTCCATGTTGTGGTCTTAACTGGCTTTTGATCCGCTAGCCGGTGTAGACCTCTGAGAGTCTGAGAGGTAGGGTTACTAGTCCCTATCTTAAGATGCAAACTATGGTAATAAGGACCTGATGTTTGTACAGCATCTTACAATCTATACGTTATTTTGTTCATTTCCTGTGGTCACTCTGTATGCCTGTAATTCTAGTCTGTCCAGCTTGTAGAGGACACTGAAACTCCTAGAGTTGAACGTGACCTTTGTGCAACTAGTATGTGGTGTAGGTTGGGTTTAAGCTTGGGTCTTGTGGCTTGTACTGCCACAACCTTCTCCTTGTACTTGAGTTGTTTGCTGTCAAGGCTGTTTTGCATGTAGTGGTTTAGGATGGAGCATTTCCCAACATCCCGCTGCTGCATCTTCACGATCTGTGCCCACCTTGTATGCTCACTTGATAGTGGGCAGCTGTCACAAAGGGTCTCACAACTTGATGTTGTAGGTGCTTGGTGCTGGTTCTTGAAAGTTGACAAAGACAGTGACGCTCCCCTCACTGGACCTTATGCTAATGAAGACAATGATTTGTGTGCATAAATGACTACATTCCAGTGTCTACTGAGTGCTGTATACGGGATTAGGTGAGGAGCAGGTTAAAGGGGTGGGAAAGAGAGGCCTTTGTGGTTTGGGTCTGGATGTATGAGGACATTGGGCTTTTATAAGTAAAAATGCATGTTGTGTGTGAATGCAGAGAACATGGAAGTGACCTAGCAGAGGAGGAAGCAGCAGGGAGATTAAGTTCAGCCAGCTCATGAGGGGAGTAGAGTTGGGAAGTGGGGTGTCAGATGTCAGAGGGGGTTTCCTCATGGGTCTCCCTTTGAGGGGAGATCAAGTGTACCATGATCCTCTACCCCCGGCTTTTGGAATCCCGGACACATCAACATGTTTCCCGTTTCTTTTCCACAGTTCCACATTTGGTTCGAGTGCCAAGAAGTTTTCGTTTGTCCCAGGATGCTGTGAAAATAGTGGGATCATCGCATTTTCCAGGTAATCATAGATTTTCTGGAATTGAAAGTTATCAGTAGTTTTAAGCCTTGTTCAAAAGACTCATGTTCCCAGTTATTTTAGATTGGTAAGGCCCTTTTCCCTCTGCAGCGTGAATTGTGATTGGTTTCATTTCCTCAGATCTCTTCAGGTCTAGGTCCGTGCTGTGACTGCTTGCATGTGCAAAGAGTATTTCTTGAGGATCGCAAGAGTTGCTACGTATAGTGTTTTTGCTTGTTATTATGTAATAGAGACTATAACATAAATGAGGATGGCTTAAATACACTCAAACATTTTCAGTGATGGCTACATATCATAAGGGTTTAAATTTATAAGACTTTTTAGTACCCACATGAGTTGCAACTGCACCTGTTTGGGTATTTTTTTCTTAACGTAAAGTCATTTGTCTTCTCCCTTAAAGTATGTAACTTATTTTTATTCTGTTGACAAGGTCAGACAACCAAGGCCAACATGTAATTTAATCTTTTTATCACTCTCCACAGAAGCACTCTTTCATTACAGACTTATTCTGCAACCCAGGGAGACCCCCTCATCTCTCTCCCGTGTGACCGGATTTGTGAGTTCTGAACTTGAGTGGGATCATGTGGCCTTCTGAGTGTCCTTGTGCGAGTGGCTTTTTTCGACTGCTGTGGTGTTTTCAATCTCCATCTGTGGTAGAATACATAAGCGCTCCACTCCTTTCTGCAGCTGGGAAGCCTGTCGTGTGTGTGTCTTTCTCCTCAAGTCTTCGCCTGTTTCCGAATTGGTGAGTGTCTGACGCTGCTGGGAGGTGGTGGTCTTTGTGTGATATGAGCTGGCTGGTAGGCCCTTGTTGGACAGTTGATTTGCAAGCGTACTTTCCCATTCTGTGGATGTATTTTGACTGTCTTCATTTTAAACTCCGCTGAGGTCTGATTTCTGTTTCTTCGGGTGCTTCAGGCATTACGTCTGAGAAACTATTTCCCGGTGGTCACAATGTCCCCTTTCTGTGTTTCCTCATAGAATCGTTGAGCTTTAGCTGTATCATTTAGGTATTTGATCCACCTTTAGCTAGTTTTTGCTTATGATACGAGATGGAGGTAAAATCGTCCTTTACCACGTGGCTTTCTGGTTGTCGTGGCACTGTGTGCTGGGCAGACCGTTTCACTCTTTATTGAATTGTCTTGGCTCCCACCTTAAGGAGATTAGCCACAGTGGTGTGGGTTCATTATGGACTGTGCCTCCTGTGTATTCTGTGGATCCGAATGTCTGTCCTTGGGCTGGGCCCTTGCTGTCCTAATTATTGTTTTGATAGTTTTGAAATTACTAAGTGTGAGTCCTTCACTGTCAAGATTGTTATAGTTCCTCCCAGTCCCTTGCAATTCCATATTACAGACATCAGCCCCGTGGGGTTTTTCGTCAAAATCGCAACGACTCTGTAGGTCAGCTTTGGCACCTTAACAATCTTCAATCGTTCTCCCAGACCGTGAACATAAGCCATCTTTTCATTTGTTTAAATCATTAAAATTTTTCATGATGTTTTTAAGTTTTCAGTGCCCAAATTATTTCTTTTGTTAAATATATTCCTAAACATTTTATTATTCTTGATGCTGTCATAAATGAAAAGATTTTATTTAGTTACTGGATTGTTGCTGCCAGTTTATTTGAGTACAATTGATGTTTTCACACTGATGTCAAACCTGGTGCCTTACCTGGTTCACACATTAGCTCTATGTGAGGAGGATTCATTAGGATTGTCTAAATAGAAGATCTGCAGGTAGAAATAGATTTATTTCTCCAATTTCTTTCTTATTTGCTTTGGCTGGAGCCTCTAGTTCAGTGCTGATGAAAACAGATATTTTTTGTGTTATTCTCTATCCCAGAGGTTGGAAGAGTTTCAGATTTTTCCATTAAGTAGATGTTAGATCTGAGTTTTTATAGATTCACTTTCTCAGGTTGAGAAAGTTCCTGTCCCTCCTTGTCAAAGAATGTTGGATGTTATCAAGTGCTTCTCCTATAACTATGGAATTATTTGGTTTTTGTCTTTTATTAGTAAAATGCATAATATAAATTGACTTTCTTAATTCAAACTAGCCTTGAATTTCTGGGATAAATTTCAGATTACCTTGATGTATATATAGTCCCTTTATCTGCTGCTGGGCTTGCTTGTCAGTATCTTGGAGTTTTTTGTACCTAGATTTGTAAGAGAAATCAGTCTGCAGTTTCTTTTTTTTTGGTTTTTTTTTGTGATGCTCTTGATTTTATGAGATTCCCGGGTGTATAGAACAAGTTGGGCATCTTCCTCCTTCTACTTTGATGAAAGAGTGTGTGAAAGATCATTGCTAATTCTGTTTTCATTGTTCATGGAACTCATCAGTGAATCCATCTGGTGCAAGGATGCTTCTCTGTGGAAAATTTTTGAGCACTAATTTAATCACAGTACTTGTTAAGATCGATTCAAATTTTCCCTCATTCTGGCTTCTAATGAGAAGTAAGCTGCACTGGAAAGCTCTTCTGGATTCACTTACCATTGCTTCCATCAAAATATGTACATAAGTTAGCAGGGCTTAGTGGGAGCTCCATCATGACCCTGGGTCATGTCAAAGAAGCTGAGGCTGAGAAGACACCACAGTGCTTAGTTCCCAAACTGAAGGGGCATCAGGGACTAAATGAGTTAAGGCATGGAGGAGGGGTGCTGTGTTAGGGAGGGGCTAAGAAAAGAGGGTCACTGAGTCGCTGATGAAGGAGAAATCATCAAAAAGAGGCAACCAGGAAGTCATACTGAAGATCGAATATGCATTAGGTGAACATTTATTAAGGAAGGTAGGAAAGAGTCAAAAGGAGTCAAACACCGTCTTTGAAACTGTAAATTGTCATATATCAGGTAAATGTTTTCATCAGAAAATATGAAAGTACAAAAAAGATTTATGTCTATAGATGAAATAAAAATCATAATCTATTAATGTGAGCTATTATTCATATTATTATATGAATAACTAGTAAATAAACATTTCTAAAATAGATTTGATTCTGTTACTTAGTAGACTAGTAACCAGTTTAGTTCACCTTTATTGGCAGTCCAAATTTTGTTTTCCTGCTCTTCTCCCATGCCAAAAAAACAAAAACAAACAAGAGCAACAGTAGCCACACACACACACACACACACACACACACACACACACACACACACACACACAACTGTCTTACTTTTTTGTTGCTAGGACAGAATACCTGACATCCACAACTTAATGGAAGAAAGATTTATTTTTGCTCACAGTTTCAGAAGGTCTCAGTCCCTTCCTGTGTGGACCGCGATAGTGGAAACACATGGTGGAGGCTTAGCTGGAGGAGAGCTGCACATCGCATGGCAGTCAGGAGGCCCAGGGAGCATGGAAGGGCAGAGCTAGTGCATATGCTTCCGGGTCATGTCCCAGTGATGATTCCCTTCTGGGTCAAGCCCCAGAGTTCCACTCCTTCCAACCAGACCCTACGTCTGAACAACATGTGGTTCCATAGATATTCTGTAGCATCCATGTATGTGGGGCTTTTAGGGGACATTCCACATCTAAACCATAACAACAGAAAAATGCATATTCTTTTGAAGAAATTTGTAGAATGAAATCTTCACAATTCATTTCATATGGCCATTATAACCTTAGATATCTATTTTAATAGTAACAAGTGATAATGAACATTAAATATATAATGTTAATGAACAGTTGAAATGCTAAGAAGACATAGGGTGGTATAAGATATCACCCATAGTTACATTTATTAGCAAGGATCCTAAAAAAATTTGCAGATTGAATCCGGCAATGATTAATTAAAAGAACGTGACCAGTTTGATTTATTCTAGGAAAGTAACCTATTAATGTCAAACATTCAGTCAGAATACTCAAGAAAAAGCCAAATGATCACCTCAGTCAAAATAGGGAAAGAGTTTGTTAAATTTCAATACCAATTCATGATAAAAACAACCCAGAATGGAGAGAGTTTTCAAAAACTGGCAGTGTGTGTGTGTGTGTGTGTGTGTGTGTGTGTGTGTCTGTGTCTGTGTCTGTGTCTGTGTGTGTGTTTCAGTAAATGTCTCATGGTGAAACGTTAGAAGCAGTTTCATAAAAGTGAAGAATTCTGATTTCAAAAAAAACAGTTTTATTTACAGAATCACAACAGTTTTTGCATATGACACATCAGGGAGGAGTTGGCACACATCTGAACATTGTTAGAAACTTCTCTCAAGGCTGACTTATGGCTAAAGTCAATTGCATCTCTACCATGTTCTTTTGTACCTCCTCAAGAATTCAAGGTTTGCTTTTCACCAGTGCTTTACATTTTAAAGCAAAGTGGGACAAAATAATTAATATTCAAAATCATCCAAAGTAGTAATTTCATTTTTTTATCCAGTATATTGTGGTTTGTCAAGTGAATAATGTGTTATTCATCTAAATAATTATCATCTCAGTTTTTTTGGTATCTGGGCAAAGTGTTAAAAGTCTTCATACAGAATTCTCTTAACACTTTGTCAATGAAGTCATCCTGTGGAAATAAATTAAGTCAATGTAACTGATCTCAGAATGAGAGGAGCCATCATATCATGTTAAAGCGGATGATGTGGAACCTCACATGTGCATGCACACCTGTGCACAGACAGAGCACGCTCTGCTTCATAATATCCCTAACAGGAGTGTAATGAAAGGCAGTTCTTATCCAGTAATAGGAGCAGTGTTTCCAAGAAATCAATTGTGTAAGTGAGCTAACCCAGCTGCACAGATGGAATGCCCGGGGGAGATGGGTGGGGGCACGGCGCATCACCAGAATGTTTCCCTCTTGTACTTCCAGTGAGCGTGTACGTCATGCTCCACCAGAGGAGTCCCCACGTGCTGTGTGTCACCCAGCAGCTGCGGAACACTGAGCTCATCGACCCATCGTTCCAGTGGCATGGGCCCAAGGGCCAGATCGCTTCAGGTGGGCGCTTGGGTCTGTAGTGATTGAAGAGGTTTATCTGAAATGTACTCACAACTCAAGGAATATTTGCACCTCTGAATTCTCCGTGCCCTCGTTCTTTTCTGTGTATATTCCTTTGGGAGTGGATAAATCGGCATTGATGGTGTTATTTTTCACTCATCTTTCTTCGTTACAGAGACACTCTAGAAGGTGAGTGGTGAGGAGAGCTCTCTGATGACCTCTACTCCAAAACCATGATGTTTCACGGGAATTTATTGTCTGTGTGACTGATTTCATCGTTGCTGTCTGTTTTTACTTTCTTGTTTTATTAATATTTTGAAACGGACAGTTTACTTTTATCCTACATGTTTAATTTGATAAAAGCTGATTTATTTTTACAGTGTATTCTTCAAAAGTCTAAATTCCCTTAGTTGGTCTTGTTTTGACTCTTGTTAGTTGTAGACACTAATGAGTTTCCATCTTAAAGATGTGCTCAGTGAAGTACCTACTTGTTTTTGCGTATTCTCAGAGGGAGATTTTTGTTACCATGTCTTTAGAAAAAATGCTTCTTGGTATTTTGAGGCCTGTCTTAAATCCATCTATTTGTGGATTAAAATCTTCTGTTATCTGGAATAAGGGAAATATATTTGTGCAAAGGCTTGCTAAGGAGACAGCCATAGGAAATACTTTGTGATGTGTTTCAGTTCGTATTTTGTGTAGTCTAGGGAGGTACACCTTTTATATGTGGATTTAAAGAGCTCAGACTTCGAAGATTTAATCCACTGGCTCCGATATTTTCTCACTGCTGTGACAACGTGCCTCACATCGACAATTTAAGGGAGGGAAGAGTTACTTAGCTCACAGTTCCAAAAGGTCTCACAGAATTTGTTCACAGGCAGCTGGGAGAGGTGGCAGCACAGGGCAGAGGCTGACCCCATCACAGACAGGAGCCAGTTGAAGCAGGAGGACAGCCGGTGTCTGGGGAGGCAGGCCAGGCCAGAGCTTCCCGGAAGCAGCTGTAGCAATGTTTCTGCTTCCTTCCTTTACTTAGCTCCAGCTGCCAGTCGGGTCCACACCCAGGATGGGTGCCTTCCCTCAGTTCCAGGCCCACAAGTTAATAACGTGCACACCTGAAAGCTCTTCCCTGGGCACTCCGCTGTCTCAGCAAGTTGACAGGCTCCCTCCAGGTCAAGCCCTGAGCATTGCTCCTGCCAGCTAGTCTCCACCTGCCAACAGCAGAGGGTTTAGTGGGACCCCACTGCATCCAGATACACAAGACTTTGGGGGACACCCCAGATCCAGTGTAGCAGGCTCCTTTAAACTGAGTTATTCTGTCAGTGTCTGCTCAGTAGATGCTATCCTGCGAGGTTTCGTGGAGACACAACGATCAGACATAATGCCGGCCTCACCTCAGTACCGTAACAGGAATGATTTGCGTTTTCTTCTTGGAAGCAGCGGGGCCAGTGAATAAAACCCTGCGAGGTCTGGCAGCTCCTGTCTGCCAAGGAACCTGTCCAGGCAGAAGGGCGTGCGATACTGGACGCATAACAAAATTTTATTTTTATTACTTTCTCATAGCAGCAATATCACGTAATAAGTGTGTTTTATTGTTCCTTGGATTTGGAAACTGAAATTGGAAATGCCTCCTTAGGACAGTGTCCTGGGGTGCTCCGCCCAGGCTGCAGAATGTGTGCATACAGTTCAATTTAATCCTTTAGGAGTGGCATTCTACTTTACTCACTTTCACAAAAGGAAAACCATACTTGGAAACGGGGTCGTTGCAGGTGAGCTGAGGTCCTGCTGCTACGCTGATCCTTGCTTTTGTATGTGGGTGGCCCCGGGGAGTCATCACACTCCAGTGCCAGGACTGTGGCTTCGCCCTCGGTGGGGCGTCCTGTGAGAAGTGGGAAGTGGGCGTCTGTGTCCCTTTCTGTATCTGAGCAAAGCCACAAATATTAATCTGTTTTGCTAAGCACAAGGTGTAGTTAAATCATGCTTACGTTTTCATCCTGTCACTGTAGAGCTCTGAGGCGCAGGCTTGCTGAGGCCTAGCCCAACTTCAGATGTCAAGATAATCAAGATACGAAGGAAGTACCAACATTGATGAAATGGTTGTTTATTGAAAATCTGCTGTTGCATGGGTTTTTTGTTTTGTTTTCTTTTGTTTTGCTTTATTTTTGAGACAGAGTTTAATTCTATAGTCCATGCTGGTCCTGAACTTGCTATGTAACTAAGGCTGGCCTCAAACTCAATGGGAATCCTCCTGCCTCAGCCTCCTTAGTGCCAGGATTACAGGTGTCCACCACCACGCCTGGCCTGCATGAGTTTTATACTGTCTCATCTATGCCAAGTGCATAGTTCCTGGCTTCATGAATTTCCATTTAGACATAGTCGTGTAAGGACGTGTGAAGTGACCACTGCTGGTGACAATCTAGAGTGAGGTCTTTTCTGGGCTGTGGCTTTCTCTGGGTGTTGTTCCAAAGTGTGCTTTGCAATTTTTTAAACCTAAAAGTATCTGGGGGCATTTTATGATAGATTGTACACTATTCAATTTCCTGGCTTTTATAATGCTTAACATTGGAAGTAAGCATTTGGATATGTATCTAGGCCCACTTATTAGTATTTCTGGTATGGGGAACTTTTAAATTACTGCCAAGGAATACAAAGTTCACTGTTGACACGATGCCCTCAAGTTCCTTGAAAATTGAGGGGCGCTTTCTGTCGTATTACTGCAATCTGATGCATGTGTTTCTGCTGACATATTTAACAGACACTTGCAAAGTATGTAACTGTCTTCGAAGAGAGTCAACATAGTGAGACAGACGTAGGATCTTTAATCAGAAGAGGCTCACCAAGACACAGACATCGCGGTGGAAGTGGGGCCTGAGCTTGTGACTGGTTCTTCAGGTTCATGTAGGAATTAGAAGTGGGAGTTGTGGGGGCTTCACACTCATTCAAATTACTCGGCAGGGGGTAAATCCCTCAACCATTCCTCCTCCAGGCTGGGCTTTGCAAGCACTGAAACTCAACAGAAGAGTAGCAAACAAATTAATAAGAGGTAGAGAGGGACAGGGTCGTGGGTGACAGGGTGGGTATGGGAGGGATGTGACACGTTCACGTACCAGTTTCTCCAGCTGATTGTTACTGTTATGGATTACAAATAAATGCTAATAAAAAATTAAAACAGGAACATTTCAGCTCAAAGAACACTCATCTTTTGCCTTAGTTTGAAGAAATACTTCAAAATCAAATAATTTACTTCATGTAGAAAAATCCAGGTGCTACCTGAGACCGTACTTTTAAGGCTAAAGATTTGATGTCATATCATTGACTAAGCAGATTCGAATGTCAGTGTTTTTCTGAAGTTGTGAACTTTCAGGGTAATAGCCTGTCTGCGTAATGACTGACCATTGTCCCAGCATTTGGACATGTGTTTGTTAAGCCGAACTGGGTGAGAGAGGTCCCCACATGCTGGGTTCCTCACTGTTCAAATGGAAGAGCTGGGCTTTCCAGGAACGAGGAGCTTGCCCACGGCTACATGGTCTGTGAAAGAGTCTCAGGACCTCAGAGGAGGGCTTCCTGGCATCCCGCAGCACAGGCTTCCGGTGGGATGTGTAAGCCCACTGGTATAGGAAGGGACCTGCAGCCACTGCAACTCTACTTGTATGACCTTGGGCAAGTCAGGTGATCTAATCTTATCTTTTGTTTTTTAATTTTAACTGGGACACTCTGGCCCAGCTTTGACTGCGTATGCTGTTTAGGTGCCAGAATCTCTGGTGGTTGGTGATCACCATAGGGTTTGTTTCAGATAGACTTGGTCTGCTTCCTACGCCATTTGTCAGCACACTGAAAGCGACACCTCAGTGTTAGAAATATGTGTATGATTATTTGTAGTTTATATAAAAAGTATACATTGTGTGCGTGTGTTGTATCTGCCACAGGTGTGGTATGTGTCTGTACACAATGGTTATGTGTGCCTGCGCAAGTGTGTGTGCACTGTCCTGAGGCACTCTGTTCAATGCAGCGTGCCCTGGCAGGGCCCTTTCTCCTTAGATAGCCACAGCTGACCAACTGTCAGTGGTGACAGTGTGGCCCTAAGGCAGATATCCTGGCACCTGCTGTCACAAACACCAGGTTTGATGGTGAGTCAGCCGTTGTTCCCCTGACTCCTAAAAGTTTTCAGCAAAGGTGGAGGTACATGTGATCATTTTTCTCTGCTTAAAAATGTTTTGGTAATTCAACACTCTCTCTCTCTCTCTCTCTCTCTCTACTTTTTTTTAGAGGCAGGCAGGTTATTACTCTATAGTCCAGGCTGGTCCTGAGCTCACTGGGGAGTCCAGGCTGGCCTGAAACTCATGGCAAACCTCCCTCAGCCTCCCGAGTGCTGGAATTACAGGTGTGGGCCACCGTGCTTGGCTAATTTTTATGCGTCCTGGGGGCTGGAGCCCAAGGCTCATACGTGGGGGACAAGTGCCCTCATCACTGCCACCCTGCCTCATGCAGCGTAAACAACTGTGTATCATTGTTCCTTAGAGAACAGCACAGTGCAGGTGACGTCCACGGGGAGCCTCCTGTTCCAGAACTTCGAGGAGGCCATGAGCGGCGTGTACACGTGCTTCCTGCAGTACAGGCCCACCACGGAAGAGAGGCCCAGGAACATCCCGCTCAAGTACATCGTGTACGGTAAGCGCCGAGCTGGTTGAGGGTCACTGTGTCTCAGGGTTTGGAAATACGGTGTTTTAAAAAAGAAATAGAAGTTAATGTTATTATACTTGCCATTTCTTCTTCTATACCTTGGAGTATTTCATACTTCTCTGGAAAATAATTTTAATTCAACTCTATGTTTTTGAAATGAAGATCTTAATAGTATTTTATGCAGCTTGACCCTTTTGATTCCAGCTGATTAGCATATTCTTGTTTTTTCCTTATAACTTATGATGGGGTTATTCATTTCACTATCTGAATTAGACTTTGCACTCCCCTGTTATCCCTCTGTCACCTTCTTTGTCTGCTTTTGCTCCCTGCCTTTTTTTTCCCCCCCAAGAAACAACTCCTCTCGGTAGCATCTTGCACAGACATCCGCACGCAGTGGCGTGCCGTTGGTGCTTGGGGGCAGCAGCTGCTCCTCCTGCTACACTCCCACCACATATGTTATAGTCTTCTTTTTAAAACTCTTCATTTGGCCCATTTACTTTCTTTATTGGTATAATTAAGAGTATGAATTTACTTTCTATTAGTATTTGGCTGAATTTCCACAATTTTTGCTATGTTTACTATTAAAACATGTTATCCCACAATTTTCATATGTTGCTTATTAAAATCTCATCATTTCTAAATAATCATATCACTCAGATTTCTCTTCTAGTCCGTTTGTTACTTAGTGTCTTGCTTGTATGAAAACACTTGTGAGGAGTTGGAGGAATAGCACTACTGTTAGAGCGTTTGCCTAGCAAGGGTGGCCCTGAGTTCAGTTCCCCAGCACCCCATGAGCTGGGCGTGATGGGGTGAAAGACATAAACTGAGTGCATATGCAGCTAAGCAAGTACTATATACCTGTAAGTCTAAACAAACAGCAAAAACCTAAAAAGCTGAAAATTTGTACCTAGGCATAATGTAAATTTCTGGGGTGGGGCTTAGCTCAAGAGTTAGAGTGCATGCCTATCAAGCCCAAAACCCCAGGTTTGGTTCTCTAGCACCACATAAGCTGGGCATGGTGGCACATACCTGTAATCCCAGCACTCTGAGGGCTGAGGCAGGAGGATTGCTGTGTGTGTTTAAGGTCAGCCTGCGCTCCATAGGTGAGCTCAGGACCAGCCTGGACTTCAGAGTGAGACTCTGTCTCAAAGCCAAAAAAGAAAGAAAGAAAGAAAGAAAGAAAGAAAAAGAAAAAGAAAAGAAAGAAAAAAACTTGAGAGTTTTTAATTGCTGGTTTTTACTTTGACTCTCTTGTTTCAAAGAATGTGATTTAATATTAAAGTCTTAGATTTTTGTTGATTTTTTGTGAATCATTTTCATGTCCATTCTGTTTATTTTTATTTCTGGAAAACTTATAAGCCACATTTGCAGTATTAGGACTCTTTAATTTATCATCCGTGTCTGTCAGTTTGTCTTTTTGTATTAAAATCTCTAAACGTGTCACGTTTTAGGCATTCTCCTGCTGTTGAGCAAGTCCTTATTTAGGTAGGCTACGACTGATGTTTGATTCATCTGCTTATTTAAATTAGCCACTTTTTTGGACATAGGTAACTTCTTTGTCTCGCATTTCAGTGTATTTCCGCTCTCAGATGTGGTAGGTCTCGTTACCACAGTCACCTGCCTTTGCTTTGCCACGTCTGATTCTTATTTCCTCCTTTAACGTTTTGAGGGCTTACACCTTTAAATTCTATTGCTGAGTTCTTCATAAAGTGCACGCACCGTGCTTCCCCCTTCCGTTTGAGAGGTCAGTGACTTCGTCATGGAGCCCTGTCTCAGGAGGCGAACTGTTGTGCTATTTTGTTCTGGTATGGATTTCTTTCATTTGGTTATTTCTTTGCAGTGGGATTTTGGGATGGGTTTGGGGAACAGAAGCAGGTTATTCACTGTAAATGTTGTACTGGATGGAACTCAGTGAAACTTCCGGTCAGTGGGTTAGAAACGTACCTTTTGGAGCTACTTTTGGCAATTCCTTATGTATGACTTCATTTTCCCCAAAGGTGAATATTTACATGTAAAGGAGTGTCCAACCCGAGTCTGAGCCATGAAGTGTATGGTGAAGCACCATGCATCTGGGTGGCGTAGGCATGGGACACGTGACGCAATGCCATGTCCCTCATTTTCCTCACGAGGAGTGTGTTAGCAATGCCAGCCTTAGTGATGTTACATTTAAGTGAGTCACAATTTATATTCGGCACATAGCAACTGCTGTATAAGTGCTTTTAAATAAACATAGTCATCTATAAAACCATGCCATTAATTTATCCCAAATAACAATTTCTCTTAAATAGTTGCAACGCTGTTACTGACATATGTAACCGTGTTTGTGGTTTCCCCGTTGAATTTTCCCAGCTTACCGCGAGCCTCACTTTTACTACCAGTTCACGGCACGGTACCACGCGGCTCCCTGCAATAGTATCTACAATATTTCTTTTGAGAAGAAACTTCTTCAGATCCTAAGCAAACTGGTTCTCGACCTTTCGTGTGAGATCTCCTTGCTGAAGTCTGAGTGCCATCGCGTGAAGATGCAGAGAGCTGGCTTGCAAAATGAGTTGTTCTTCACCTTCTCGGGTGAGCATGCGGGCGTGCTTAAGGAAAGATCTGGACGGCGTAGCCAGTGTTCAAGGCACATCAATCATGACAAGCATTTTAAGAATAGAAATACTACAAATCCAGTTATATTTTCTATATTCTGCTTTGACTTAGTACTAGTAGCCCCCAGATAACATCCCTGACCCACACGCACTCTGAAAGCTTGCTACCACACATGCCTTCAGCCTGAGGGTGGTCATTTCCTGGTGGATGGGACTTAGGAGGGTGTGCCATGGTGCCCAGTCACCAGGGCATCTGGTAATAAGGTGAGCTAACGTTGCACTGCTCTTAATGCAGAGCAGAGGTCAGTCTTTTCTGGGGAAGTAAATGATGGACTTGATCTCTAAGAACTTTGGCTATGCAACGGCTCCGTCCATGAATGCTGTCCTGGGCCATGCCCTGCACAGTTGTTGCCTGTTTTCCTTCTTTCCCCCTTTGACTTTGATTCCTCTGTTCTTGGATACCGGATATACTTATCCATTTCCCTCATTTTCCCTTCATTCCATCTAAGATGGAATTTTTAGAGACACAATCGCGAGGTGTGAAGCTTTGGGTGTGAAGCACAGGAGAAGGCCCACGCCAGCTTCAGGGTCTTTACCTCCCTTTCTGTGTTCTCATCTCTTCTGCAGAAAAAGAGTGAGGATTTTTTCTCTAGTTCCTGAGACAAGTTAGCAGAGATAGACTAACTCTTTAGGCCTTCAAGGACCCAGTATTAGCATTCGTAGGAGTTAGGAAGCCTTTGCTCCTGGACACTACTCATTGAGTCTGTAAAAGAGAATTCCTGAGAGTCGAGTGGCATTGTGAGCTTGATTTGTTGGTGCTGGGTGACTGGTGGTGTGGAGGCCCTGTCTGAGTTCCTGTTGGCCATTCATGCATCTTTGTGGAGAAACTTTGGTGTTCAAGTCCTGTGCTCCTTTGTAAGTCAGGCTGTGGGCCTTTTGTTTCTGAGTCATAGGAGTTCTTTATTTATCATGGACCCTAGGCCCTTATTAGATAAATAGCATGCAAATGCATTCTTCCGTCTTGCTCGGTGTCTTTGCACTTTCTTCACAGTTGATATTAAATTTGGAATTCCAGCTTATGTTTTTTCTTTTACTGATGCTTTTGGTGTTGTATCTAAAATTGTGGGTTGTCAGTGTTTATCTTTTTTGTAGTTCAGGCATTTACATTTACGGTCTAACATCCATTGGAAGCTGATTTTTCTAAGTATTGTGAGGCATGGGTCCTACCTTATTCTGCAGAGTACAGCTATCAAGCTGTCCAAGGGTCATTTGTTAAGGAGACCACATTGAGTTGTTTTGACAACTCGGCTGAAAGCCACGATTAGACACACACACACACACACACACACACACACACACACACACACACACTGAAGTCATCACCTCCGACATATGGATAGGCACTACGTCTCTGCAAGAGTGATTTCATCTTGTTTTGAATAAGTACCTGCAAGAGGGATTGCAGGGTCACCTGACAGCTCTGCTTTCCATTTCCTGAGGAACCGCTGCACTGTTTGTCATGGTGACCGGAGCAGTCTGCAAGAACAGCCCACTGTCACTGCATGAGGGCCCCTGCTCCCCGCCTGTGGCCAGCCCGCAATCTCAGCATCTTGATCCTGGCCAACCTAGTGGTGGGAGGTGCCTCCTCGTTTTGATCTGAGCTTCCTGGGTGATTGGTGATGTTGAGCAGCTTTTGATATATGCCTGTTGAACAGTTTCATGTATTCTTTGGAGAAATGGTCTCTTTGGATCCTTCTAGGCCTGTTCTTCAATCATGGTATTAATTTATGTGCTTGAGTTTTGTGTATGGTTTAGATATAGTTTACTTCAGCTTTTTGTGCACATTGAAGGCAATCACCCAGCACCCCTGTCCGGTACATCCAGGATCTGGGTGTGTCCTGGCTCTGGGGTCTCTGAGGGAGGAGACGTGGCGCTCATGAAGAGGGTGATTAGGAAGGTTTGTGGGAAACTATTACTGTTTTGGAGGGGGAAAAAACAACTTATGGCCCTATACACAGAAAGCACAGGGCTTATTCTGTAACAGTCTGGAATGGCCACTGTCAAGTGAGGAGGGCCATGACAACCATCGATTGTCCAGGATGGCTGTGGTGAGACTGCAGATGGCCTTGGACAGATAGCGTGGTAGTTACGGGTCATAGCACTAGCGGTAGATTTCTTTCTATGTACTTTGGTGAATAGTGGGGAATAATGACTGGGTTTTCTGAACTTTGTGGTAATGAGTGATAGTGTAATTTAGAGAGATTAATTAAAGGAAATCTTTGAAGTTGTCTTTCATCTCTTACTCTCTCTTTGATTTTTCAGCCTTGGTAGCACAATAGAATTTTTTCTCAGATTTTGAAATGAGATATTATTCATTTGCACACTGTTAAATGTGTGGCTTCTTGATTTTATTAACTTATGTTCACAAAATGCCAAAAATAATTTCTGGCCAGTACTCCATGCCTGGTGATTCTTTGTTCAGTGAACAAGGACATCATGCAAAAATGTGGTTATTATGTCAGGTATGATGGCCACCACCATGGTCCAGCCTCATCTCTTGCCAATATTGTTACCATAATTTGTTTTTATTTGTTGGGTACTGCATTTTTTGGGGGTACTGGGAATTGAATCAGGGTCTTCCTACTGAGCTATAGCTCCAGTCCCCACTTTTTTATATTTTATTTTGATTTTCTAAATATCACAGGCTAGGCTCAAATTTGCAGTCTTCCTGCGTCAGCTTCCCAGACTACTGGGATTTCACCACACCTACCACCATTGTTTATTGCCCTGGCCGCTTGGTATCAAGACATGACTTTGGCAACACACACTCTACAATGGGGCCAGACTTAGATAGACTTAGATAGGTAACTGGGTACCCATGCTCACACACGTGTGTTATAAAAATTGAAATAATTCTGTTATTACACCTTCATAAAATCAAAATGGCCAAGTATTGACTATCAAGAAATTTAATTCATAGATTTATTGTAGGAGTGAAATCTTTCTGACTGATATAAAAAAGAAATATTTGGCTTAGATTTTAACTGAAGAGAAATACAGTATTAGAAAAAAGTGCTTAATATACAGAGGAGGAAAAAATTTCAACAGATGATTAGTTTAATTTCCCAAAGTGCCTGTGACACACGGAATGTATTTTCTCAGTTTCATCTGTAGACGCTCAGAAGGGAGCCAAACCATGCAGAGGCCCCGACTGTGACCATGCCAGGCGACTTTCTAAGGTAGGTGTGGGACACTGGGCAGAGGAGAGCAAAGGGTGGCCGGCCAGGCTGTGTATCAGCCACTGGTGGGGCGTGGGGTCACCTGGCAGAAGCTCTCAGGCATCCCAAGCGCGGAGCTGGCTTAGGAAAGTGATACTTCGTCCCACAGAAATGAACGAGCCCTGCATAAGAGATTCTCCAGCTTGACATTTTATGTGAAGAAGAGTCATACTCCATTACTTGGACTCATTTGCCGTTGCCAGTTGCTGGTTTTTAGAGTGATTATTGTCCTGAAGCGGTCACAGCTGCGATGTCCCCATTGTTTCCCATTTCAGCAGATGTGCAGAGTTCAGTGTCAGTGTGCTTCAGGGCCGCCCTGGGCCTGTGCTCTTTGGGTGGACACTGGCCTTGCTGTGTTGCGTTTCCAGCCTCCGGGTGCAAATAGCAGTGACATGGCCTTGGGAGACTCGATCAGGGTGCCAGGTGGGGACAGTGCCACCTGAGCTGGGGGATGGCCAGCAAGGTTTTTAGCCAGAATCCTACAATCACCTCTTCCCTGTTCCCCTTCTGGGTTGTCTCGCTACTGAGCTTGGGTCTTCCTGGTGCTTGCTCCCTCTCTTCTGTGCTGACTTTTCCTCCTGGTTAGTTTATATTCTGGGTTAATTCTTGATCTGCTTATAGCATTTCATTTCTGTAGCTCCCAATGGGCGTAGTTCTTCTGTTCAGCCTGCCTCACAGTTAGCTTTCTTCCATTTCCTCCGTGTCGTCCAGGTGGGGCACACGTCCTCTGTGCCCCTTGGAGGGGACACACGTCCTCTGTGCTCGGAGGGGCATATTTACAATAGGCTCCTCACCTGTTAAAGTTTCACGAAGTGTCTGTTTTTCTTTTGGCCTACTGCTCCAAAATTACTGCCAATCAAAGATAATTTTTACTTTTTTGGGCTTAGAGATTTTTGTACCAGACAAAATTTACAAAAACTGCAAACCGTCTTGAATGCAGACTATTACATGACAGATGGTAACTCAAGCTCGTTGTTGAAGTAGCAACTGTTCTTTCCCGTCCTGTAGCACTGCCCGGCTGTTGGAAAACAGGGATCCCTAACCCGGCCCTCCAGGAGAGAGGAGCGGCCGGCCGGAAGTGAATGGGGGCAAAGCACCGCCTCCCATCAGCACACTCCTATCAGGTTCCGATGCCACTGCTGATTGACAGGACGGGAGCTTTACCCCCTCCACCCTCCTGCGGCTGCCAGCAGGGACCTGCTGCACAGGGACGACCCCATCCTGGGGGAATGGTTTCAACTGAACCCCTGCCTCCTGGCAGAAGGGCGGGGCTGCTGTTGTAGAACACACTTCTTTCATATAGTCTTCATGTCCTTGATGGGAGTTGGGGTATAAGTGGGAGAAGAAATGGAGGGCGTGTTCATATGGTGATTTTGGAGCCACTTGCTGTCGCTTGAACTAGATTACTGCATACGGAGGGAGGCAGTGAGTAATTGAGATTGTTCTTACACCGTCCGTATGGGTTCCAGGCTTGACTTTTGAGTTTGTAATCCTTCACAGCTCAGATCCACTGTACCCTTTCGTGCACGTCGCCGGCCCTCTGCCCATACCTGAGCTCTTCCGCTGTGGAGTCAGAATCTCTCTTACCATCTTGTCAGTTTTCTTATGTAAAAGATCTGTGTTCCTTCTTTTCAGGGGAAAATATGAAATGTTAGTCTGATTTTTTTTCAAGTCTAGTTCATTGTTTTTCTTTTTCTTTCTTTCTTTTTTTTTGGTTAGAAAACGGAACCTTGTAATTGCGTGCTGACATTTTACTGCAGTTAGTCATCTATCACACTGGTGCCTAATTCATTCTCAGTCACTTCCCAGCCACAGTTGCTGGACCAAGGACAGTGGGACAGATTCACCAGAATGTATCAGAAACATGAAAAGCCATTTGAATTGCGGAAAGCTATTAGAGTGACTGAGTGATAGAACAGCAGTTGTAAATTTACATTGGGTACAGCATATCAAAAATTATTTTTATAATTATTTGTAGTAGAATTTTTTGTGGAAGGAATTGTACTTTATATTTGGAAAACAACAAGCAATGAGGTGCACTGTGGGTGGACCTGGGTGAGTGCTTGTCCTTGCTTCCGCTAGACTAGAGGTACAAGTTGGTGTGGCAGGGGGTAGCTGAACTCCCTGGTGTAGAGGATTTGAACTCACAGCCCTAGCTCAGGCTTTAATGCAGTGATCACCAGTCTTTGTGGTATCTGGAACAAGTTCTGCTGATCTGACGGGAGGTGAGCTCAGGTGGCAATGTGAATGATGGGGAGTGGCTGTAAATGCAGATAAAGCCCCACTGGCTGCGGCTCACCTCCTGCTTTGGGGCCCAGTTCCCAACAGGCCCTGCTTTAGTGCACATAGGACAATTAAAACTTCGTATTAAATTAGGAGGTAAGCCAGAGGAATTATTACAAACATGAGGCTAATTAGGGATCGAAACAATGCCTTACTTTTTAATTTAATGTTTGGAGCATGGAGCTAGAAGTTGTAACGTGTTTCATTTTCTTTTGTTTGTATGCCTAAGTTTTCTTTCTAAAAGAACAGAGGGGACACCTGAGGACATGCTCCATAGTGATTCTTGAAGCGACGTGGTATTGAGTGAGTTTAATCTCAGAGACTATGTTCAGTTTCCAGGCTCAGTCTTGATTTTGCTCAGGTGCCTATTGTATGTTACACACGTCTGGCTGCGTGTCTGATTTCTCTGTGGTGCATGTGGAAGGATGTTGGTTGGTTGGGACACATGGATGATGTCATTGTGTTTTACTCAGTTACTTATAGCTTATGAATACAAGATGCAGTAGACACCTTGAGGCTTTTCCTCTTCCCTCACCTGTGTTTTAAAATGACATTTCTTTGAGGCTACTATATATATTTTTTTCAAATCCTGTTTCTGTTTTAGGCTAGACATCTCATTGAGCGATTTTTTAATCAACAAGTAGAAGTTCTGGGCAGGCACCTGGAGCCGCTGCCACAGATATACTACATCGAAGGCACCCTCCAGATGGTGTGGGTCAACCGCTGCTTCCCGGGCTACGGGATTAACTTCCTGAAGCACCCGAGGTGTCCCGAGTGCTGCGGTACGTGCAGGGCGGCGGGTTATGGCTGATGTCCCCGGGAACCTGCTTATTCTCATCATGCCCACAGGGGCCTGGGACTTCTTACACTGTCACCTAAGTGTTGCTTCAGTGATCTGCAGTAGTGTGTTTGGGCCCAGTGGCACAGGCCTATTGCCTCAGCACTCTGGGATGCTGAGGCAGGAGGATTGCAAGTTTGAGGCCAGCCCAGGCTACTTAGCGACTTAGGGAGACCCTGTCCCAAAAACAAAAATAAAAAATTGGTTGGTAGTGTAGCTCAGTGTGCAGGCCCTGGGCTTGATCCTCAGTACCACGCATGCACACACTCACAAAACTGGCATATAAAGATACAGAAGCCTGCAGCAGTATGGGTTCAGGAGTCTGAGGCGGATGTCTGGGATGAAACATGAAATTCAGGAAATGTTGAGTCATTAAGAGTTGTCTGTCTTAAAAAGGCCCAGGCAATACATCTATTAGAATCCATGACTGAGAGTTTAGTTCTGTGCAGTCTGGAGTCGCCATCTCATAACTGTCGCTGTTTTTTTTGAAAAAAGTATTTGCCTGTTTGATTTCCAGTTGTTTTCTCTTGACTTGCCACCCCAGCATCGCAGGGCTCGAGCCCCTCTGCTGTTCGTCAGCATTCACCCACCAGCTGGGGGACACGATCCCCTCCACCCCCTTTTGTTTTGCTGTTCGTAAGTCACAGAAGAACTTTCAAAACTCAGATGTGTATCAGTCTTACGAAGATTATCCCCACAATGCACCCAAGGGGCGAGCCCCGCATCGCTTATAAAGGCTCACTGGGCAATTGTGGCGCAGAAGTGTGTGCTGACTGGGGCACATGCATGCTGTGTTGGAGGGGAAGTGTGGATTGCGTGGCCAGTTGGGGCCCAGGCAGGCCTGCCCTTTCAGAGTCAGTGGGACGTTTGATGTGGGCGTTTGGGGATTGCACGTCTCCACAGTGGTACAGGGTGCCCCCATTTTTTTCTGTTGCCTTTTGACATAAAACATGATCCGTTGTCCTGGCCCCGTGGGACTGCTGGGTGGATGCTGTCCCACTGGGCTGGTGTCTGGGATCCCACGGGATTAGGTCACAGGCCACAGCATTCCGTCACCCGAGATTTGCTTCACTGAAGTGCGCCCGCGCACTCTAACAGGTTAGGGAGCGTGGAGTAGGCCACTCTGCACGGTGCTCTTCACTGACTCTGTAATAACTTGACCTACTCCGATACACAGCCCTGAGCCCTTGTTTTCACTTTCCATCTAAAGAGGAGACACAAGAGTCCTGAAATGGTTCTTCTTGTAGATAAAATAGGACTTGGGTCCACAAGGCTTCATTCTCAGTTTGAATTATTGCATTTTAAGGAAATATAAGTAATTGAAAAATTATGGCTAAAGGATAAGTCATCCCACTAATTAGCAGAATGTGTTGTCTGGATTTGCTTTAAAAAGATGCATTTTATTCCAGAGAAAGCTGCCATGCAACTAGGGACACCTCATCTTTCTGAAATTGGCCAAAACTCTCTTAAATATTTTTAAGAACTAGCAGTGTAATGGAGACACGGGGTCAAAATCTGGTGACACCTGTAAATGCCGAGGCGCTTTCTCAGGAACACCAGAGGAGTCAGTTAAACTAAAAACTGATAAAAAGTGATTACTTTACCAATGACTGGTGTGTCTACAGTGGCTGCACCCAGGGCTGGGCAGGGTCTCGGGTGGGGTGCTATGGAGGGTCGTGGCGTTGCAGCACTGCAGGACAGGCTTCCGTGGGTGGGCGGCCTGAGACAGTGCTTCTCCCACTGTGGAAGTGTGCACTGCAGAAGGGGCACAGGCCAGGTCACTGACAAGGAAGAGTGTCTAAGAGAAGAGCTTCCACTGGCAGCCTGCCCTCCTGGTGGCTTGGCCTCATGGGGGGTTGTGGGAAATGTTGCTCACCTCTCCTTTGTCCGCAGTGATCTGCAGCCCCGGATCCTACAACCCCTTCGACGGGACCCACTGCATGCAGTGCAACAGCAGCCTGCGTTATGGAGCCAAAGCCTGCGGGTAGGCTGCCCGCTGGCCCGGGGTTAGCTGCGAAGTCTGCGGAACACGGAAGTCTTTTTTTTGAAATATTGAAATACAGTAAATCACTATTTTGCCAAAATTAAATAATCAGACATCACCCCCAAAATGGTGTCCTCATGTTAATCCAACACCAGTGTCCAAACGCTTGGGAAGGCGGCCATGCTGCTCTCTCTGTCCACTGGGGCTAGGCCTACATGGGACTCCAGAGTATCTTTTGCATTTTAAAAATCATTCCCATGACACTGTACTGTATTAGCCTGAAAGATATTTCAGGAGTTTTCAGAAATGTCCCATCTTGTCTTTACTTCATGTCTTCTGGATTCGGGCCACCACATTCTTTTTTAGGATAACTTTCATTTCAGCTTTTCTCCTTGCTTTGATTTAATTTCGTAGCATTCTCGGTATTCTAGCTTGACCTTTCCCAGTTCAGAGCCTGCTTCTAACAGCCGGGATATTTCTGTTACAATTGTTAGTCTCTGCAATGTAAGAGGTCCTAGTCTCCGCACACTGCAGGTGACCGACGGAGGCCAGTGCAGCTCTCATCAATTCCCAACTTAGAGAATTTGAGAGGAATTACCTTCTTGACATTTTGGAATAGAGTAGTCATCGCATGTCCCAAGTAATATTTAAACTTTCTTAGATACATTATTTTTCCCCAATAACACCTCTAGAAAAAATTGTAATCAAGCAATTCTAATTTTTGCTTCCTTTACTACTGAAAGGAGCATTATTCATACCAGTACTAATATTTATCTTCTCTCACAGTGGGATGCTGTATTTGAAATATGAAAATTATTAACATTAAAATCTACATTCCAGGAGAATACACAAGCAGTTTGTGAGTGGAAAGTTTCTCAGTTTGCTAGCTACCGTCTGATGTGGGTTTGCACTCTCATTCCTCTCTGGGCTG
Organism: Ctenodactylus gundi; assembly: GCA_004027205.1. NCBI lineage: Eukaryota > Metazoa > Chordata > Mammalia > Rodentia > Ctenodactylidae > Ctenodactylus > Ctenodactylus gundi. The sequence continues at coordinate 291,449 of PVKB01001117.1, forward strand.
TTTGCTGGTTTTCTTTTCACGTGTCCTTTCCTCAAGATATAAAACTCATGTAAGTGGCAGACATGGTGCAAGTGGCTCCATGGGCACAACTGGGCACCATGTGGGCAGGAGAGGATCACTCACACTTGGGACCTACCAGCCTTAGGAATAGACTAGGTAAGCGTGGCTCTTGTGTGGCCATCCTGTGGACAAACCGAAACCGGCCACAGGATGGTCACACCCATGCCATGGGAGGTTGTGACATGTGGCTGTGTTTTCTGGTTGGCCCTGGTGGCATGCTGGGTAAGTCCCTGGGCTTCATCATCATCCTCACCTATGACAGAGTTGTTTTCACAGGGCACATGAAGGGCTGCAAATGCCTGCCTTCCCCTTGTGAGGAAGTTGCTGGCCCTACACTGTCGGGGCGAGTCACTGTTCTCCACATGACTGCCAAGGCTTGGCTCTGGAACAGCCTCCAAAAGCCTCAGGGTTTGGGTATTGTACATTGTGTAGGGAGTTAACATCCCACCAGGAGGTGGGGCCTGATCAGAAGAGGCAGATGACTGAGGCGTGGCCGGGAAGGGGTGGGCCACTAAGGCTTGACCTGGATGGGATGGGTCCCTGGGGTTTGACCTGGAAGGATATACAGTAGCTCCGCCCTTCCTTCTCCTGCATTTGCTGTCCTGCCATGTTGCGAACAGCTCCGCACTTGACCTCCGCCAGGCCCTTCTGTCATTGCCGGCTGCCCGTGAGTGGACTGAAGCCTCCTGAAACTGGCTTAAAATAAGCTCCTCCTGCAGGTTATGGGTGTTGGGTGTTGTGTCCAGTGGCCAAGGTGGTAAGGGACACATATATTCTGTGACGAGTGAGATCAGGGGTCTCCACAGCTACCAGCACTGTGACCTCCGCAAGGCTGAATTTCTTAAGAATAGAATATGATGAACTAAATATGTTCTTTGCTTTTTTACTTCTTAACCTTAGCTTCCTTTGCTCCTATGACATGAAAGGTTTTTACTGTTCTGACATAGGACAAGGACGGGTTGCTTTGAGGCAGGAGGAGCTTTGGATACGCGGTGGGCTCCTGGGAAAGCAGAGGCCATGTGGGACCGTGATCAGTCCCCCTTGTGTCAGAGTGAGGCTGGGTGGGCTGTAGCAGGGCACTGACATTCTCGGTATGCGAGGCCAGAGCCGGAGGGAAGCCTCCCTGGCACCAGGCAGGAGAGTAAGTTAAGACTGACTGTCCAGGGGTCGGCGGACGGGGACAGGCACAGAGCAGTGCACCCAGGAGCGGGCATGGGGTGGGCGCTTGGCTTGCCTGGTTCCCACAGCGAAATGCTCCTCGCTGTATCCTCACATATGTTCAGGTCAATTGGGAACCTGCCTGCCACCAATACCCGGCAGTCCCATTTGCTTGGCCCTCTTCCTAGGACACAGGTGCTCAGTCATTTCAATTAAGTGAAAATATGTCATAAATCAGACAGCAGTTGCTTCTGCTGCTATGCCGGGCAGACTAGGGCATGCTGGGCATTGTGTAAAGTGATGGTGCTGGTAGGGCACAAGGTAGAAACTGTTTTTGTAAAGCAGTTTCAGGTGTTTGTTTTTGCTTCCAAATATATACTACATTTCTGTAATGCCCTAATGTGTACAAAGTCTTAATTACACAATCTTATGGGTGTGTGGCGTGTGGCACTGGGGTTTGAGCCCAGGGCCTTCCCACAGAACTAATTCCCAGTCCAGTTTTTACTTTTGATATTTTGGAACAGGCTCTCCTTAAGTCTCTGAGTTGCCTAGGCTGGGCTCAAACTTGTGGTCCTCCCCCCTCAGCCTCTCAGGGTGTGATCTTAGGTTTTTGCCAAACATTGAGGTTATAAGGGAACCTATGATTCCTGTTTTATGTTTATTGGAGTTTTTCCTTGTCATAATAGGTAATATGTATTTACTTGGCAACATGTAAAAAGAACCTTAGCAAGTTTGGTCCAGTGATACTGTGGGTTGGAAACTATCCCGAGGGAAGCCAGAGACCAGGTGAAATGCTGTGCTCTGTAGAGTGAATTGCTGCATGACAGATAATAATGAAAAGAGAAATGATACAGATGACCTGTGAGAGAAATGATGGCAATAATGTGTCCTGTTTCCAATCCGTTAACACCATGTTTTCAAGTTAACGGACTCCCTTAGGACACTGGTGTGTGTGTGTGTGTCTATCTGCGGTACTGTTATCTGTGTTGTACAGATTTGTAAACAAATGCACCAGTATTCACTCTGACTGTCTCCTTTCATAAAGTTGTGTGTGTGCGTGTTTTAATTCCTCCTGTCCTCCACATTCTCCTCAATGAAATAAATTGCTTTCCAAATCTTGGAAGCAATGAATTGAGAAAAGTAGCGGTGATTGAAAGATAGCTCCTCTCAGTTGGGGGGATTCATCTTTGGATCCAAGCAGCAAGTTTGCTCAGTCTGCCACTAGAATGTGGGACCGTTCACCCTGTGACCCTGAATGGATATGACGTCACCTGGTGTGGCCCAGGTGAGGCCACTGCAGGTGGGACTATTTCTTCTGCAGCAAGTACCTGCCCTGTGAACGTGGCTCGCCCTCAGTTGCCTGGGGCAGAGTTCTGGGCCCCTCCGGACTGGCTCTTGTGGCTGCTTTCTCACTGGGCAAAGTCAGGACCCTTCCCACACATTGCTTCCTTGTAGGTGGTAGATCACTGGCCCGCTCCCAGGGCACCAGAGACCTCCTGTCCCAGCTGGCTCTCAGGTCATCTCCTCAACGTCCTTGAAGAGCCTTGTGACTGGCCCTTCCCCGGTTTCCACAATCTTGGCCATTGGGGCCAGGTCTCTGTTTGGTCCTGAGCAGGCACATCAATTTACTGTTGACTGGGACACTTCCTTTGGCTCACGAGATCCTAGGAATTGTTTCTTAATTTGTGGACTTTGGTTCACAGCTTCTGTGCTATACATGCTTGAACCATCATCAGGACTTAGAGCCGGATGCGGTACACTACTTGTCTCTTCACGAGTCACTAGGCAGGCATTGCTCACGAAGTTCCACGTGTTCTGGGGGAGGCTGAGCAGCTGCCACGCTGCGCAGGTAGCATCGTGGTTGTGCCCACAGCTTGGTTAATCATGTGGTTAGGAACTCTGTGCTTCCTGCTACTCTCGTCTCTGCCTCATCCCTTCAGTTACACGCAGATCCCTCTAGAAGTCACAGCGTGTGCGCTCAGCACCTGGACGCCAGATTCCTACTTGTGCTTTTCCGTTTCTGTGTCCTCGTGCTGTAGAATTGTAGTTGAGATGTAGATGGCTCGCTGCGGGAAGACTGAACAGACCACCAGGAGGAACTCACTCCAAGAAGCACTCAGGAGCCTCCATCAGGCAGAAGAAAGGAAGGCTCACAAAGACAGGCGAGGAAGCCGTGAGCCACCATGCAGCCGTGCAGATGCAGTCAGCGCACAGGGAAGCGGTATCATGAGTGTTCAGATTAAAATGCACAGAATTAACGTACGTCAAAAGTAGGCATAACCAAGGAAGAGAAGGAGACGGACCTGCTGTGCCGTGACACTGTGGCCTCAGTACATGCTTGTCTTGTAGGTCACAATGCTCAGTGTCGGAGCGCCAGTTGGCTGTGGAGTTCTGTTGGAGGCAGTGCCTTTCCTCAGGAGTTGGATGTTGGGCTCTTGTCCGTTGTCACTTTTCGTTGTCAGCCCCTGTCCGGATGCTGGCTTTCTGCTCTGCCCTCTCCCTCCTTGTCCGTGGGATCGTCAGGTGATGCTACCTCTCCCGTGATCTCAGGCACTTCTTGTGTGTGCTCATTGATCCACCCATCTCCACATGCCCAGTGCTCCTACACTGCGTCCCTTGTGCCCATGCAGCCATTAAGCCGAGGCTCTCATTTCAGGGCTTTTTGTTTGATTGTTTATTTTTAGTTCTAAAGCTAAATCATTTCTTATCACTTCTGGGGGGTCAGCTTAGATTTCTAAGCCTCTGCTACAATTTCCATTTTTTTTTTGTGTGTGTGTGTGTGTGTGTGTGTGTGTGTGTGTCTTGGACACAGCTCATTCGTCGTCATACTCTGATCTGATGCGTCCACCATCAGGAGACAGCATGTTCCGCTCCTGTCACTGTGGATGGCTGTTCTCTTTGGCTGCATAGCTCACGTGTCTGTAGCCTCGGTCACGTGCAGGAGGCCCGAAGGCAGCACGGCCGCCTCCTCTGTGCAGATAAGAGCCCGGATGGGCAGCAGCCTGCGGTCCCTGGGGCCCAGTGCCTGCAGACCAGATGTCCGGGAGGATTCTGTCACTTAAGAGCAAACTGCCTGCTGCGCAGAGGACAGTGGATTGCAGGCACGTGGATTGGATTACAGGAGTGTGGCAGGGGCAGAAGACTGAGGCTCAACCCAGAAGGAGCGGATCACTGGGCGGGAACCTGGAAGGATACGTGCTGCTCCCTGCCTTCCTTAGGGAACCTGCCTTGACTTCCTGTTTGAAATGCTGTGAGGATCAGCCTCTACTTCCTCCTCTGCCACACGCCTCCGTTGCGCTCAGCAGCCCATGAGTGGGCTGGACTTTCTGAAACTGTGAGCTAAAGTGAACTTTTCTTCTCCTAATTTGTGGATGCCGGGTATTGAGTCACAGAAGTAAGAAAGTAAGGCAATTGCCCTTCATGGGATGGTTGTTCTAAATTACCCGATCCTCGATTTAGCCGTATGACATTCCTAGATTTACAAAAGAAAAATCTTCCACTTTCCTTTTTTAGAAGTCTTTCTCTAAGCCACAGCTCAAGTGTGGTTCCATTAAAAAATCTGAATTTAAAATATTGATTTACCATCAGTCCATGTTCCCAGACATACAGTTTAATAAGCATTATGTTTACTTTTAGACATAGCAAACTGAAAACGTATTATTACAGTGGAAAGCACAGGATGTGAATATATTATATAGATAAGCCTTCACAGTGAAGCCCTGTCCCCCTTTCATTTAAATAGCACAAACAAAAGTGATATATTTGCCTGAGCCGCAGGGAATCTATTTACATATATTCAAAGTATTTGAAGCAGTTTGAGTCTTCTATTGATCTTACTTAAAGTACTTTACAAGGCTAAAATATTTCAAGAACCTTCTCTTACATATGACTCTACCTTGAGTGGAAGATACAGTTGAATAAATATTTTATTTTATAAATCAGTGCAACACTCCTACCCATCCATCAATGCGTACAGGTTGATTCTGATTATATAAACTTAGCTCCACATAAAATTAAGGTGTTAGGAAAACACTTTTTTTCTGGCAGATCATAAGTGATATTAAAAATCTAGGTATTATAAAAATCATACATCTTGAATATGTGAGAAGTGTCTTGGTCACTTTCCTGTTGCTGGGATGTGACTCCCAACACCCAAAACTTAAGGGAGGAAAGGTTGAGCTCACAGTGGCAGGAGATCTTCGTCCATTCATGGGCGGCCAGCAGTGGGGGAAGGTCTGGCAGAGGCCCAGCAGGAGAGACGCTGTTCACGGTGTGGTGTGGTAGACAGGAAGCAGAGGGAAGGAGGAAGGGCAGAGCCCCCACATACCTTTCTGGGTCATGTCTCAGTGACTTGCCCCTTCCAGGTCAATCCCCGCTGTTCTCCCTCGTCTGAGCAGGCACAGGAAATCAATGCATAACCCCATGATTGAATCAAGGGACATTCCAGATTGAAACCGTAACAAGAAGACTAGAATATGAAAAAAGAGGCCCTTATCATTCACTTACAGTCTTCAGAGTGTATCTCAGTAACTCTGTTTTCAAAGCATATGGTTCTAGACACTTTGTGCTCCACAGAGATACTCAGCTGTGTTTCCTGATACTCGTCTGCTCCTCCTGGGAGCTGGAGCTTTCATCCCACTGTGCTGATGAGTAGCCTGGCAGCCTGCATGCAGGGGTGGGGCTGGGGTTGCCCCTCCAAGGCAGGCCACAGTTGTACTAAGTCAGAGAGGCACCATTGTTGGCCAAGCGTGGGGTGACAGAAGTTAAAAGGATGTTCTATAATTTGTTGCCAGACTGTGATTCTGTTGATAATGGAGTAAAGCCATGGCTGGGGAGAGAATCAATTTTCTACCACCTTGCGACTTGTGTCCCTGTTATAAGACCTGGACCCAGCCCCCCAACTGGCAGGTCCGCCCCTTGTCTCTGCAGCACTGGGATCCTTCCCTTTGAGTGAGTTTCCTCTCTCCTTCTTTTGTCCAACTGTGAGCGTCTCTGGTGTGGTCACCTCTGAGCACAGGGCTCTCCTTCCATCAGGCACACAGATGGAGACTGGCCATGTGTTATTCACATAAATTGGGGCAGACAACACTGATGTTCTCTGGTCACCTTACATGGGACAGGGTCACTTCCTGGAAAATTCCTGTTCGCCATTGTCTTAATTACTTTTTTGTTGCTGTGACTCAATGCCCAGTATGTGCAACTTTAGGGGGAAAAGATTTTTTATAGCTGGCAGTTTCAGAAAGTCTCAGACCATTCACAGGTGGATGGTTGGAAGATGGCGGAAGCACATGGTGGGGCAGCAGCCAGAGCCACAGCTGGAGCTCTGGGGATAGAGGTCTCCTCACAGCAGCGTGGCACAACTGAGACAAGCGTGGGAGGGAGGGCAGACCAGCGCACGCCCCTCCAGGTCAAGCCCCAAGCATCCGTCCCTTCTAGCCAGGTCCCACCTCCCAACCCTACATAGTATGCATAGGAATATGAAGGTTTGGGGGGACACTCCAGATCCAAACCACATCACCAGTGTACTTCTAAAAATAGATCATTTAGCTTAGTCTCTGGAAAGCTGCCTCTGCTTCATACACATTACAGTTGTAATCTCACGTGTTACCTACAACAGTCGGTTAAAAATGAAAATGGGAAACATTGGCTTACTACCCATTTGGTACCTGGTGAAGCATCACATGTATTTGGCAAATGATGTCACTTAAACAGATATGATTTCAGAGAAAAATTTAAATACTGGGTCAATGGGATAAGTATTTAAAAATTGTTTTAAAAAAGCATTCAAATTGTAGATAATAACTGGTGCAAACATATGGATATCTATACCGATGCTTATATTTGTAGCTAAGAGCACATAATTATAGACCACAATGCTGTTTATACGTGGACAAATTAGATATAACAAGAGTGCTGGGTAGGATGCCCTGCACCCAGCTCATTTTAGTCAGTACATCCAGCTTACTCTAACGTCTGAGCTCAGAGGAAATCCTATGCAGCCATCATGGCTGCTTTTGTCTTTTGGTTCACCAAGTCTTCACATTTTTTTCCACCTTTCAGATCTTGGTGAATTCACAGGGTAAGGGGTGTCAGCCATTTGTATAAATCACGCATGGACACTGGACAGAAAGGAAAGCTTCCTGTTGGAAATGAGACAATCCCGAGGAGTACTTTGGAAGGACAATGATCTACTCAAAGTCCATTGTTTTCCTTCAGAAAAGTGCTCATTATACGTGGGAATTTTTGAGTTTTGTCATATTTCTTGATAAGGTATCTGACGCACCTCTTTGAATGATTTTATTATATTAAAATTCCATATTCTGGATCTACAACCATTGCCTTTACAGTATCTCCTATTACATAGCATTATTTGTTCTTTCAAATGCAGTCATAGTTTTTTCCAGTACTGGGGACTGAATGCAGGGTCTCCACCCTGGGCTGCATTTCCAGCCCCTTTTTATTGTTGAGATTTAAAACAAGGTCTCACTAATTTGCTAAGTCACCCAGGCTAGGATCAAACTTGCGATCCTCTCTCCTCAGCATTCCATAGTGCTGGGATGACAGGCCTGTGCCACTGGAACCAGTTTATAATTCATGTGTATTGATTAAGTTAAACAGAAATTTGCGAAGAACAAATGAAAATCATGAGGTATTAAGGAAACATTTCTTTTTTCAAAGTCGTTGGTATATACAATATTAACTTCATAATCTTACTGCTAGTTATTGTGTATCAGGAAGTAGCAAATTTTTGTTTAAAAATTGCATTTGGTCACATCTGATAATAAGTTAGTGACTTGAATACCAAAGTCCCAAAGTGCATGCACCCCCAGCACTTTGCACTGGTATGAAGATATGTGTGGGTCCATTCTACTCAGAGCTCTCTGGGCCCAAAGATTGAACATGACTTAATCAGACAGGCCTGTTACAGTTTATACCTGAAGTGTCCCCTAAAAGCTTGTGTTTGGAAGGTGATCCAATCATGGGGGTTCCTCCACAGATGTCCTGTGATGTTAAGAGGTGGGGGCTGTCGGAAGGGGCGGATCCCTGCAATATGACCCGGAAGGATTTACACTGGCCCTACCCTTCCTCTTGCACTCCACTTCCTGTTGGCCATGGGATGAACAGCTCTTCTCCAGCTAGGCCTCTACCAGACCTTCCACCTTAAGTGGACTGAGACCTCCTGAAGACAACAGACCATTTCTTCCTTTAGTTGTGGGAAGGCCTTAAACTCTGAGTACATGGGTATGGAATGGAATGGATGGTTGTGTGAGGTTAGCTGCTGACCCCTGGGAAGAACAGCTAAATGGAGGTAGGGCAGTCATTCCAGCCCTGGGGAGGCCCCACAAGGGAGGTAGAGTCTTCTCAGCTTCGGCCTCAGTCCTAGCACAGAAGTGTGGACAAGGAACCGGCTAGGGGCTCTTGTCCTGACAAATACAGCAGGGTAGGTAAGAGAGAAATGTCAGACAAGAAGATTTAGGGTTTGGAATTTCAGTGGGTGTCCTCTGACTGACTGTCCCTCAGTAAGTATTGTCATGCTCTGCATAGCCCCAGGAAGCTACCCTGGTTGATCACATTTTTATGAGTCCACATAGGAAATGTCTTTTTTTTTTTAAATCAAAGATTACATGGAAAGAGCCAGAGATGGTTGACACCTGTTTGCACAAGAGGCTTAGACACAGTTAAGAATCAAAGTATAAGCCTGTGGCAGAAGTTCAGCGCAGGAGGGCCGACATCTTGTGGGAAGCTACCTTTCACTTTGACCGAGACTGCCCCAATGAGGTAGGACCGTGCCACTGTGGGTCCCTGTACAGGTGGGTTGCAGGACAGGAGAGCCTTCCGCGCTTCCTGCCTGGCTCACAGGGTCCCCACTCTGACCTTTGTGTCACAGGCTCGGGCACAGTGGCTCTGATTGGGTCTTGCTTGTCTACACTCAGTCTTGAGGCAGTTTCTGAACCTCCCCCAGCCTGTGTGCTGCTCCTGGGAAGAGGGGCCGTGGGGTCTCTGTTAGCGAAGTTTTGAGGTGAGATAAGTGGAAGGAGCAGCTCGGTTCCTGGCTGCGGATGTACTTTTGCTGACTGCCTACGGGGATCCTTAAAACTAGGGAGTAAACCACTTATTTATGTGCAGAGTGTCAGTAGTCCAATAGGAAGACACTGGGGGTAATCTTCAACCTCCAGCAACCCACCCACCCACCCTCACTCTTTAATTTTGAGAATGACTTTCCCAAGAAGCAAACAATTCCTGAATTCAAGTAGAAATAAAAGTAGAATTGGGTTTATCTGATAATGTAACTGTGATAAACAGTGGGAAAATGAACTCTCATAAATGTATCTAGATTCAGTTCTACCTAAAATTTAAAGTTCAGGAATTAAAAAAACCCAAAATATTAACCATTAAACTTTAAATAGCATTGAATATTAACTACTATGGGGAAATGCTCCTGCTGGCTGAAAATCAAATTTAAAGCTCAAGTGGAAATATTTACAACTGGTTTTAGTCATCTGGCTCTATAAATTATATACTCAAGTGACTTCAGATATATTTTTTGATGCAGGTGTTGACAAATCTCTGCCTCTGTGATGGGTCAGACCGACGCTTCTGAGTGCTTCTTCAAACACAGCAGGGAGGAGGGAGACGGGGCGTCTCTTTGATCCTGCACTGCATGGAGGCTGAGCACTTGGGGGCTTTCGCTTCATAGTCAGTGGGATTCACTCACTTAAAAATTAGCCTACTGCATGTGTGTGTATGCCCGTGTATGTGTGTGTCTGTGCGTGTGTGCGTCTGTGTTTAAACTAAAGCAGTTGGTGCTGTGCAGAATTCCGAGTGGAGCTCCATCACCACGGTCACACCCAACAGCACCTTTGTGCCATTTCGCAGCAGGCTGCAGGCATAACCCTACTCCTGCCAGACATAGCCCGTCGCTGGTCGTGCCCTTTCCCAGGAATCTCGGAGCTGTTGATTGAGTCACCAGCCAGACCGCGATGCACAGGGAGGAGCAAGGCTAGAAGATAAAGTCTGAAGAAATTGGCTTCACAGCACCTGCTATGCCAGTGAAGTGGGAATAACCTCAGTCTTTTGGAAACGCTGATCAAAGCACCAGCACATCCACCCGACTACAGATGTCCTCCAGGTAGAAGAGTTGCTCAACAAATGCGGTCTCCAAACTTCCGAAGCACCACGTTAGGTCCCACCCAGAACATTCTGGGGTGTAAGCGAATAACTTCTGATTTCAGATGCTAAATATAGGTTGAAACTTTTGAAATAAATCCAGGTAATAAATATATCTGTAACACAATTTCTTTTGAATGTGAGCAGATCATTTAATAATTGTTAGGTACTTGAAGAGCCAAAGCCTAATGGAATTTTGAAAATTACGGGTTTCAGAAACACCTGTGCCGCGATTGCAAGGCTTTCTCGGTAGTGCGCCAGACTGCAGTGCCTTGGAGTCTCATCCCGTGGGCACACCCTGTCCTCTTTGCTACTGAAATACCATGTGCACTGGGTAGAACTGCGTCGCTGCTGAGACTGTCCTCCAGAGTGACATGAGACAGGAGTGGAAGAGAAGAGGGGTCCAGCGATGCCCTTCTGGGAGTCTTCCCGAAAGACTAAGCCTCATATAGCAGAGATACGCGAACACCCGTGTTCAGAGCAGCACAACTAACAAAAGCTAAACCGTGGAAGGCACCAAAGTACCCATCAACAGACCAAGGGACACACAAACTCTGGTATATGTACACAATGGAGCACTACTTGTCTGTAAAGACAGATAGCTTGAGGCTTTTGCAGGTAAATGGAGGCCACTTGAGAACATCATGCTCAGTGTCATGAGTCAGAAGGAGAAGGTGAAATATGGAATGGTTTCTCTAATATGAGAAACCCAGATCACAGTCATTTCATAGAACTGAAGGGGGGATAGTGGGAGTTGGGGGGGGAGGGGGAGAGTGTGGGAGGGTCAAAAAGGGGGAGGGGAAGGGTTTGTAATTTTGATACAGTATACTCAAAATATGCACAAAATATTCAAGTCCAATGTAAACATCATGTATTATATCTACATATTAGTAAAATGGGAAAAAGTACAAAAAGGATATGTCTGCCGGGAGAGGGGGAGGTTGGAGGTTGGGGGCTTCACCCACAGAAGGGCTCAGGGGTCAGCCCTGATCACAGATGGGAGTGGGCACAGGGGTGGGAACCATCCACAGAGGGGTGGGTCACGGGTTGGAGTCACTTAGAGAGTGGCTCCTAAGCCACAGAGCGATGCCACCACCACCAGGTGTATGAGTGCCGCCTTGTTGGGTGTAGGTAGCATTCTCACGTGGAGAGGACTGAGGGGTCCACATGAGGCAGGAAAGGAGTCAGACTCCTCATCAGGAGCCCCTCAGCACCAGACTCCAGGGGTAGCCTCTCCACCCATTCCAACAGTGGCAGAGTCCCTCACTGGCCCCGGGTGGTACCTTGCTCACGATGCAATAAGGTGCAAGGTTTCCTGAAATTCTTGCAGCACTCAGAAACGTGACCAGGGCCACAATATCACAGCTCACAGTTCATCCTGGAAGGGGTCATATTACCAAGGAAACAAGGGAACAAGGGATGGAAGCTCCAATTGCATCATTGCTGGCGGAGGCAGGAGGCCCCTGCTTGCTGTTGGAGAGGCTCAGTGGCCCCCGGACCACCTACCCAGGGGGCGGTGCCAGTTATTGGCAAAACCATCTGCCCAGTACCCTTGTCCAGAGGGAACACTTGCTTGAATAGCACGCGGAGGGAGAGTTGGTGACTAGCAGTTGTTAGCGTCGAGCTGGCCGACAGTGCTGAGGATTTTCAAGACACCCACGTGTGTGTTATCCCAGGCCCTGGGATATTCTTTATGAGCAAAATAAAAAATGATTATGAACAAAATAAAAATTTAAATGGGCGCCTAAGAAAACACACTGGCGATTCTGAGTTAGTGGTGGCTTTACGTCTACCACGGTCTATGTTCAACTAGTATGTTCAACGTTTCAAGGTGCATCAGATATTCTTGAGTGGGATTCAATGTTTAATTTTTGAACTTTTACTGGAATTTTTATAGAGTGTGTGTGCACACTTTTTAGGGAGCTTTCTAATCTCCATTTCCTGGCTTTTAGGTCAAGCTCCTGATATTAAAATACACGGTAATATGTCTTCTGGCATGCCAGAGACTGAAAGGGCAACACAATACTTTGTCCTCAAGAGCTGCTGAGGTTCAAAAATTTAGAGTACATCTTGGGATGTGAAGAGCACCCTGCAGAAGTTCTGATGGAATAGCTCAGTGGTTAATGCACCCGTCTAGTGTGCACAAGGTCCTAGGTTTGATTCCCTAGCACCACATAAAAATGAGCCAAACTTGTAATCCAGCACTCGGGAGGCTGAGGCAGGAGGATTGCTGTGTGTTTGAGGCCAGTTTGGGCTACGTAGTGAGTTCAGGACCAGCCTGAACTACAGGGCAAAACCTTGTCTAAACAAACAAGCAAAACAAAGCAAAAGCACCTTAAGGGTTTCAAAGAGTAATTATAGTCTTGCGCTTCCATGCCGCATCTACTGAGATTCTGACTATTTTTTCACCAATGGGACCAAGGCGGGACTATTCCCCAGTGTCTGTTGGTCACATCAGCAGCATTTTGTGTGGCTGCTTTTCCTCTCTATGCATAGCAAGAGAAGAGAACTGGGGCTGGGATGACCCAGCGACAGGGAGTTCTCAGAGACACAGCCTTCCAGTTGGCCGGGTTCAATGTAGTTGGAGAGAAGACCTGCCTGTGTCTTTGCCCCTAGGGTGAAGGTGACCCAGGGCCCCACTGGTGATCCTGCTCGGTGTGTGACGGAGGGCAGACGCTGCATTCTGACCAGCTCTACAGCCACTTTGGAATTCAGGGTTGAGACAGCTCTGCCAGGGTTAGATTTCAGGTATAAAGTTGTCTGAAATTTGGGTTCTCAAAGATCAAAGGACTTCCCTCCCCTTTTAATGGTACGTTGTTTGGTGGGGAAAAAAAGGCAAAATTTCCAGCCTCTCTTACTTCTCAGTTGGACATGAACTAGAGTCACATGTGGAGTAGATCTGAGAACTAAAAATGCTTGTTTTATTGAGCTTTAGATCTACATTACTCAAATAAACAAGAATCAACTGACAAAAAGTCATATGGGATTATAAGAAAGCATATTTTATAGCAAGGTCCGGCTGGCACTGACCTGTCATCCCAGCTCTCTGGGCGGCTGAGGTAGGAGGACTGAAAGGTCAAGCCCAGCCCGGGCCTCTTAGCAACTTGGCCAAGATCCTGTCTTCAAATCAAAAATAAAAAATGGACTGGAGATGTAACTCAGTGGAAAGGCCCTGGGTTCAATCTCCAGTAGCACACACAAAGCAACAAAAGGAAAAATTATATTTATGTGAATTAGATTACATCTTCTAAGTTCAAACACCAATTAACAATTAAATAGAAAAAATAGTTAACAGTAATTAGCAACGATAAACACTCATTACCAATTCAGCAAAAATCAGTCCTGTCACTTTGTGACCCCTCGGTGGGCATGACATTGTTTTTCTTTCCACACAGAGCTGTGCTCTCAGCCCCCTTTTATAATTTATTTGAGTCAGGGTCTCACTAAGTCGCTTAGATGCTGAGGCTGGGCTTGAACTTCCAAACTTGCAATCCTCCTGCCTTAGCCTCCCAGAGTACTAGGATGACGGGGTTGTGCTCCTGGGCCCAGAGGGTGTGGTATTCTCTGTGATGGGGTGAACAGTGCCTGGCGGCCACCAGTTTCCTCACAAGATGGGGACAGGAGTGACAGAGACGTGCAGGGACACAGTGAGGACAGTTGACAGCACAGCATTTTAATCTTTATCTATAGAAAACATTAATATAAGCTCTCTAACAGAGGGAGTATAGAAATACATTTATTATAGAATAGTGTCCTTCAGTGTACTTACTGTGAAAATAGCACATTTATTTAGAGAGGGATTTTTATGCCCAAAGTTCTTGCCGATGTCTTTGAAATGTATCCATTTCCTTCTATCGAGGGAACCCTTAGCCAGGAAAAACGTACCGACCTTTTTCCATGGTTCCTGACCAAAGCCTTTCCCCCGTGATGGACCCAGTTCCCAGAGTTCCCTAGAGTGTCCCTGTTGGGAAGAACGTAGTAGAAAGGGCGTGGTGCGTCCCGAGCGGCCGTGTCTACATCTGCCGGCACTCGTGCGTGGTGCACATGGCCTGCCGCTCGATCCTCCACGTGCCCTCCTCGTATGTGCAGTGGCACACGGTGCACTCGTCTGTCTTCACCTCCCTGCCCGCCGGGATGACGGCTGTTTCCGCAAAGCAGTTTGGGCCTGAAAAGCAGAAAAAAACAGCATGTCATCTGTGTGCTGCACGAGGGTGTCAGGGTGTAACTGGGCGTCAGCCCGACAGCTCACGCATTCGCAGGCTCTTCCTTATGAGCACGGTGGGAATGGTGGTAGCTTCAGGACCACGGAGAGCTCCCACGCCTTGTCTGGTTTCTAAAATGAGACCTACACCATTTCATCTTTTTAAAATAATTTTGGGTGTCAGCAATGTGAGACTCATAGTGGACCGCCATATTGGGGCCTGAGACGCTGAGTGTCTGGTTACCTTACCACTGCTGGGACACTGCGCCCAGCGCCCACAACTGAAAGCAGGAAAGGTATATCTCAGCTCACAGTTCCAGGAGGTCCTGTCCCTTCATGGATGGCTGGCAATGGCGGATGGGCACTGCAGAGGCCCAGCTGGAGAGAAGCAGTTCGCTGCCTTGAAGCAGGAAGCCGAGGGACAGAGGAAGAGTGGGGCTGGTGCGCAGCATTCCACATAGAGTCCCAGTGCCCCGCCCTCCCAGGTCACATCCCAGGGACCTCCCCATTCCGGCCAGGCGCCACCTCTTCACGGCACAGGAAATTAACCCTACAATTGGGTCACCTTCCAAACAAGAGACTTTTAGGGGCTGTGCCAGATCCAAACTTTATTGCTAAGTATGAGAAGTCTAAGCAGCCAGGACCTTAGAGAGCCAGTCCAAGACCACTGCTGGAAGGAGTGGGTGTCCACTGTGCCTCTCAACCTTTCCCAGTGGGTTTTCCGTCTGCCTGCTGTGGCAGTCACCTGCAGGGCGGTTGGACACTGACTGCAGATCCTGCCCTGAGCATCTCTGACCCTGATGCTGGGTGGGGCTCACAAATCGGCTTTGGTCACTTCCTGTGTGAGGTGGCCACCCATTGTTAGTTTTATTAGCATGTGTTTGTGACACATGATCGTCACACTCACCCTGGAGCACGGGTGCTCACCACGGGGTCTAGTTGGTCACCTCCATGCCCGAGGTGCCCCACGAGCTGCAGGGGCTCCTGCTCTCCTGGGCACACATTTTCCTTTCTGTCCATCATTTGTCTTTGCAGCGTTGACTCAGGACACAATTGGTTCCCAATTCACCCTATCTGGCAGGGTGCTTTGCACAGAGAAGGCAGGCCACCGTGCCCAGGAAACCTTCATCCTGACACACAGGACCTGGCCAGTGTGCCTCTACAGGAGTACGCAGTCTTGGTCTGAATGAGGCCACTTTGCCCCTCTGCAGCCTCACCCGCTGAACAGGAAGGAGGACACGCTCTCGGAGTCCCTCCCTCCACCCCCATATTTGTGCAGTCCCTTGCAAATGCCAGCCAGAGCCCCTGTCTGGACTGATTTCCTAACAGTCACGTCTAATGGTTTTTAAGGGTTGTTTGTGTATTACTTTTTTTTTTTTTGTAATCACACATGCTGGACTCTTTGTTTCCACATCCAGGTGTGGTGTGACCCCCACGGTCACTGCCCAATGCACGGGCAGCAGCCATTTCTCTCCACCACCGCGGGTACCTGCCTGCTCGTGGGAACCCAGTCCCAGTGCGCTACAGTAATTTGAAGTCCATCCCCAGGACTCCTTACTGCCACGCAAGCATCTCTGGCTTACTGGCCTAGGTAGAACTTCCAGAATAAAATGAGAGGGAAAAAAAGTGTTACTTTCCTTTACAAAATGATGTATTTTGCTTTTAATATGAGGTTGAGTTGAAACAGATGCTCTTTGTATTTTAAAAAATTTT
The DNA here is from genome assembly GCA_004027205.1 of Ctenodactylus gundi. Taxonomy (NCBI): domain Eukaryota; kingdom Metazoa; phylum Chordata; class Mammalia; order Rodentia; family Ctenodactylidae; genus Ctenodactylus; species Ctenodactylus gundi. The sequence goes on from PVKB01001117.1 coordinate 307,749, forward strand.
TACAGAAAAAACCCTACCTATTTATAGACTCTTGCCTTTTCAGCCACATTTGATGAAGTTAGTTTACTGTTTTTCTCTCAGTAAATGAAAGTTTTCTACAGTTTTCAATGGTATTTTAAACAACAGACTGGCTTAGAATTAGCCTAAGTTCTAGTTATTAGAATAAGTTTTATGAAATTTATCGAGAAACTTCCTCACCTTCTATGTGCTGACTTTTTAACTATATAAATATTATTTGCTTCTGAGAAACTTGCAGAAAGACTCCATTAAGACTTGTCTGAAACTAAATTATTTAGCAAATATTGCAATTTTTATGCGTTTTTCAGACCATTACCTTCCATTTAGTAAACCCAGAAAAGAGTCCACTGAATTGAGATTTTGATATTTTATAGATTTAAAAATTACAACAGTACAAAAACTTCTACAGTGTTAAATTTAGTCCCCAAACTATGAGGTTCTCCTTATTAAATATAATTTTATAAATTGATGCTTTTGACTTATTAAAAGCTTTTGTTGGCTCAAGAAAAGTGGTGTTTCTAATTTATTGTTTTTCCATTTAATTAGCTACTATTTTTTCCTATTATTTTTGGACTTTGGTTTGTTTTTGTTTCCTTTGAATTTTAAGTTGGTTTATTTTTGTCTGTTTTTTTTGGGGGGGGAGGGGACAAGTTCTCGCTCTGCAGTCCAGTCTGGTCCTGAACTCACCGTGGGACCCAGGCTGGCCTTGAATTCAAGGCAAACCTCCTGTCTCAGCCTCCCAAGTGCTGGGATGACAGGCATTCACCTTGCCTCTTTTTAGAGGAGAACATATTTAAGGTCGTGAATTAAGATTGGACTCTTGTTCTTGCTGGTAAGGTCACAGGTGTCACAGACTGTGGCTCACAGGTCCCATCTCCCAGCTGGCCACCATTACCCTCAGTGTCCTCCCTGCCACACGTCCTTGCTTCTCTCCTGTGAGGGTGAACAGGGGCTTCCTGGCTGGTACCCCAGCCCCTCTTTCCACCCAAATCTACCCCCTTTTCTTTATAATGACAATGCATGATTAGTGTGCGTGTGCACATGAGGACGCTAGAGGAGAAGGCAGAGCGAAGACAGGGGTGACATGCGGTGTGACGAACAGTCATCCTTTCCCCGTCTCGCTCTTCCTCTGTGCTTGTCTAATTTGCTTCTTATTAATGTAATACACACCCGAGCCCCTGGCCGGGTCTGGGCAGCTCTCACAGAGCAAAGAGGAACATGCAAGAGTCTTTTACTTGTAATTGTGCATCTTGGAGATTTTCCATGTAAGAAAAGACTGTTCTGTTTTCTGATAACATATTATTAAAAGCAGAGCAAAAATTGATTATATCCCAAGTTTGTCCTCTAGTTTTACGGTCCATGTGAATCTTTTTTTCTGAGAGGTAGGGTACGAGGGACTGAGCCCAGGGACTTCACACTGAGCTTCTCTATTCTGTATTTTGAGAAGGGACCCGCTAGGTTGTTAAGCTACCTAGGCTGGGCTTGAACTTAAAACCCTCCTGCCTCGGCCTTCCAGACGGCTGAGATGATAGGCCTGCACCCCAGGCCTCATGAATGCCTTCTTAAATATTTATACATGATCAGTTTCTGTTTTACATGTGTTTCTGAAATAGAAAAAAAGAATAGGGGTGCCACCGTGACTCAAGCAGGCTCCTGGGCGTTGTGTTCCCCTAAGAGCAGCCCCCCTTGCTCTCTCAGGCTCACACGGCAACGTGAAGAGAACATCTATTTTGAGACAAGTCAACACACAAGGGGAACATCTTGCCCCATTCCTGGAGGTGGGACACGCCACACAGTGGAGGGTTTTCTCTTGGTGTTCATTCATCCTTTACAAATACGTCTGTCAATTGAGGTTTGCACAGATATCTGCTCAACGGGACAGAAATAAATGACTAATTACTATAATAAACATTGCTACCCAGAAAAGATTTCAATAAGTATTTTTAGAAAGTGGCTATTTCTAGATAGTCTACTAGGAGCCTAACCAAACCAAGGAGTCCAGAGAAAGCAAATGCGTTCTGAACAATGGGACCTCAGATGCCAGGCACGGGGAGTGTCTGAAGATGTGGGGTGGCACAGTTTGTGGGTGCCTTGGCACAAATCTCAGGCCTCCTACCAGTATGTCTCTTTTATTCCAGTTCTAGAGATCGAACCCAGGGCCTCCACACCGGGCTATCGCTCAGTCCTTCTTGTTGTTTATTTGAGACAAGCTCTCACTAAGTTGCTAACTTGCCCAGGCTCGATGAGCCTCTTGCCTCAGCCTCCCAGAGTGCTGGGAGGACAGGCCTGCACCACCGGGCCTGGCTCCAGTTACGTCCTGTGACAACCACCTGAGCTGGTAGGAGTAAGGCTGGTGGCTGAGGTGGGCTCGTTTTTTGATGGTTGAACTTCCTGCTGAGTCACTCTTACTCTGCCTTCCCATGAGCCTGAGCGTCACATCACCCTGTTCTCTTGGGTTCCTAAGTCTCAGAAGACACAAAGAATGAACAGTAGCAAGACGCAGACCCACCAGGCCCCCAGTGCATCACAGCACGTACACCCAGATCTGGTCCCTCCCTGAGAGGATGATCTGAGAGAAGAAGGCCAGGGCCGCCCGAGGGCGGAAGTGTCCGGTGAGCAGCCTGCAGGGGCACCATCTTCCCTTCCCGTACGCTCCCTGGGGCGTCAGTTCTAAGTCAGGAAGAGACACCCTGACAACCACAGAGAAAGCTTTGCACCCCAAAGAGTGAGTGGGTGGGGTGAGGGGTCCTTACACCCTGCAGGAGTGGCAACTGGAGCTGGGCAAGCCCACCACCTTGCTGCCACGTCCGAAGGCTCCCGTGGGTCTGTTTTGATTCATGTTCTTCATCATGGTGGCAGGATGTGCGTCCTCCTTTGGACAGGAAGACAGAGCAGGCAAAGAGGCCCCACAGTCATAATTAGGAAAATTGCTGTCAAGCTAATGAGGACACATTTATTCATGCCAAATAAAACTCATGTTGACAGGTGATTGAACACAGAAACAGGCTGTCAAGGAGAAAAAAAAAGAAAGGAAGGAAAGTCTTAAAATAGGACGACAGCACCGAAGCTCCCTAGGAGCAACCAGCGAGCACTTCCTGTGCCCCCTTCATTGGGATTCAGCTGAAGGGCCAAGCGAGATGCCACAGGAAGCATGCCAGAGGCAGGACCCCGAGCACCCCTTGAGAATTACATCTGCACCAAAGGTGGTCTTCACACAGATTTTGTGGACAGGTACCGTACCAAGCACTCAGCTCTGATCTGGGAGCCTGTGAGGATGAGCAGGAAGTGGGCACTGCACTGAAACACTGCCAGAGGGACAGATAATATGCAGCCACCTGGCCACGAGGTGCAGGCCTGTCATCCTAGCAGCACTCCGGGAGGCTGAGACAGGAGGATCACAAGTTCATAAGCTCTGGCTCAGTCTGCAGCTAAGCAACTTCGTGAGATCCTGTCACAAATAAACAATAAACAGGGGCTGGGGCTGTAGCTCAGTGCGAAGGCCCTGGATTTGATCCCTAATACAACCCACCCACCGATCCACCCATACACACACATACACCCCCTTACCCCCAACACACGTATACACAATCAGTGCTGGCTGAAACCCCACAGACGGCTCACAGTACAGGTAGGGGCTGCAGAGCTGCCCTGGGGTATCACAGGGGAGGGCACTCAGACACCCCCGAGTGTACGGGGCACCCTGGAACCACGCTCATGCTCTAGGTCAGGTGCACAGTCAGATACACCTGAGCTGACCCTAAATTTTCACCCTGCGGTGATCCCAAAGGTCAGTGGGTGCTAGGGAAGAGTTGCAGGAGGGTCCTGGCACACAGGAGATTGGGAGAGGGTGTCCTCCCCACCCGCCCAGACACTTCAAATTGTGCATATTAATTATGTGAGCTTGGTTTTCTCAGCAGTGAGGACTGAAGCCAGAGTTGTCCCACTGAGCTACAAACCCAACACCACCCTCTTTTATTTATTTATTTTTTAAAATCCTGAGACAGGGTCTTGCTAATTCATTAAATTGTCTAGGCTAGACTCAAACTCGCCATCCTCCTGGCTCACTCTGCCTCCCAGAGTGACGGGCTGACAGGTGTGCACCAACACGCCTAGCTCACCATGCACAATGCTGGAATAGCAATCATACTCAATAAAGTGTGGGGGAAAAAGGAGACAGAACTGGAAACCCAGAGGCACCGCCCCAGGTGTGGGGGAGCAGAGCGTGTGCTGGGACTGGGAGGTGGCACTGGTGGTGGCCTCACACTCCATAACAAAACACTCCCCCCCCCACCCCCAAACCACAGCGAGCCTGTTGCTCATTGTGGCACATGGGGCTCTGCATCTGCCAGCTGATCTGGAGGAGCCACCAGCTGACCTTTGTCCTCGTCTTTCTCCTTTGCCGTGTCCCTTGGTCCCCAAGCTAAGGGCCAAGCTCGCCCAGTGCCTGGAATAGTGCCCCCTGAACACAGGGCACCTGGGAGGCAGGACTGAGCTGGCCCCCAGGGACACTGGCGCTGGCCTCTGTCATGACTCGCTATCTGCTACCACAAGGGCCCCAGAAATTTTTCCGGAGAACAGTCACCTTCTCTTACAGCCCCGCACGGGAACGGAGACTCAACTCGTGATGGCGCTATCTCTGTAATGCCGGTTGTGTTTCTCATCCTCTTCCTCCGTTCTGTCCCTAGACTCGTCTTAAAGGAGCCATGTCCACCTCTCGCCTGCCCTCCAAAGCCAGCCAGAGCCTGCTGGTCCCTGCAGATGGACAACCCTCTGCTACACCGAAGCCCAGCTCAGGCTGCAGTTCCAGAGCGCAGACACTAGATGGCGCCTCGGCTCACGTCATGGCCGAGTAAGCTTTCTCCAGGGAGTTGGCCTGCAGAGGTTGGAGTGTGAAGGCAGAGACCCTTAAATTATCTGCAGAAAACAGTGCTTGAGAGTGAGGGGCGTCCCTGGGCAACCTCCCCAGATGACTAGGGCTCCATCCAAAGGAGCTCATCTTAAGGTAACCAGAGGGTTTGGCTTAAAGCAGAATGAGGCACACCCTACTCAGCAGGCCTTCAGAGAGCAGCCATGACTCGCTGCGACTCCAAGGGCAGCCCCTGGCCCTCGTTCTGCTTCTTTTGGTACTGCACACTGAGCCTAGGGCCTTCCCAGTGAGCTATATCTTCAGACCATTTTTGTTTTTGATTTTTGAGACAAGGTCTTCCTAAATTATGCAGGCTGGGCTCGAACTTGGAATCCTCCTGCCTCAGCCTCCCAGATGACAGGTGCTCATCATCACACCCAGCTCAGATCTATCTTAAAACATGACCATCTCGGTGGCTTGCTGGTCTTTTGAAACATTTTGCAAGTATAAGCCAGCGTTTGTAAAGACATTGCTGTTTTAACATGGACCTTCTGCTCCCTGCTAGTTAAATTATGCAGGTCGGAAATTCACAGCCTTGCGCTGAATAATTCACACACGCAAGCTGTCGAACTGCTAATTCTTTCAGAGAAGAAGAAAACCACAATCAGATATTTGTATCATAATATTTTACCTCATCTAAGGCTAAACTGCGGAGGTGTCAGGGTGATTAGGAAACCTCCTTCGCCAGCTGTCAGTGAGCTCAGAGAAATTCACAGAGGCATGCAGTCCTGTGTCAGGAGAGTGGATTAATTCAACCTGCAGGGAGCGCAGGGAGCCGTGTGTCATCCATTCTCCAGGGACCGTGGGTCCTGAGATAAGAAAGTCTACGTGGTACTTACAGCTTAGTGCAGGAAACAAACAAGGCCATAACAGCCGCTGTGGGGTAATAGGAGGCACGGAGTGAGCCATCTGTCTCTGGTGACATGGCTTGTGCAGAGCTCAGGGTGAGCTCAGCCCTGCAGGGCCACAAAGCATCAAGAAGCCCGGAGGAACACGCAGCCCGGAGCATGGGCAGGAAACAGCAACTGCGGAGCCCGGGATAGGCTGGGCCGGGCCACAGAAGGGCTGCACCGGAAGGAGTGTGGGTCTTGTGTCTGACGGGCACCGGGGCCAGCGAAGCACTTGGGTGGCAGGGATGTAACAGGAGGTTCAGCTTAGAGAAATCAGCAGGGCCTGGGGCCCAGGCCTGTCATCCCAGTACTTTGGGAGGCTGGGGCAAGGGGAGTGCAACTTTGAACCCAGCCTGGGCAAGCTAGCAACGATTATAATTTGGATCTAGAATGTTCTTCCAAAACCGCAAGTTATTTGGGGGGCTGGGCATTATCCACGGAGATGTTGCGCTGTTAGGGGTGGGGTCCGCTTGGGAGGGGTGGATCAGTGAGGATGTGGGGGTTCACAGGGGGTGTGAAAGTTCACTGAAGGTGGAAACATATCCCTGCCCTGGTGTCTCTCCAAGCCCTCCTCTTCTTTCTGTGATGCCCTGAGCAGCTGTTCCCCACCAGGCCCTTCCGGCATTCCCAGCAGCCCCCGAGTGGGTTGGAGCCTCCTGAAACTGTGAGCCGATATCAAGCTTTCCTCTCTTTAGCTGTGGATGTCAGGTACTGTGTCCAGTAACAAACAAACAAACAAACAAACAAACAAACAAACAAACAAACAAACAAAAGGAACTAAAGCAGGAACTTAGCAAGACCTGGTCTCAAAATAAAAAATAAAAGCATAGGAATGTGAATCCCCAGTGCTACACACACACACCACACACACATGCACAATGTGTGGGACGGTAGCTGTCTACTCAGACAGATGTGAATCTCTGAGGTGTAAGTATGTCGTGGACACTGAGGTGAACTCTCCTACATCAGCGGGGCTGAGGCTGGAGTGAGAGTCCTTGGAAGCAGGAAGTCAAACTTCCCACTCCACAGGCCACTAGAAGCATGGACACTCCCACGTGGGACGTGTCCCGGCGTCGTTCACCTCCCCATTCTCACAGTCCCGCACCAGCCAAGCCACGTGGTTCCGACAGTGGCTGGTCTCAGCAGTAGTAAAGCAGACAGCACTGCTTCCAGAAGCACGCTCCATCTGCTCTTCCCTGGGTGGTGTGGGTTCTACCTCACTCCGTCGATTGTGTGCCCACTGGTGAGTGTGGACGGCTTCCTACAAACAGGCCACAGCACTGCAGCAAAGGTGAGTCCTCAAGCGGGGAGGGGGTGCAGAAGAACACTGGTCTTTGAGACTGTCTGGCTTGGGGGTCTGTTGATCTAGTATGTAACAGCCATGTGACCTGGGGAAAGTCACTTTGGTCCTCATCTATGGGCCATACTTTCCACCTTACAGTGGGAATAGTCAAAGCACATAACTTCTAGGGCTTCATCTGTCAATCACCATGATTTCTACAGAAACTGATGTGTTCACATAAAACCCACAATGTCAGCTACAGCGCCCGTACTTACAGCTCTCAATAAACTAGTGAGCTAGCAGGCCCTTAATATTTTATAGTTTAACTAGAAAAAAACATGAAGACTGAAGCACAGAATGGAGCAAGAATATGTCTAAGGCAGCAAACAGATCTCAGTAACTTTAGGATGCCAACCCACCCCCTGCAGCACTTCAGGGACAAATTATAATTCCTCACAAGACATCTTGGGATCCCATCGAAGTCAAACCCAAGAGCCCTTCCCAGCACCACAGCCAGCAGGACAAGAGCCTAGCTTCTCTGTGTTTCTATGACAATTGGCAATCGGGCCGCAGATACAGATGCCTGGCATACTGGAGCAGCAAACAAACATGTTCTTGTTGCTGGCACCCAATACCTTGCACTTATGACCTAAAGAGAATGGCTGATTTTAGCTCACAGTTTCCGGAGGTCTCAGTCTACTCAAGGTCTGGCAGAGGCCTAGTTGGAGAAAAGCTGTTCATCCCATGGCCGACAGGAAGTGGAGTGTACGAAGAAGGGAATGTGGAATCCACGGTAATCTACCACATTCATATACGGAGGGTGTGGGGGGGCACACTCCAGATCCCAACCATAACAGGGAGAGAGGGTGTGCATGTGCATACGCATGTGTACACACATCATTTCTATTAGCACCTACGGGTCAACAAGGACTATTCACTGAACAATCTCTGATGCTCGTCCTACACACTTTTTGATCTAAATGATTCCTTGACACCATTATTACAAGAGATGGCGGGAGGAAAGCTCAGAGGCCAGGACCTCAGGTTGAAGTAAGCGCAAATCCAGGAGAAGGGGGCATTATCTGCAGCTGGTTGCCCCAGCGTCTGAAAAATGAATCTGTGGGTAGTGCATACTACAAACACAGTGAGCGCTCCCCCTAGTAAAGGCCTCCTGGAGCCCAGATCAGAAGCAGTGCTTGGCAGCCACAGCAGGCAATGACATAAGCAGAAGCCATTAAAAGAAAGCAAGCAAGCAAGCAAGCAAGCAAGCATCTAAGACTGAACTGACTGATTAGAGTAAAAGAAAGCTAAGAAGAGCACATCGGGGCTTTTGGGGTCACTCTTAAGCAATGTCTAGGAAGAAACTGGCACAAGAAGAGGTTTCAGAGAGGAGAAAAAAGGCTGCTGACCTCCTGAACAGCTCAGTGTAGGGGGAGCACCTCCAAGGGTGGACAGCCCCACCCTTAGGGAAGCCAGGACAGGAGAGGAAGTTTGCTGAGGCAGCCAGAGGTGAACAAGACACTTCAGAGGTCATCAGACTATCAGGTCCTCCCTCACTGCCCACTCACAGCACAGAACCAAGAATTGTGGCTCCCCACCACACATCATCATAGCCACTCAAAGAAACCTCTTGGCTACGCCTCTAAAGTGAAGTCCCTCAACACCAGAAACATGGGAAGAAGACAGAGCAACAGGACATTGACAAAGATGACAGAAACCCCAGAAGATAATGTCATGAGCCCCTGAAATAGTGGAACTCATAGAGAAGGAAGTCAAAAAGCAAACAAATGAGTCAACAACAAGTTCAAACAAGATGTTCTCGAAGAAACGCAAACAATGATCAGCAGATTTAAAGAGGATCTTACTAAGCAAATAGTGGTTCTAGTGGAGACGAAGCTCACTGAGCACACGGAAGCCACAAATAAAAAGTTGGCTGAGGTAAATAAGGAAATGTAAGATATGAAGGAACATTTTGGCCTCGAACTCACAGCAACCCTCCTGCCTCAGCCTGCCGAATGCTGGAATGACAGGTGTGCGCCACCACAGCCAGCTACTGTGTGGTGCTGAGGGATCAAACCTGGGGCCTTGCCCTTCCTGGACAAGGGCTCTAATTACTGAGCTGCACCCCAGCGCCAGCAGCATCACACTTTTAAAGGAAGAGTCATTCAAAGGACTGAGGCAACCTGAGCAAGCCCACCAGGCTGAAATGTGACATTCCGGAGCCTGGCCCACACCCCGCAATGCGGACCCGCCATCTCCAGCCAAATCTCTTCTCTCTGGATGAGAACGAGGGGCTCTTATTCTGGATACTGCCCTGACACGACACACCGCTGCTGCTTCTACAGCAAACGCAGAAGGCAAGTAAGTGACAAGGACAACCTGGACAGCAGGTCCAGGCCACTGCCACGAGGATGTCACCCGGTGCCTCACCCTGAGCTCCGTTCCTGGTACGATTCTGCATTTTTAATTTTGAGCCAGGGTCTCACTGAGTCACTCAAATGTCAAGGTTGAGCTTGCCATCCTCCTGCCTCTGGCATGACAGGCCTGTGTCCCTGGGCCCAGCTATATTCCCATGTTCAGGGATTTACAGTATGCCTCATGCTAGTAGATTTCTGAGGTGGGAAACTTTAGAAAGAAAAGGACATGGTCGGTTCCAAGGCCTGGATGTGAGAATTCTACACCCACATGTGAACCTGGAATCTCTGAGTACCTTACATTCTACCAAGTCTCCTAATTTCTTAACTTTGCATTTTTTTTTGTTTTGTTTTACTATAGTACTTTGTGCTGTCATCTGCTTGCTGATTTTTACCAGTTCTCTTGTTACAAAAAAAAAAAAATTTTTTAAAAAGCCAGGCCTGGTAGTGAAAGCCTAGAATCTCAGCACTCCGGGAGGCTGAGGCAGCAGGACTGCCAAGTTTAAGCCCAGTTTGGACAACATAGCAACTTACTGAGATCCTGTCTCAAAATCAACACCAAAGGGAGGGGAGGGTGCTGGGGAATGCAGTTTAGAGCGAAGGCCCTGTTCCTCTCTCCTGCACCAACCACCCAAACAAAAGAGTGATATGTCAACACCTTTTGCTGTTTCTGCAAATGCTTGCTTCATCAGGCCTAGCCGATTTTGTGTATATCCATGGAGAGGGGTCAGTTCCTTCCGGCCTTGCTGGCATGACCTGCATCCCAAAGCCACCTGCACTGGAGTCCTTCCCAGGCCACAACAAGACAGCTTCTCTCACAGGTGGATTCAGAGAGAAAAAATGTGACTCATGTGCCTTCACACATCCAAATAAGACCAGGCACTTAACTCTCCTATTCTCCGGGAAGAGGTCAGTCAGGACGATTCCTCTGAGCTCCCGCGGGGTGAGCAGCTGCAGTCCTGACAGGCGGGCAGCCTGGGACTGAGCTGCAGCCCTGCCTCAGGCGCTGGAGAGAGGACGGACAAGAACAACCACAACCTAGACCGCCGTCACTCTCTGTGCATCGGCGATTCGTTGCGTCCACAGTGGGAGCCCTTTCCTGTGCATCTGATGCACGCCAGCACTCACTCGATTGGTCAGACAGCAGCTCTGTATGCACACAGATCTTCATGCTGCCCCGGAAGCAAATTCCAAGTACCCCAGGAAGAAGAAAACCAGTCCTAGCCATACCCTGCTTACCAAGCAAACACAAGCAGAGAGGTTTCCAGACACTGGCCGATTTGTAGGCACTGACTCTGATTTGGGCTGGGCGACCCATCTTCAGTGCCCCTGCCCCTTACACAATGCTGAATGACACTTCACTGAGCAGCTCCTCCTCAAGCTGGGGCCTCCCACCACGCAACAGCCAGGACATTCTGAGACTGCAATGGCTCCATCCAGGATGGAGTATGACCCTAAGCGAAGGGTCCCCACACACTCGGTGACATGACAGCCTCAATTCTGGGGCAGGGCATGCAAGGTGACTGGTAGAATTCTTCCCACTCAGGGCTGGTGGAGCTCCAGCATCCTGTGATCACTGCATTTGATAAATGTTTTTCACAGATTAGGCCTAACTTCCAAGGAAACGTGCTCATCTGCAAGCCACATCTGGAAGCCACTTCCTAAATTTTCTCCTCCACTGACCGGAGCGGCCACTTGATGTGGAATGTGGGGAGAGGAGAAGGGTAGACTTAGGACCACAGTCAGCTGTGCGGGTGTGGGTGGTCTACTGAGTGAGAGCCAGGTGGTCCCACACCCAAATATCCCAGCATGCTCTTGGGTGCTATTATGGTTCAATCTAAGGGCCCCCAACCTGATTCCCATGTGTTTGGTAGGTGACTGTATCACTGATCATCAGGGGATGCCTCTGTGCACGAATTCCTGCACTGTAGGAAGGTGAGTTACTGGGTCCTGATGTGGACGGGTGTGTTCTCATCCCAGCCTCCACCCCCATCTCTTCCTTACTCCCTAGCAGCCGCGGGATGCGCAGCTGTCCTCCTCCGTGCCCTTCCACTACGCCCGTTCTGCCTTGACGCTTCCCATAGACCGAACCTACTGAAGCCGTGAGCCAAGACAAGCCTTTCCCCCTTTTAAGCTGCGGGGGTCTCTTATTTCATGCTTTCATGGGAAAATGACAGATACAGGATCCTCACTACAAGTTTTGCTTAGGAAGATTCGACTGATACATCTGGGAAAACAAACACACCAACAGTGTCACGTGGACCCACAGATCTTCCTGGGTAGCTGTAACCTTAGCTTTTAGAAATACGCTATTTCACAACTTGGAACACATCTTTCAAATCCCAATATTCAACTTGGGCTCATGGCCAAGGCCCCAGGCTTGGGAGGTGACTTTGCTTCTCTTTGCTTCTCATTGGTCGTAGGACATTTTTAAATGCCATCATGTTGCTCTGGCAGGGACCCAGCTAGGTAGGGCCACCTGGCCCTGGGCACTGTGGCTGTGGGCACAGGAAATCTCTTTCTATTCTTTCCTGAAGGTGATTGGTTATCTTTTACCCAGATCTTCTCCGGGTAGAACCACCTTTATGTTTTGATGGCGGGAAAGCAGAATTCCTTGACTTCTTTGGCACTTAGGGCCAGTTTCATGGGAGTCAGTTTTTCCATGGACAGTGATGGAGTCTGGAGGGTGGGGAGGGTGGCGCAGGATCCCCACCTCAGCCCCACCCGAGATCATCAGGCACCAGGTTTTCATGAGGAGTGCACAGCCTAGATCCCACTCATGGCAGGGTTCCTGCTCTGGTGAGAATTTAATGCTGTCACTGATCTGACAGGAGGTGGAGCTCATGTGGTGATGCAAGCAATGGGTAGTAGCTGTAAATACAAAAGAAGCTTTGCACGCTGGCCCACCACTCACCTTCTGCTGGGCACCCTTGTTCTCAACGGGCCATGGGCCTGTTTGGGTTCCCTTGCTTTTGATACTTTTTCTGGGGCAAAAGATAACACAATTTTAGCTATTGCTCTAAGAATGTCTAAATATAATTAAGTTCTATGAAATGAGCAGTGTCTGCACGGTTCAGTGGGTCTCACGGAGCAGCAGTCACTTAACTATCCCCTCACTGATGACCACAGCTGTGAGATTTAATTTAAACGGTTCCTATCTCTGTGGAATATGCTTAATAAAAATGTCTGAGAAGGAAGTGGGTCATTCCAGGGAAGGCTCCCGACCCGTGTCGATAGTCGTCATGTATCATCTCCTGGGACGTCAGCTTTTTGTGTCACACAAACCAAGGAACTCAGACTTCAGAGACTCAAAATTCAAGCGTTTAGGGATGACCAGACTTGAGAAATTGGCCATGAAATTTTGGAAATTAGCCATGTCCGTGTGCTCGAGAGTTTGAACATGAGCTCAAGGTCAAGACAAAGGTCAGATGAAATTGTGACCTGCTATGACCTCCCATGGGGGTTCCTTCACAGAAGAATGTATGCCACAGATAAATCTACTACTATGGAGTGGCTTGCTTGCGTTTCTGTGAGTGTATCTCTAAATATTCCTTGCATGTGACAATTCTGATTTTATCAAGCCTCAAAAAGACGCTTGTACCTTCTGTGCATACCTCAATACTGATGACAAATATGTCTAAGTATAAGTCACAGATAAACTTTACAGTATAAAAATATTACTGAAAGCCATCCCTCTACACATTTACCTCTGAGTTGATTTCAGCAGAAAAAGATTAGCAGTTTGGTTTTACAAAAATAAATACAATTAATGAGTTAACTGGCCTACAATACTCCATCCAAACGAAACTGGATGGCTTAGTGCCATATTAGGAGAATCTGGCCATCACATCCCAGGCTTTTATTTACACACAAGTTGCAAAAAGTAGGGGCTGTATGAATAGCTCAGTGGTTAAAGTGCCTGCCTAGTAAGCTCAGGCACTGAGTTCGATTCCCCAGCACCACATAAAGTTGGACATGGTGGCGCACGCCTGTAATCCCAGCACACAGGAGGCTAAGGCAGATGGATTGTTCTGAGTCCAAGGATAGCTTAGGCTACACCAGTGAGTTCAGAACCAGCCTGGACTGCAAAACAAGACCCTGTCTCAAAAAAAAAAAAAAAAAAAAAAAAAAAAAAAAAAAAAAAAAAAAAAAACCAAGTTGCAAAACGTAAAAGGTCTTGTCTTGTGATCCTGTTCATCAGCATCTACAAAGTAACGGCTTAGCATCCAGAAATGAACGCCAGGAAACTGTATTTTCCAGAACAGCTATTTCATCTTTGAGTTGCCATGAGGTCTGTACTTCCTCCACCAAGGCGCCGGCCATGATGCACAGCCTACCATGTGCCCAACACAGAGGGGCCCATTAGTCGTGGATGGAGCACACAAGATCATGCGCCAAAACCAACCCTCCTCTCTTTCTGCTACTGGGGATGTAGCTACTCTTACAACTTTGTATCTTTTTACAGCATGGACCTCTTAATGAATGATGAACTCTCTGTGCCCAAATTCATTGTCCATATAATGAAGTATTAGATTCCCACAGCTTCCCCTGGGAATGAATTAGCCACTGGGCACAGTGAATAGAGGACAAAAAGGACACACCAGTGAGCTGAATCGAGTCAACTCTAACGTTTGCCCGCAGGCACACATAGGCCACACGACACTATTCTGCTAATCAGAGCATCCCCCCTCCCAGACCACAGAGGACTGTCTGGGTAACAGGAAGCATCCTTCACTCCAGGTCCCCCTGTTAGCTCTGAATCCACCACTACTGGTCCCGCTCCACCAGCATGCCATGCCCACCGTGCAAGGTCAGTATCCTGGTCCCCAGATGCGATGATCCAAAAGTCTCCTCCACATATATCTCTCTGGCCTGGATCCGAGCTCTGAATTCCAGATTCCAGCTTTCCACTTGAGAAAATGACCCTGGTCTCTAATGGGACGGTCGATCACACATCAGCCACCACTTCCTGAGCCCAGCCACCTCTCCGGCCATGCCCTCGGTTTCCTCCATATCAAGCAACATCGTCCGCACGTGTCTGGTTGCTCAGACCCGTCTCTCTGCAGTTAGGCTGGATCCCGGTCTTTGTCTCCTACACAACACAAGTCATGGCAGACACCACCTCAGGCCTCCCACACTCACGCTGGCCATTCCTGACTTTCTGGATTTGCCACATCAAGATAACACAACATAAGAAGGAAGAAGATTCGATAATTTGTGAATGTCATGAGAAATCATTACATTGGGTGAAATAAGCCACCCTCCTTCACCCTAAGATACAAACTTATTATTTGTGTAAGAGTGTTAACAGTGTAGATCTGGACTGTCTCCCAAAGCCTCCTACATATTTGGATATAGTGAGATAACTGTGGAACAGTGTACTATTGGGAGATAGGGCCTGCGTGGAAGGGGTAGAAGCTTGGGGCTTGACCTGGAGGATTGTGTCAGAGATTGGGGGGTGCTCAGGGCAGAGCTTTCAGGTGTGTGCTGTTGACTTGTGGCCAGGCACCCACCCTGGGCTGGACGGCCCAACTGCCAGCTTGAATTAAATAAAGGAAAGAAGAAGAAACATTGTCACAGCTTCTTCTTGGGAAAGCTCTGGCCGTGCCTGAGTCCAGACATTGACTCCTTCTCACTCACGTGGCTTCCTGTCTGCCCTGCCTGAAGAACGCTTCTCCATTAGACTCTCCACCCTGTGCTTCCACCGCTGGCTGGCACCCCTGAGTGGACTGAGATCTACTGAAACGGTGCAGTAAATAAATCTTTCTTCCCTTAAGTTGTGGATGTTAGGCATTATGCTCTGTTCCAGCAACAAATAAGACAAAGCGGATTTATCAGGTAGGCGTATAGAATCAGAGGTGGAGAAATCCAAAATGGCTGCCTAGATGAGGGCGAGCTGGAAGAATCAGGAGCTGCTCAGGTGGGAGCGGGGGGATGCAGAATGAGGGGAGCCACTGTAGCGGCAGCCAAGGTTGGGGGCCTGCGAGCTTGCTGAGGTGCCCCAGTGCAAGTATGTGTTGGAAATGGACATCCAGAGGTGACCACAGAGACTGTAGCTCTCCAAAAGAAAGGCAGAGCTTGTCTACCTGTCAGCCATCTGTAGACACACCAGTGCAGTGCAGTAACAATCCACTAGGAGGTGCTTAACTCATTTATGTTGACAAAACAGGATTAACACTCACTCTATGAAGAAAGTGACTTCCACACAATCAATCCATCCTCTGTCCTGTTTCTATTTTTCTCAGCATTTTTTGTGTGTGTCTATCAAGGCATAGTTCACTGCTGAGTTCCTCAAAACATTCGTTCTCTTTTGCCGAGTGAACCACTGCTCAATCAAAGATTCACAAATAAACACCGATTACATCTTTAAATGATGTATTATCTCCTTGTCTATGGACAAGATCAAGGATCCTCCCATTCTTTTTCGGTATTATCGTTTCTGAAAACAATAGCTTGCAAAGAACTGCCCTTCCCCCGAGGGCTGTGCATGGACCCCCAGAGCCTGCCCCTACCCACGACAAAGCTGGGTTCCCAGAATCCCATGCTTTGTGTCTGGACTGAGCACCTGACCTGCTTTGTTCCCAGCTGGCAATGAGCACAGAACATTCCTTCTCTTTCTCTCAGGCCCCTAAAGACAGGTGGCCTTGGGGAAAATCTTCCCTGGTGTAAATCCAACAGTAACGCCCTAGCATGCTGTCTCACCCCACCCAATCCTCCGGCCTGTCTAGTCCTACCCATAAAAGGAAGCCTCCTTTGCCTAACTCTTGGGTTACTTGGAATCTTTTCAGTCAAGAGCTGTCCTTGTTGTCATGGCCACCTCCCTCTACTGCACAGCCCCTGCCATCACTGCCAGACAGACCCTCGTGGTTACTTTTTTGTTATTGTGATGGAACATCAGACATCCGCAATTTAAGGGCAGAAGGTTTATTTAGCTCACAGCTTCATTCGATCTCACCCAGTCCATTCATGGGCAGCCAAAGCACAGGGCAGACGCTGGAGAGCTGCTCGCAACACTGCAGACAGAAGCCAAGTGAGGCGGGAGCAAGTCATGTCGGGAGACTCAGGCAAGGCCAGAGCTTTCCCAGGAAGAAGCTGCAACGATATTTCATCTTCCTTGACTCAGTTCAAGCTGTCAGTCTGGCCACACACAGTGGGTTCCTATTCCTCTCTTTCTGGCCCACAAATCAATAATACAAAACTCTGTCCCAGGTGTCCCTCAATCTTAACAGTTGACCAATCTCTCCACGCCAAACCCCACACATCTGCCCTTCCCAGTCCAGCCCCA